>JANVCQ010000003.1:30526961-30539149 GCA_025531925.1 Erythroxylum plowmanianum
TTAGAATGCTGAAGAGGATAAAAGCTTGGTCATAACATTGGTAATTTGAAGAGCAAATGAGATGTGTCTAAAGAAGGGTGCTTTGTTAGCTACCAAGTCATGAACAAAATGTATATCAATTTTAATGTGCTTATTACAACAATGAGTGATCGGATCAAAAGTAAGGAATGTAGCACCAAGATTATCATACCAGAGAGTAGGTGTAACATTAGATAAAACAATTTCTTACAGAAGAGGTGATCTAACAAAGTTTCATTGTAGCAAGAGCAATGCTTTGATATTCAACCTTTAGTATTGAATTTGGCAACAATAAGTTGTTTCTTAACACTCCAAGATATCAAATATGGTCCAAGATAGATGCAATATCTAGAAGGAGAATAAAGATCATCAGCGCAAATAGTCCAATCAACATCACAGTAGGCGTGTAATGTAAGTGTGGATGATCTAATAAAGTAAATGTCGTGAGATGATGTGGAACAAAGATAATGGAGAATCCATTTAATGATAGTCCAATGTACATTAGTAGGGAAATGTAAAAACTAGGCGTCCTTACTCATAGCAAACTGAATGTTAGGGTAAGTAAGATCATTCATGACATTAATTATAATATCATGTTTCAACTTATAAGTGGTTATTAAACCCTTTTCTTTGAAATCATCCTCATTTTATGAAGTTGATTACAAATCATGCCACATGGAGACATTTATTTAGACGGAGTATACACACATTTATGCCTTTCCATTAATGCACCAATTAAGACTTTTTAACTTAATGCAAAATAAACTCTAAAGATGCATATATGCCTTTACTACAATCGTGCACTTAAAACAATGTTGCTTAAGGTAAAATATGTCTAAGAACATATATATGCCATTTTTAATTACTATTTTTTAGCAACAACTAAAACTTTGTTAACAAAAAATGTGATTAGTAAAGTGTAGGTCAACATATATTACCAATTACTTCAAAATGTTAAGGAATATGAAAGATAGATGAAGAAAAGAATTGTTTTATGTGTATATTATAAGAGATTTGTATAACTATTTATACAAGAGTTGAAAGCATAAACATGGAAATATAATTATACAGTAGAAGATTTCAAGGCTAAAAATATGTTACTGAAATCATGGAATTTGAATATTGTAGCTGAATCAAAGGCATGTGTTATCATCCCCCCTTAAGCTCAATGTGGAAGCAATGATGAACTTGTCTCATAGTGGCAAAAAGTTGTGGTAGGTAAGGGTTTGGTCATAACATCTAGAATTTGTTCCTTAGTTGAAATGTGTCGGACGAAGAGAGATTTTTTAGCGACCAGATCACGAACAAAATGAATATCTATTTTAATGTGTTTGGTGCAAGCATGAGCAATAAGATCAGTAGTGAGGAAAGTGGCACCAAGATTGTCACACTATAGTGTTGGTGGTGGGGTGAATAGACCAATTTCATGAAGAAGTGATATAATCCAACATACTTCTGTTGAAGCAAGTGCAATACTCTGATATTCGATTTCAGTACTGGAGCGAGCAACTGTAGGTTGTTTCTAAGCACTCCAAGAAATAAGATTAGGGTCCAAGTAAACATAATAGCTAGAGGTGGAGCAACAATCATCAGGACATCTTGCCTAGTCAGCATCAGAATAGGTCGTGACAGTAAGTGTTGGTGACTTTATGAAGTGTAAACTATGAGAGATGGTGGAACGTAGATATCGAAGGATTCGTTTGACGACTGTCCAGTGAACATCACTAGGACAATGCAGGAATTGGGAGACTTTGTTAACTGCAAATTGAATATCAAGACGAGTGAGACATAGATATTGCAGGGCACCAACAGTACTTCTGTATTCAGTTGGGTCTGAAAGTGGGATTCCATGATTTTTGGAGAGGGGTAAGGTAGCACTCGTTAAAGTTGATTGATCAAGATTTGAACGAGAAAGGAGGTCTTTGGTATATTTTGTTTGGGTCAGGGGAAGGTCATTTGGTGTGGTAGTGGTTTCAATTCCAAAAAAGTAATGAAGAGGACTCAGATCTTTGATAGAGAAGGTGTTACGTAGATTATCTATGAGAGTGGTAATGAAAGAATGGGAGGAGCCAGTAACCAGTATATCATCCACATAAACCAAAATAAAAGTGGTCCCAGTGGAAGTGGTGTGAATGAAGAGAGAGGTGTCAGATTTGGATTGAGTGAACTAGAGGTCTAATAGTTTTTGGCTTAGACATTGAAACCAGGCACGAGGAGCTTACTTTAAACCATAAGGAGCTTTATGAAGGTGATAGACGTAATGAGCATATCGAGGATCTACAAATCCTAGAGGTTGGAACATGTAAATTGGATCATGAAGATTTCCATAAAGGAAGACATTATTGACGTCTAATTGACGGATGGGCCAAGAATTGGAGAGAGCAAAGGTGAGAATTATGCGAATGATTGTTGGCTTGATGATAGGACTAAAAGCGTCAATGTAGTTAATGTCGGGTGATTGGTGATAACCTTTGGTTACAAGGTGGGCTTTGTAACGATCGATTATCCCATCAGGTTTTCTTTTTGTTCGGAAGACCCATTTACATCCCACTATATTGGCATTGGTTAGTGGTGGTACAAGATTCCAGGTTTTATTTTGATGGAGAGCTTGAAGTTCTTCAGACATAGTCTGACACCAATAGGGGAATTTTTTGGCTTGTATATAACAGGTGGGGTCAGGAGTATTAGGTGAGGAGTTGGTAGTGTGAAAGGTAACATAATATGGAAAATTTCTTGGTTTTCTAGTATTTATGCGAGTGAGGGTTATCATAGGATGACTGGATTGCTGAGATGATTGGTTGGGTAAGGGCTAGTGTGGTGATGATTGATGATGAGTAGATGAGGTTTGTGTTTGTAGTGGTAATGGTAAGTTTATTGTAGGAGGTGGGTGTAATTAAAGTGGTAGAGTTGTGAGGTCATTGTATGGAAATTGAGTTTCAATGAAACGAACATGTCGACAAGATGGATTTTATTTGTGCTAGGATCAAGACACCGATAACCTTTATGTTGGGAAGAATACCCAAGAAAGACACATGGTTTGGCCTTAGGAGTGAGTCTATCAGATCGTGTTGAGCCAAGGAAGGGAAAGCAGGCACATCCAAAAACTCTTAAGTGTGTAAGATTAGGTTTGGTATAGAACACTACTTCATGAGGTGTTTTATTAAGGAGCAATGTTGTAGGGAGAAGAATGATTAGGTAGACAACTATTGAAAAAGCTTCATACCAGAATGTTTTTGGTAGGTGAGCATGGAGGAGTAAGGTAAGACATGTTTTCGTGACGTGCCTAATTTTGTGTTCAGCAACACCATTTTGTTAGGGTGTATGAGGACAAGAAATGTGGTTGGTTATGCCATTATTGGATGCATACTGAGCAAAGGGACCTTTGATAAGTTCAAGTGCACCATAAGTTTGTAATACTTTGATTGTGGTGGATAGTAAGTTTTCATAGGTGGTTTTGAAATAATGAAATTGATCAAGAGCTTGTGATTTATGGGTTAATAGGTATATCTATGTGAAACGACTATAGTCATTAATAAAAATAATAAAGTATCAATACCCGGAGAGAGATAAAGTTAGGGATGGTCCCCAAATATCATAGTGAATGAATTGTAATAAAGCTGTTGATTTGTAAGATGATGTAAAAAAAGGAAGTCTAGTACTTTTACCTTGAAGGCATGAAGTACAAGGTTTTATTACATAAGGTTTATTAGAGAGACTTTAAAACAAACTAGAGGTTATGGTATGGCAGGGATGACCAAGTCGTTGATGCCATATTATAGGAGGTATCGTTTGAGCAGTAAAAGCAATTGGATTGTGAAAGGTGCTAGGTATCCTCATTGGGTAGAGTTTGCCATAGATGTTACCCTTGAGATGGGGTGTCTGGGCTTGGAGATCCTTCACAACATAACCAAAGGGGTTAAACTTGATGGAACCTAAACTATTAGTGACAAATTGACCAACAGATGGAAGATTAGTAGTTGTTTGTGGAGCAAGTAGAACATGATTAAGATAAAGAGATTTCGAATGGTGAGTGAGTTTGCATGTGCCAGTGGAAGTGATAGAAAGGGCTTTGTTATTATCAACAAGTACTTAATTTGTTCCACTATAGGGCTCAGCATTGTCTAAGAGTTGTGGGTCAGGCGTCATATGAGCAGAAGCACCAGTGTCAGGATGTCATTCAGTAATAGTGCTAGTGGTGAGATTAGAAGTATTTGGGTTTGTCATTGATGTTCATAGCAGAGAATGCACTATGTAAAGTGTTTGGGTTAAGGTATGGTTGGGCATTTCTAGAGTTGGAATATCTAAAACGACACTTAGCAGTGGTATATCCTATTTTGTAGCAAATTTGACAAAGAGGAGGTGTATTGGTGTAGTTTTATTTTATAGTAGGGTTGGGCTGAAAAGATTGATGGTGAGCCAAGGGAAATGATTTGGACTGGGCTGGATGGGAGTTGAAGTCAGGCTGGTGGGCTTGATAGAAGGAGCTGGTGGATTGGGCTGGAAAGGAAGGAAAAGGGACGTGGGCTGGAGGGCTTGAATGGTTCGGTGGCCTAGAGTTTTGGTGATGGGTGGATTTAGGGAAGGTTAATTGATTTTGGTAAAAGGGCTAGTTGTTTTGGTGGCTCCTCCATCCACCTTTTCCATGGACGCTTCATGTGGTGCTTGCAGCTGCGAAGGTTACATCAGGGTCTTATGGAGATGGGGAGTGATACAGCGACAACCCTAGCTCATGAAGGAGAAGCTTGGCTCGAAACTCGGTGAAGGAAGGTTGGACTTTGTGATTCTTTATGGTGGTAACAAAGGCTTCATAGTCTACTGGTAGACCATTGAGGGCAAGGACGACCAGGTCTTCATCTAAGATCGAGGCTCCTATTGCGGCAACACCTTGCATGAGTAGTGAGATATTCAGAGATGGAGGCATTACCTTTTCTAGTGGTGCGCAATCGGCGACGAAGGAGAGAGCATTGGGTTGTCATCTGTTGTAAAAAATAAGTCTCTAGTTGGGTCCATAGTTGATGGACAGTAGTACACCCAACAGCCAGAAAGGACATCGTTGGAGACAGGGTAGCGGTTAGTGCACAGTAAACCAAACCATCGTGTTTGTCCCAATCAAGTGATGTAGTGTTTGGTGGTGGAGCAAGGTGCCCTCGATTTGTCCCAACAAGATGCAAGTACGTAATATTATCCTGACTGGATTGCTCCAATTGCTCCAAATAAGATAATTGGAGTAGTTTAATGTCATAGTTATGAAGTTTGTAATATTTTGAAGAGGGAAGGTTGGTAGTGCTTGTTCTTTTTTTGGTCTCCCAGGAAGTGTCCACTGGCCCAAAGCCGATGACTAATCCCCCTTCGCTGCCTGATACATCCCATATGGGGGCTACAGTTGGCCCAGGAGTTCACTGCGTTCCCAAGGGCAAGGATCGAACCTGGAACCTCTTGGTTAAGCGATGAGAGTATGCGTCACTCATGCCAACCCACTGGTATTTGTTGTGTGGCCATTGGCATATGTTGAGATTCTTCCATGTGGTAACTGTGTTGGAGATTTATGAAGTGAAGTTGTAGAAGGTATATGATAATGGAGTTGTAGTGGAGTCTGGTAGTTTTAGTGATGCCTAAAAAAATGTGTAGTTTGAGGTTGGGAAGATATGAGCTATGTAATTGTTAGAAGTGTTTGGGAAGGTCGGATAAAAGAAGGCTTAGATTTTGGGCTCTAATACCATAAAAGATCGATGAAGAAAAGAATTTTTTTATGTGTATATTATAAGAGATTTGTACAACTATTTATACAAGAGCTGAAAGTATAAATATGGAAATATAATTATACAGTAGAAGATTTTAAGGCTAAAAATATGTTGCTGAAATCATGGAATTTGACTATTGTAGTTGAATCAAATGCATGCATTATCAGAATAAATGCTTTGAGAATAGCAAAAATAATTACCCAAGGTAAGAAATCCTTTACTAAATAAATAAAAAAGAAAAGTGTATAATTTGAGTCAAAACAACATGTATTAGTAACTAGGCTCGAAAGCCAATACATTTTTTTTTAATACAAAAGGCGAAAAACACGAAATTAACTCAAAGCTCTAGCATAAAGCAATCCTTGCGCATCTCGATGGAGCAGCTCTTGGACGCTGAAAGGTGGCTCTTGGAGTACCTGCAAGCCTGGGCATAAAACGTTGACAAACGCCGCCAAACGATCGGCACACTGGTTTCCTTCGCGGACAACATGCTGCAAGCGCACTTCCCACTGCCGCTGGAGAAGCTTCCTGATACCTGTCACCAAAAAAGTAAACTCAGTAAGCATAGGATGAGGGCCGAAAAGGAGCGTAATAACCTCGGTGGAGTCCACCTCGGCAATCACCCGGCGATACCCCAGATCCCAGGCCAGAGTAAGTCCCGTGAATATGCCCCAGAGCTCGACCAGTAAAGGTGAGCCTCGCCCGAGACCTTGCTGGAAGCCCCCACACCAATTACCGTGCTGATCACGAATTAACCAGCCGGCAGAAACCGCAGAGGCACCCAGTTTGACAGCGCCGTCCGTATTGACTTTCACCCATCCCTCCGGCGATTTGGTCCAGCCCACTCGGGTGCCCACCAACACGCCTTGTGCAGGGAAAACACGCTGTTCCATCAACCTGGCCCGCTCGATCCAGTCAACATAGTCGAGAGCGATCCGGGACCCCTCCACGGGCCAAATAAAGCCGGTCTCAAATAAACAGTTGTTACGCCACTTCCAAAGAAACCAGCAGGCTATTCCAAAAATAGTGGCCCACGAAGCTGGAGGAGTCGGGACAACCTTCGTGAGGTTATACTGTAACCAAAGGGACTCATCGTGCTGGAAGAAACCTGTATCCACCACCGCGCTAGGAAACTGGCGCCAAAACGCCGACACCCTAGGGCAATCCCGCACAACATGGATAGTGGTCTCCTCCAGCCCACAGAAAGCGCAACGAGTATTTAGGGCTATACGGCGCACCACCCGTTGGTGGTTCGTTAGGAGTTTCCGATGGGCAACAAGCCAGAGAAACGAACAAATCCTTTGAGAGCCCGGCCATTTCCAAATAATCTCCCAGAGCTTGTGGCGAAGCTCCTGGGAACGGCCCTGAATAAGGTCATACGCAGATGCTACCGTAAACCTCCCATGTGGGGTAGGGGCCCACTTCAACATGTCCTCCCTGGCTCCCTCACTGCCTGGCCCAGAAAGGGCTAGGACTGCACAAACGATAGCTGGGAGGTACTGCTGAAAGGCATCCCAACGCCAATAACCCATATCGGTCAGGAGGGAGGTGACCGTAGCGAAACGAAGGCTGTTAGGGACCGGAGCACTGGCGACCTGGATAAGAGGCCCCCAGTCCTCCAACCAGTGGTCCAACCAGAAAAAGATGCTGTGTCCGTTGCCTTGGGACCAAGAGAGGCCCCGCCGCACAACATGCCAGGAAGCCGATATGCCCCTCCAGATAATGGAAGCCCCTGGTCAAGAAATCTGAAGAGGGATCGTCGTGGTGTCGAGTCGATATTTGGCCTGAAGTATCCGAACTCAAAGGGCGTCGGGTTTAGTGAGAAGGCCCCATCCCAACTTAGCGAGAAGCGCCTCGTTGGTAGCTCGGACACTCTTAGGACCCAAGCCCCCTTCTGCTTTGGGTCGACACACCGACTCCCACTTGACGAGATGCATCTTCCGACGCGCCGAGGTAGACCCCCAAATAAAGTCACGCATAAGTTTGTCCAGGTCATCACATAACTGGCGCGGAAGACGTACCGTCTGCATCGTAAAGATTGGCAAGGCTGAGATGACTGACTGGGCTAAGGTAACCCGGCCGGCCTAGGACAAACATCTGGCACGCCATCCAGCCAGCTTAGACTGGGCATTGTCAAGAAGATATTGATAAGTATGACGATTAGACCGCTCATGAATCAGAGGAACCCCAAGATAGCGCCCTAGATTAGCCGTGCGGGGAACCTAGAGTTCCTGGCTCAGACGCTCCGCCGTGTCCCGGTGGACATTCTTCGAGAAGTAGACTCGAGTTTTGGACCGGCTCACGAGCTGCCCAGAAGTGCGACAGAAAGTCTCTAAGGTCTGAGTGATGACGCGTGTCTGCTCACGGGTCGCTTCGGCAAAAAACACGAGATCATCGACAAAAAATAGGTGGGAGAGAAGTGGACCCGTGCGGCTCAGCTTGATCGGCTTCCACTCCCCACGGCCCACCTCACTAGAAATGAGATGTCCGAGCCGCTCCATACAAAGAACAAAAATGTAGGGGGATAGAGGGTCACCTTGACGGATATCTCGAGAAGGACGGAACGGCTCAGAGACCGACCCTTGCCAGGCTACCTACAGAGAAACAGTCGTGACACACTGCATGATGACCCAAACTAAATTCGTAGGGAGACCAATCTCGATCAGGGTCTCCTGGATGAAAGGCCACCGAAGACGATCATAAACTTTCTC
The DNA here is from genome assembly GCA_025531925.1 of Erythroxylum plowmanianum. Taxonomy (NCBI): domain Eukaryota; kingdom Viridiplantae; phylum Streptophyta; class Magnoliopsida; order Malpighiales; family Erythroxylaceae; genus Erythroxylum; species Erythroxylum plowmanianum. The sequence goes on from JANVCQ010000003.1 coordinate 30,535,432, forward strand.
CAGGTCCACCTTTAAGGTCATATAACCGGTAGGCCCTGTCCTCTTACGCATGGAGTGTATAACCTCCTGGGCGATAATGATATTATTAGTGATATGACGGCTAGAGATGAAGCTACACTGTGTTGTCTCAGTCAGGTGGTCCATATGCGCTTTTAAACGATTCACCACCACTTTCGATATGATCTTGTAGAGGACATTGCATAAGCTGATCGGGTGAAACTGAGAGACCTGGAGAGGGGAGGGGATCTTAGGAATAAGGACCAACAAGGTCCGGTTCAAATCCGAATCCCATCCCTCCATACGGAAGACTTGCTGGATAGAAGAGACCACAGACGGCCCCACGGTCCCCCAGTGACGGTGGAAGAAGAGAGCATTAAAACCATCCACCTTCGGGGCTTTATTGGGATTCATAGCAGCAACAGCACCCCAGATTTCCTCCGCTCGGATGGGGCGAGAAAGATCCTAAAACTACTCCCTCGTAAGGGCCGGGAAAGCATCCACAATAGGAAACGAGGCCATGGGCTCCTCGTCCAGGGTATACAGTTGGACAAAATAGTTATAAACAAGGCGGTGTAGCTGGTCGGGATCCGAAACGATAGTCCCAGAGGAATCCCTAAGACACTCAACGCGGAGCTTCTTTCTCTTGGACAAGGTGACCGTGTGGTAATATTGCGTGTTGCGATCCCCCTTCGAAAGCCACTCACACCTAGCTGTTTGGTGCCAATACAGTTCCTCCTCACCCAGGACCTGAAGCAATTCGCGGCTTAAAGAGTCCTCCAGAGCCAGCAGCGAGTCCCTCGGGTTGTCCGTCATAGCTCGTTGGAGCCCTTCCAGTCGGGCTAGCAGCTTCCTCTTACGGTTGAAGATATTATCAAAAACATGCCGGTTCCACCGCGTAAGATGCTGCGAGAAGTGGGCTAAAGATCGGCTCAAGGCTCCCTCCCCGTGGGCCCAATGCTGCGCGACCACGTCTTGGAAGCCAGGATGAGAGAGCCACGCATTCTGGAACCTAAACGGTAGAGTGCCAGAAGTTCTCAGCGTGGGATTGCAAATCTGAAGGAGTAACGGTCGATGGTCAAACCCAAGGAAGGGAAGGTGTCTGTTCATCGTATGGGGAAATTGCTGCAACCATTCCGTTGAACCAAACACCCGATCGAGTCGAGTTTGAGTCGTGCCCCGACGCCAAGTAAATTTAGAGCCGATGTAGCCCAAGTCATGTAACCCGCAACTATTAACCCATTCTTGGAACCGTTTATTCACTACCGGGGAGTGGGTAGCTCCACCCTTCCGATCGGCGGCCTCGAGTTTAGCATTAAAATCGCCTCCGATGAGCCAGGGTCGAGTAGTGAGGCCTCCAAGCCAAGTAAGGACAGGTCAAAGCAGGGCTTGGGAGGACCCCTGTGGACTGGCATACACCACCGTCATGTCAAACGAGAACGACCGATAGCGGACCGTCGTGTGAAGGAATTGACGATGCGCTACGCCAATCGAGATCGTAAACTCCTCCTTCCACAACAGCCAGATACCACCCGAGAATCCTTCTGCTTCTATGCGGAAAGAAAAGTCATAACCTAAAGATTCAATAATAGCAAGGGCCCGAGGGCCACTAATACGCGGTTCCATCAAGGCTAGAATACCCGGTTTGTAAGTACTAATGTACTGGCACAGGAGGGTCCGAAAATCCGAACCTCCCGCTCCTTGGCAATTCCACAATAATATCGACATAAAAATGAAAAGGAAAGGGAGCCTACCTCGGATCCGCACCATTGTCCTCCTCGCGGATCTCGCGGCTCTCCAAAGCAAAAGGCTCGGGATCGATACACAACGTCAAACTAGGCTCTGGAGGACCAGCAGGCCCGGAGGAATCCATCGAAACGTCAGGGGGTTCCATGGGAGGAATCTCAGGGAGGCTTGCCTCCGGCTCGGGTTCCTCGACTCCCTCCATAGGATGGGCCCGCTCCCCTGCTCCCAGAGCTGGGCCCACTAAGAGCTGGCTGTCGCAGACCATCTCGGAATGGGACGAAATAACGACAGCCAGATTTTGTTCCGAGTCCGTGGGCTATAAGGGGATTGAGAGGTCGGATGTGACGTCGTGGGGCGGTGTAGCGCAAGCCGACCCCTGGAACGTCCGGAGCATTGGAGTAACCAGCACTGACTTCCCCTTAAAGGCCTTCGGGGGTCGACAGGCCGGAGCAGTCGACCTAGCCTTGGCTCTAGTGGGCTGAACAACCCCTGGGCCCCCTTGTGCCTGCACTTAGATCCTGCAACCCAAGCCTTCCACCTCCACCTGGGAAGAGACCCTCGAAGGCTCGCCAGTCACCAGGCCCGTATCCTCCTGGTCCAGTGCTGCGTATCTCGAGCCGACTTGCGCTGGCCCTCCACGTGAGTCTTGTTCGGTCTGCAGCTGCTATCCCTTCAAACCAGTACGGGAACGGCGCCTGGGCACATTGATTCAAGGACCATAACGTTGCCAGTCTCTTCAGTCAGACGCTCCTCTCGGGGGGTCCTTTGCTCGCTTGGATCAACTTCCCTGGGTAGCAGAGGAGCCGGCGGAGGAGCAACCTCCGTGGACGCTGTAGAGGTTCTGGGACATGCGGTGGGAGAATGACCCACGATCCCGCAAGTGTAACACACTTGGGGGAGACCTTCATATGTGATTAACAAGGACTCTCCATCCAGAACCACGTGAGAGCGCAGCGGAACGTTGAGATCGATCTCCACAGCAATACGCGCGTACTTACCCCGCTGAGCATGCAGGGAAGCTTCATCGATCCTCACCGTGTCTCCGACAAGGTTTCCGATAGCCCGTAAGATCTGGGGGTGGTACCTTGCGATGGGAAGGTTGGGAATCCTAACCCACACGACAGCATGTGATATCCGGGCTTGGGAAGGACGAAACAATGGCACCCAGCGCTGAACAGCGACAACCTGACCAAATACCGTCCAAGGGCCATCGGTAAGGACATGTAAGAAATCCTCATCTTCCTAAAACTTGATCAAGAAAAAATCATAATCCATGTCCACCAACTTCATGGGGCCGTGGAGCTTCCAAAGGCTACGCAGGCGTTGGGAGAGCACGTTGAAACCAACCCGTCTACCTAGGACTTTAACCACTACCGCACGCTCCCATTGCTTATCCAATCGCAAGCGGAACTGAGAGGATAGCGTAATGCTGGCCCCTTGTTCCCCAAGGATAGGCGTGATGTCGCCCTCCTCAATATCGACAGGTTGATCCTCCGGCCAGACGACAGGCTCTGCACCTTCGACTGTCCTTGTACCACCTGTGACAGCTTGACTATAAGACGGCGGAGGTGGGGGAGGCTCGTCATCCCGCTTTCTCGTCCTCCTCTTCTTGGATGGGTGTCCCCCTGCGTCGAGGGGAGACATAGGAATAGAAGAAGCAGCCAGAAAACCAAGAGAACACACCGGACACAGAATAGAAAAAGAGCAGAAAATAGCGGCAAACTTTCTCGCACTTGGCTTAAGATCGTTTTATGTTAGAGAGAAAGCAAATAAAAGCATTGCACACCTTAATATACTAGAGGGAGAATTACATGCCTAAACATCAATATGCCAGATAATTTTCAGATGAACTATTATTATTATTATTATTATTATTATTATTATTATTATTATTATTGTTATTATTATTATTATCTAACATTTGATAAGTGTTTAGTTCTAAATTTTATTATTGACTTGATTGAGTGATAACTTT
>JANVCQ010000003.1:30577759-30589385 GCA_025531925.1 Erythroxylum plowmanianum
TGCAATTCTTGGTATAAATTGATTTTGACCGGTTTCCAAGGATCAATCTTAGGATTGAATGATAAGCCGCGATCACCATGAGGTGTGCTTTATAGTGTTCTATAGAACCATCCAGAATATGTTTGATCCAATAAACCCACTTACATCCGATCACATTAAGAGATGGGTGTTCCGGTACAAGTTTCTAAGTGTTTTTACGAATTAGACCATCAAATTCTTCCTACATTGCAAGTCGCCACTCTTTACGCTTAGCTACCTCTTTGTAAGTGACAGGCTCAATAGTTATTTGGCTTTGAGTATGTAAAGCACGTGGTTTTAGGTTGTTCATTTGGGATTGAGTAATCATTGGGTGTCATTTTTTATGGTGATGTTGGTGTTTCTCATATTTGGACAAATCAATAATGAGTGATAAGCTAGGAGGATGTGTTTGGTTTGGATTAGGATTTGGTGGTGGATGAGGACGACAAGATAAAGGTGTAATAAAGGTTGAAGTGAAGAGGGACTTTAGGGTTGTGTGTGGCCAGAAGAAGGAGAAGTAGGTTCTGGTGGGATAGCAAGTGATGAAAGTGGAATGCATGCCGATAAGAAGATAGTAGCTAGACTGTTTTGGGTAGCCATTGGAACACTGGAGTTGTGATGACCCGGAGAAGAGAATGGAAATTCTTGTTCAGAAAACACAACAAGGCATGAGACAAAGATTTTAAAGGAAGATAAATCAAGACAGAAAACACCTTTATGCAACTTGCTGTAACCTAGAAAGACACATCTTTTGGACCTTGGTTCAAGCTTATAAGAATTGTATGGTTTGGTCCATGGATAACACAGACATCCAAAAACATTTAAGTTTTGATAATCAGGTAATTTACCAAAAAGTGTTGAAAAGGGATTGACATTATGTAAAAGGGGAGTAAGCAGACAATTGATTGTGTATATTGTTGTATCAAAGGCGTAGATCCAAAACTGATTAGGAACAAAAGAATGTTGTAAGAGTGAAATGCCCATTTCAACAATATGTCGATGTCTACATCCAACACAGTCATTCTGTTATAGTTTTTTAGGACATAAACTACGTTGTGTGATACCATTTTCTAACTAGTATACCTGAAATTGCTTGATGGATGTGTCAATAAAAAGTTTAACTATGTGACCAAATTTAATGAAAACATTGAGAACTTCATATTTGAAATTGAGAAAATAAATCCAACAATTTGCTATAATGATAAAAAAAATAAGACAGAATATCGTTTACCATCAATTGATGGAACTAGTGAGGGACCCCAGACATCATAACAAACTAACTCTAATGGTTTTTGAGCTTTATAAGCAAAAGCAACAAATGGCAAACGATGACTCTTACTAACACTACACGCATGACAAGAATTTTTAACATCATTGAGAAAAGGAATTTCTGCTTGTTGTAAGGCATGACGAACAACGCAATAATTGGCATGACCAAGTCAGGAATGCTAATGAAATAATGATCATAAGAAGGCTGATCCATGTCGTTAAGGAGCTAAAAGAACTGAATAAAGACCATAATCACTCCGACCTGTATGTAGAGGCTGCTTCATGCGGATATCCTTAATAATAAAATGATCAAGGAAGAATTCAATAGAAACATTGTTAGTACTAGTGAAGGCATTAACAGACAAGAGATTGGAACAAGAGCTAGGTACATGCAGAATATCGTTTAATAAGAGAGAATGAGAGTTAGCACGATAAATGAAAGAACCAATGTGAGAGATTGGTAATGTTTAACCAATTCCAATTTTGACTCCTTGCGAGTCATTGTACTCTGAGTGGATGGTAAGATTATCCAACTTCAAAGTAAGATGATGAGATGCTCTAATGCCTAAGAGGCACTATTGGGGAACAATTTAGTTGGTGGTAGCAAGGTGTGAGGCTGGATGAAAAGTGTTGGCAGATGAAGGTCGAGGGATGGATTGTTGTCGTTGTTGAGGGGTTGAATAGGTGCGTGCAACATGTCCATAACCAAAACAATTGTAGCATTGTAGAGGGTTAGAATGAGAAGTAACAAGAGAATCGATAGTTTATAGAATACCATTGACTAAAGGGAGTGGTTGAAATGACTGATGAGAACTAGGTCTTCCACCCCCATGACCACGAGTCCCTTGTCTATGACTAGAGAAAGAAAACTGAGAACAGCTACTGGATTGTTGGGCAACTTGGGTAGTAGGTTAAATAATAGTAGTCTTTGCTTCTTTGACTAATTTCTTCTTCACTTAACAATAAGCCATAAAGATCATTAAAGGATACCGTGTCTGGGAAATTTTTAAGAGAATGAACAATAGGCCGATATTGAGAGCCAAGGTCATTGAGAATGATTTGAACAAGATCTTCTTCAGATGCTTGACTACCGAAAGCCAATAATTGATCAATCATCCCTTTGACTCATTGAGAATATTGAGCTATGGTTTCATTATAATCCTTCTCTAATATGAAAAAATGAGACTTGATGGTGCGAATCTGAGTCTTTGAAGCTGAGGCATATGTGCTACGAAGTTTATCCCAAACGTCACGAGTATAGTTGGCATCGACAACTTGAGGAATATAACTTTTAGTCCAACTCAAGACAAGTTGATCTTGGTAGAACCAAGCAGTGTAGGTGGGATTTAGTTGATTATTAGTGCCAAACTTAGGCAGTAGTGGATAACTACCATCAATATGCTTAGCTAAATCATAGTTATTCAGTAGCGGTAGGAGCTAAGCCTGCCAGAGTAAGTAATTTATGGAATTAAGCTTGACAGGAAGTTAATGAGCAATCTTTGGTAAGGATGATATGGAACAAGAGGAAGAAGAGGAAATAATAGCAGTGCCAGTAGACATGATGATAGTGGGAGATGGGCATAACAATAAGCAAAACCTTGGATGAGATAGGTAAAGATGAGAAAAAAAACATGCAGGTGCGGTGTTTATGGTTTGATTCCTGGAGCAGGTGTAGCAAGGGCTAACAAGAGATGCAAAAAGATGAAAAAGGGGGCTATACTATTTGGGTCAAAGGACCCGCCCGACTTCTAATACCATATTTGCGTTAAATGAATAGAGAAAAGCCCACACTTTATTTATGAGAGAGTACAGGTATATATAGTACATGTGCTAACAACTAAAGCTTGTTAACAGCTCTAGCCTATCCTATCAACTAGTATATCGTAACAACTAATGTTTATCCTTATCACACTGAGGTTAAGAACTAGAAATATATTAAGTAGTAATTGGTAGTTGGGTTTTCATTATTAATTCGGATAGTAACTTGTTGAATACAAAAGTTAGAATAGTTCATTATTCGAATCGATTTAGAACCTAACTATTAATTTTAGTAAGACAGCAATCCAATCATTTTCCCTTAATCGTGCATAGGACATTTAATTCTTAAGAGTTTTTCCACTTCAATTAATCTATTTGTCTTTTCTCCCAATTGATTCCGTCTACTTTTAAATTTAATTTCGTAATTTTCCTTAAAAGCTTTCACTCAATAATTGGGATAAAATGTTTAGGAATGCATTGTTTTTATTTTTAATTTTAATTTAAACTTAATTTAAGTTGACCAATTTCACCTGCGTGGGAGACAACCTTGGGTTACCAACTACAACTATCTTGTATACTTGCAAGTAGGATAGCCTAGGTCTTTTTAGAACTTTTTGGGCATAACGAGTTTTTGGCACCGCTGTTGGGGAGGTGTTTAGTGTTTTGAACTTGAACTAATTTTGATTGTTTTTATTTTCTAAAGTGATTTTGATTGTTTCTTCGATTGTTTTGTCTGTTTATACATACATTTTTATCGTGCTATTTCATTGAGTTATTTTAGTAATTTTCTTATTAATTCACTGTTGTTTTTATTTGGTTTATGCAAGGAAGGGGGTCTTAGGAAGGTGAACTTGCTCCTTTTATTGATAACGTACATCAGATAAGAGAACTTCCAAGGGACTTTGAAGACAATCTCAAGGGATTCAAACCAAAAGATCAAGAGATAGGTGAAAGGCAACTAGTAATGAAGGAGAATCCAAACTGGTAATTGGTACTACTACTTCATGCATTCATCTAGGAGTGGTAGCAAAAAACTATAAGTTGAAAAGCATCCACTATAACATATTGCCCTCTTTCTATGGGGTTCCTAATAAAGACCCTTCACACTTCATTCGAAAATGTGATACCACTCTTCAGACATTCCCGTTGGATGGCCTAAATGAAGATCAACTCAGGATGAGGTGCTTCCCGTACATATTAAAGGATTAGGCCAAGGTACGGCTGATGACCCTTCCACCCGGTTCATTGACTACGTGGGAATAGGTGTACAACAAGTTCATGGGAAAGTTTTATTCCCACCAAAAGACTTCTAAGTTGCGAACAAGGATAGCTACCTTCACTCAGATGGAGGGAGAGTCATTCCATAAGTGTGGGAGCGCTTCAAACCCCTACTCATTTAGTGTCCACACCATCATTTTCCACTCCACATGTAGAACCAGTTCTTTTATGATGGATTGACATAATAATGTCAGTATATGGTGGACAATACAACTGAAGGAGTTGTAGGAGGGAAGACAACCAAAGAAACATATAAGATCTTCGAAATGTTAGGGGTCAATTCTCAACAAAAGAGCATGAGGGAAATAAAAGCTAGAGTTTATGAAGTGAGCTCAAATCAAGAATTGGCTATGCAGTTAGCTGAGTTGACAAGGCATGTGAAGATGCTAACGACAAGGCAACCCAAAAACGTTCCAAATCAAGAGGTATGTGATGTATGTGGAACTTGTGATCATGGGTCTAATGTTTGTTCGTATTCTTATGAGCCTTTTGCAAATGTGGAGGAACAAGTGAACTCACTTAACGGTTTTCAACCAAGGGAGCGAAATGATTCATACCCAAATGCCTATAACCCTGGTTGGAGAAACCACCACAATTTTTTATAGATGACCACTAATCCACCAATACAGCCCCAACAATAGTACCAAAATTTTCAGAGGCCAAATTATTACCAAAGGCAATCCTCACTTCAAAACCCACCAAGCAAGCCTTCTTTAGAGGAAAGCTTGAATGCGTTAATTCAAGTCATAACTCAAAATCAAGAAACAAACAATAAGAGGTTCGATTCTTTGGAGGCATCTATAAAGAGGATTGAGATCTAAGTAGGGTAACTCGCGTCCTAATTACATAACAATCAAAAAGGGAAGTTGCCTAGTTAACCCAAGCAAGCACAAGTAGTCACTATTCTGAGAAGTGGTAAGGTAATCGATAAGCATGTTGAGATCCCTTCTAATCTTTCTAATGCAGGTAATCAAGAGGAAGAGAGCCTCCCCAATGAAGAAAGTAAGAAGAATTGAGGAAGCAATGGGCACAAAACCTCTTCAAGTTAGGTTCAAAAGGATGAAAAAATAGGGCATCCAACTTACTGCAATGAAGGATGAAGATTACATAAGGCGACTAATCCTATAGACCACTGATCTCATATCTGAGCCACCTTAAGCAATCAAAACAAGATAAACACATTTCTGATCTTTATAATATGTTTTCCAAAGTTAATATTAACCTACCTTTGTTAGGTGTGATCAGAAACATTCCAGCTTATGTGAAGTTCTTCAAGGAACTAAGCACCAAAATATGGAAGTTCAAGCCAAATGAGAAGGTGATAGTTTCAGAGGTTGCAAGTGCGGTGCTACAATAGAAATTACCCTCAAATTGAAGGATCCAGGGAGTTTCCTTATGCAAGTATCAAAAAGTAACGGTGATGAGGTTAAGGGTATGCTTAACCTTGGGGCGAGTATAAACTTATGCCTCAATCTATTTATAAGAAATTGGATCTAGGACAATTAAGACAAACTAATATGTGCCTACAATTAGCTGATAGGTCAATCTATTATCTGAAAGGAATAATGGAAGATATGCTGGTTGAAGGTTGGTAGATTGATTATTCTTATGGACTTTGTGGTCTTAGACATAAGGAAGGTTAAACAACAAAGGAAGGAGCATGCCATACTCCTAGGGAGGCCTTTTATGGCCATTACTAATACCTTAATTGATATGAAGAACTAAAATTTGAGCATGATTGTTTTAAGAGAAATAGTATAATTCTTAATCATTAATGTTGAACCTATTCCTACAACTATTGTTTATAAACAATGCTCTCGTGTTGATAAGTTTAATCCTACATATTTTGATTTTGATTTTGTGTTGCAGGAAGAAGAAGAAGAATAGAAGTTGTGCTTGGTGATGGAGATTGATAAGTGATGTAAATTGCTAGATGATGCAACTACATGAGAGATTGGAAAATTTTTGGAGAAGAAGACCCGTGATGAGAAGGCAACAAAGGAATCGATCACTTTAGACGATCCACCTTGAGCGTAATGGTTGAGGTGTCCAGCTAAAAGACATTAAAGAAATGTTAAATGGAAGGCAACCCATATCATTTCTAATTTATCTTTCAATTTAGTTGTCTAATATTTCTTTTAGTGAAACTCAACTTAATATATTTTCTTTGTCTTCCTCGCAGCTATCTCCACTCCACAATTTCAAATGCCATGCTTCACATCGCATCAACGCAGCTAACACCACACTTTTATATCGTATTTCTTTCCCTATTCTTTTTATTTTTCGTACTGCATACAGTTTAATTTCTTTTAGTCTTTAATGTTTGTCCTCTTTCATGTTAATTTTTTTCTTTTTCCTTAGACCCCTCTTTTACTTTTTTATTTCACATTAGGAATAGTGTGATGTTTAAATGTGGGGGTATATTAATTATGTATTGTGTGTTTGTTTTCCCATTTATTATTTAGAGATTCATGATCATTAAATAAGATGCATGATCATTAAATGAACTCAATTAGGATAAGAAATGCATAATATGAGTGAATGAGTATACTTGAATGCTTAGATTGATTAACTCATATTTTGATTAAAAGGACATTAGTTTCTTGTGATAGATGAATGGGATTTTTCATTTGGTAAAATTTTGAGCCTTTTTGAAGTATTAAACACCAATTTTGAGTATTCTTTGTTGAGAGTGCTCTTTCATAATTAAGGAACTCTAGAACTTGCTTGCAAATACTAATTGAGATCACATAACCTTATGCAAATATTGAAATGATGAAGGCAATTAGGATTTACCCTGTTAGCTTAAAAGCCACCATAATGTCACCCTTAGTAAGCCCCCTTGAGCTTAAATGAATATGTTTCTTTCTTTAAACCCAAAATGTGAGCCTTAACCTTAATTGTTTATCTACTTCATTACACCTACCATAAGGGCAAGTTGAGCATTTAAAAAGGTATAATCGGGTTTAGGCAATAAGTGTGGGAGAATTATAACTTATAGTTGGCTTTTAAGTTAGGGATGGGTATGGTTGTAGTAATTTTCTCTCCTCTATATTTTTCTTCCTTTAATTTCCTTTTTTAAATGAATAAATAAATAATTAAAAAATTCAATGAAAGAAAAGAAAAGAAAAGAAAGAATGGAAAAGAAAAAATGAATTAAAAAGAAATAAAGGAAAGAGAAGATGACTAGAAAATGAAAGAACAGGAGAGACAAAAAAATTGGGCGTGCTAATTTTATTACGTGAGAGGAAAGAATTGAGTGTCTTATTTTTCATTTTTTAGAATTACTTTGAATGCTCAATTAGTTCTGTAGTTTTAAACTACAATTTTCTTTTTTTTTCTACCTTTAACCTGACCCCATTACAACCGAAATAAAGACCTTTGGATTGATATTTATGTTTGATATGAGTGGTGGAGATTAGATTAGTAAGCAAGCCTATGGTAGATACCTTACATGAAATGAACGTTGAGTGAATATTTACTACCATTGAATGCTTGAGAGGATGGAGAGTGGAGTTAGTGTCTATCACACTTGTTGATGGTTCTTTAAATTGAAGTACTTGTTGATTTTGGCTAAATATACAAAGAATTGTTTATTCATGGAGTATTATGAGTTTCAAGTTCTTAAGTTGTGATTGTTGAATTGATCGATGATATCTTCAACTATTATTTGGAAAATTTGTTGTTTTCATTGTTTGCTCTTTCATAGTCTAGTGTTCTTTATTATGCTTGAGGACAAGCACATTTTGAGTGTGGAGGAATCTGTTGTGTCTAATTTCTATTACTTTTAATTGCGTTCATATCTTGATTTTGGTCACAAATCCTTATGTTTTGATTCAAATATGAGATTAATTGAGTGAAAATGGTGTGAATATTGCATGAATCTTAATGGGGTTATTTTTTAATTTTGCATTAAAACACAAAAGTCACATAATTTTTGCATTATGCACAGTGGTGATTTCATGTCACCACTATGCATGGTTAATGCACGGTGGTGACAAAGGAGTCACACCTGTGACTTCCTATGCACCAGGGTCATAAGGGAGTCATACCCACAATCGTGCACAGGTGTGTCTCCCCATGCACCGAGGTGATAAGGGAGTCACACTTGTGCACAGATGTGTATGAGGATGTCACACCCATGACTCCCCATGCACAGGTATGACAATGGAGTCACACTCTTGACTCCCCATGCACACCCGTGAGAAGTTTTAATATTAATTCTGGCTTTAATACGTGTCAGCTCATGACTTTAAGGTACACAACCCTAAACCTAAAGAGAGTCAAATAGAAGGAGGAGTGGGTGACGGCTGAGAAAAATCATCTTTCATTCACTGTTTCATTCGCTCACTCACACAAAGATACAGAGGGGAGATGTAAAGAGATAGAGAAAAAGAAGATAAACAGAGACAAGAAACAGAGATAGTCTGAGAAGGAGAATAAGATAGCAACAATAGAGAAGTGGGAGTTAGGAAGAGAGGCCGAAAACGAGAGTTGGAGTTGAACTTAAGCAAACATTCGATTAGAAGAGAGGAACTGAAGTAGAAGGCGAGAGTCAAAGCTGAAAGTTGAGGGTGCAGAAGACCCCAATATCTCATTATCTGATCCTCTATTTGCTTATCTCATTCCTTATCTGTTGCTAGTTTCTTTGAGTTTATTATGCCGTTAGTATTAACTGATTCATACTCTTATTAGCTTAACAACTGTTGCTTGTTATCTTATCATAGTTCATTTAAGTAGTTATTGGGTTGATATTTTCAATCTTTTGTTAACAACAATATAGGATTAAAGTATTTGAGTATGATGAATCATGTTTATATGATGGGTTGATCTCTTTTCTTGAGAATTAATGCATCTATTTAGTTGAATATGCATGATTGTGTTACGGATATGTTGTCTTATTTATTGCTATAGTTTATGAACTGAATAGATGTAATAGAATGGCCAACCTTTGCTATAGTTTATGAACTGAATAGATGTAATAGAATGGCCAACCTTGGCATCATTTTAGTGTTAAATGAAGATTCGAGAGATGAAGTTTAATACGGATTGTAAAAATATGGACATTTAGGTTAAGAACTAGAAATATATTAATCGGGTTTTCATTATTAATTCGGATAGTAACTTGTTGAATACAAAAGTTAGACTAGTTTATTATTCGAGTCAATTTAGAACCTAACTATTAATTTGGTAAGACAAGAATCCAATCATTTCACTTAATCAAGCATAGGATATTAAATTAGTGAAATTAATTCTCCAGAGTTTTTCCACTTCAATTAATCTATTTGTCTTTGCTCCCAATTGATTGTTTACTTTTCAATTTAATTTTGTAATTTTCCTTAAAAGCTTTCACTTAGTAATCGGGATAGAATGTTTAGGAATGCATTGTTTTTATTTTTATTTTTATTTTTATTTTTAGTTCAAACTTAACTTAAGTTGACCAATTTCACCTTCGTGGGAGAAGACCCTAGGTTACCAACTATAACTATTTCGTATACTTACGAGTAAGATAACCTAAGTCTTTTTATAACTTTTTGGGCATAACAGTGACTGCGTACATTTACGAGTGAGGTAGTGTTAAAAAGACATGGTCACTTACACAATCGTTTATGCAACCACAGTAGTGTAGGAAAACCTATTTTCTTATATAAAAGAGATAAAGATGTAGGTTTTGTATGAGACTGTAGCCATAACATCCAAAAGTGAGGAAAATTAAAGAGAGGGTAAATAGTGTAGTATTCTCATCCTTTTTTATTACTTTTAGGATTGGTTTGAGTGTTTGTTGATTGTTACATCAACTTTGGTTTCAATCCTGAAACTTTGTGGGACAACATGTTGTTATGGGGTGAGAGATCAAACTTTGTAAATCTTTATTTAAGTTTAGTAGGTTTATTTGTTAGTTTGGCCCCCAGTTCTTTTCCTTTACACTGGAGGGTTTTCCATACAAATATGTTTCATTATTAAGTTTCTTATTCTTATATCGATTTGTTGGTTGAAGTTAAAGATCTTTTTTTATTGTTGACATTTGGATGATCTTTTAGAGAGTTGTACTCTTGTCTTCCAACAAAGTTGGCATACTTTATTTCAAAATTAATGACTTGCTTACTTTGAGACAAGACAAGTGAATGATAAGTTGAACCCTAATTAAATTGAATAAATTTGTTTATAATGCATCCATGTACTGGTGTTCTATTGAAAATTTTATATGTCTCTCTTTTTATAAGCCATATAGAGGGGTTAATAAGTGATATTTTATACACTATAAAGTCTCTATTAGTTACACCCTTCTAAACGTGAGTCCTATGTATTAATTCTTACCAAGTCGAAGATGAAGAGGAGATATTATATAATATTGTATTATGTCCCAAATGATTGGGCAAAAAGAGCATTTAAAGAAAAGATACCCCATTAATTTCTTTTCTTCACAACAAAAGACACATTCATCTATTATATTAAAGAACTTCAATAGTTATCTAAAGTGTCCAACTTATCTTTGAAAGCTAACAGGAATATAAATAAATATTTTGGTTATATTTGTTTGAATCAAACTAACTTATACCATTTAAGCTTATTGGTTAATAACTCTTTATAGGAGGTATTTGCAAAACTATTGGAAGAGTGTATGTTCCATGAAATGGTGTCCTTATTTGAGTTTAAAGAGATTCCAAAGATTTTATTGGTAATGTAAGAGCTAGGCAGAAGCTATAGATGTCTTGAAATTTAGTTAAGTGCCTCATTAACTATTGCCAACTTAGGGATGGATCTTCTAAGGGTCTGCATTACATCAACCTTGATAAGAAGCCCATTAGATTTCCAAATGTCTTGCCAGAAAAAAGTGGAGAGTCTATTACTAATTCAATAGAGAAATTCTAACCTAACAATTTCCTTTAACTTGAGAATTTTAATCATATTCTCTGAAGAATTGTATTTAGGCTTAATAGATTAAAAATTAATTCCTAAAAGGTAATGAGTATGGATCCATTTTATTTACAATGCTTCCTTATCAGTTAATATCTTCTATATTCTCTTGATTGTGAGTGCTTTATTGGTATCCCTAATAAATAATATACCCAAGCCCCCTTTATCTTCAGACATACATATTTCATTCCATTTAATTTTAGCTAAGGTATTCTTTATAGTACTTTTAACAAGATCTTTTTTTAATTTTTTATTACTAGTAGTCATAACTTTCATTCATATATGACAAATAATTAAAGCCCATACTTTTGTTGGACCCCGTCTCCGAGGCCCAACATTCTAAAGCATGAAAGCATGCTCTGACCAAATAATGTTGGACCCCGTC
>JANVCQ010000003.1:30614524-30629577 GCA_025531925.1 Erythroxylum plowmanianum
CAGGTTTTCATTTTTTTTAGAAAAAAAACAGAAACCAAAAACAGAAAACAGAAACCAAAAACAACAACAGGAAAACAAAAGTGGAATCAAACGGCCCCTTATTGTCACATACGGTACAAAAAACATACTATAGCTCATCAGTTCTTCACATAGCTTCTTCTTAACGACATCCTCTTTACTATTGGAAATGAAATATTGCAATATATTTAATTTTAAATATTCTAATATTATAAATAAGGTATATAAAATATAATTAATTAAAATATATTTAAAATTTAATATAAAACAAAAGTTTAACAAATTTTTATTTATCAAGATTTGTAACAAACCAACCACCATCAATAGTAAAGGTAATCATTCTTTCATATTAACCAACCATCATAATTATAATGATTATATCCATTTTTATATTTTTTAATATATTTATTCATATTTTTATTTCTATTATTCTCTTAAAATTAAACGCTCCTTAATGTGAGGTCGTTTTGTAAGTTTTGTATATAATACGATTAATCTTTACTGTAAAACAATATTTGTATTGTACGCACATCAAGATTAGAGTAGAATAACGAGAACAAAAGGATTTGAAAGTAACTTTCGCAGTTTACAACTAACTAGAACAAAAGGATTTGTGTCGGTCGGTTCGAGACAAAAATCCAGCAATTAATAAAAAATAAAATAACCATAAAACTCAGTAAATGTCAGAAAACAAAAACGACGCAATCATTAATCTTAAACGCGGAGACCCAACACATGAACGAACACTACCTAAGAAGCGAACACGGACACAGCCGATTGATCGACAAAGTGAGACTGAGACCGCCAGTAATGGCGCTATCATCGTCAACAGCCGCCGTAATCTCTCAAAAGGGTGTCGTTGTAACGGTGCCTGTTCTCGTTTTGTCCACCTCCACAGCAGCCATTGCCTTGTTCTTTCTGTTATCGTCTTTCTCTTCGTGTTCTTGTCCTCCACCGTCGCCGTCTCTCGGTGGTTTCCGACTTGGCGGTGACGGGGAGATGGCGGAGAGAATATCGGCGAGTAAGGATGATGTTGAGTGGGTCAAGGATCAGATCCGAATTAATGGGTTGCATATGAAAGATAATGTCTTGAGGAAAGGGATTAATCCTCGTACAAGGGCTGAGCAACTTCAAGATCTCCTTCAGTAAATATTTATCTCTCTTTGTGGTTTTAGTTTTAGGGTGGTGGGTTGTTGAAAAAGTAGGATTTGGAGTGAGAATCATGTTAAAGATTGCAACTTGAATCTAAGTTTAGTGTTCTACGTTTTGTTTGTTGTTGATTTTAGGGTCTGAATCTGCCTTCTTTTCCTGTGTGTTATGCGAGATCATCACACTTTTTTGGTTGAAGTGGACATTTTTGGTTATCGGTTTGATGCTGCATAGTTGGTTTTGGAAGTTGTTTTGTTTGTAAATGCGTGTTTTACTTTTGGAGTTCATTCAGTTTTCAAAGTGGAGATACGATAATGGAGTCCTCCAACCTAAAACTGACTGTAAATACGGAAGGGAGCAAGCTTTAAAGTATTTGATTTGATTGAAGTACTTAAATTAGCTATAATTATCAGAATCTACTTTTAGATCCCGCATGGTTATGTATGTTTGGTCATATGTGAACACGTTTAGATTAGTTTATAAACTTCGAGATTTCGTACCTTGGAATAGTTTTAGTGATTTTATTATGTTTTTCAGGTTCAAGGGCATATCACACTATGAAGGGCCTGACTCAGGCAATCACACTGTGCTTCCATGCCCTGGTGAGCTTCTTGTGGAAGAGCATCATAGCAATTACGGTGAACCTTGGGCTGGTGGGCGCGATGTGTTCGAATTCCTTGCAGAGGCCAGCAACTTAACTCCCAATTCTCAAGTGCTAGAGGTTGGATGTGGCACGCTTCGTGTTGGTTTACATTTTATCCGTTACCTTAGACCTGAACACTATCACTGCCTGGAAAGAGACGAGCTCTCTCTTATGGCTGCATTTAGATATGAGCTTCCCTCACAGGGCCTTTTACACAAACGTCCTTTGATCGTCCGTGGGGAGGATATGGATTTTACCCCATTTGGTTCTGTTGTATACGATTTGATATATGCAAGTGCCGTATTTCTTCATATGCCTGATAACCTTGTGTGGGTTGGACTGGAAAGGTTGGTTAAGAAGTCGAAACCTTATTATGGCCGAATTTTTGTGTCACACAACATAAAGTTCTGTTCAAGACTTGGAGGTGAGGAGTGTACCAAGAGACTAGGTAGGTTGGGGCTTGAGTTTCTTGGAAAGCACACGCATGATAGCTTGCTTTTTAATCACTATGAAATTTGGTTCGAGTTTAGACGGACTAAAGCTTAGCATTACAGAGCTCATTTCTCACGTTTTCATCTTTCCCGAGGTTGACACCAATTTGTTGGTTAAAAAATAAAAGTTAGCGCTCCAAGATGCCATTGATTTTTGATGCAAGGGTATTTCATTAACAGCCTTGCAGATCCCTTATTTTGGATAGACCTTCTGTTCGTGGATGGAGTAGGCCTTTCAATGTATATTTTAGAGGAAAAAGGAGCATTACTACTGATGTTATTGCTAGAGATTCAATACTAAATGCTAAGGGGAGGGAATCAATTAACCCAATGATGCATGGTCCAGCTTGTTTGTACTTCTAATATTAGTTGCAAGATGCCTGTGAATCTGTCACATTTCCTTGTTTCTTGATCACCACTCTGAAATGTAACAAGAATGTGAATGTGAATGTTCTTAATGTTCTAGAGCAACTGGGATGTGTAGATAGATTTATCAACTGTAATTGTTACTCAAATTAATTAGTTATTCTTTAAGCTGTTCTCAGCTACAATAGCTATGAAGGGGTTGTCCATGGCACTAGAAACTTGTGGACAGAAGAAGGATGTTCTCATTTTCCGATGAGTTTATTGGTGTCTGTTCCCTTATTTCAGGAAGTTGATAAGCTTGTTGCGTTGTATTGTTTCGTATTAATAAACCTATTTTTAGGTTGAGGTAAAGTTTTTAATACAATATAATGGAATGATTTATGATGAAATAAAACTTAAATAAATGTAATATTAAAAAATTATTATTTAGAAGGGATGAAAAAATTTATAATATAATATAATGAAATATTATTTGAACAAAAAATTTATAATATAATATAGTGTAAAGTTATTTATCATTTTATATTTTATATTAAATCCTTTAAATTAGAGTATTTTTATTTTTATTATTTAAGATTAAATGAGGTGTAATATAAAATTCTTTCTTTTATTCCATTTTATTTCATTCAATTATAAAATTTTCTGTCAAATAATAAAATAATGTTACATTATATATTCTATTATGTTATAAACCTCTAACCAAAATCTCTTCTTTATATATTTGGTTTGGTTTCTGATTTGCTTCCTAAATCAAAGTTATATTTAACAACCATAAGTTGTCTACGTCTAAGATCACAAAGTCCACGCCATTGATTTTTGCACCATTTGCAAAGCTTAAAGAACAGATAATAGTCTCCCGAACAGCTTCTTCACATGGGCTCGTATGCATAAGCATTACAGCCTTTGAACTGGCAACTAAACAACTTAGGTTTTAAACATAGTTATTTGATCATTAACCACTATGATGGTAACAGAGTAGAAGAAATTACAAGAATCAAAATTTTTAAAGGAATCCAAGAAACAATGAAGTTGAAGACTTTAAGCAAGAAGAAGAAGAAACAAAAGGTCAAAAGCTGGGGTTTTTTTTTTCTCTTGAAAACACTAGAAGAAATAAGAACAACCCCGACGTGTGTAGTCCGCTTTAATAATGATCGATCGTTCTATGGAGCCTGATAAGGATGTGCGTAGCACCGATGAAAAAGTCACGGGTGCAAATAAGAATAATATATTATTGAAAAAAGAACAGAATTTTTATATATTTTAATAAACTTAAAATTTTTATTTTTTAAAATTCTCAAAAAAAAATTTATTTTTCAGTTTAAATAAATATTCTCTTAAATTTGGGTAAAAAATAACACAAAATATTTGTAAGTTCTAGTTTAAAAGAGTAGTTGAATCCCCGTATAAATAGTATACGATTAGTTTGTATATGATATTTATATAACATATTTTGTCTTTTTATTTAAAATTTTTAAAAAAATTTTAAAATTAAAATTAAAAGAAGTATTTTAAAAAATTTTAAATATTAATTTTTTTTTAAATTCTTAAATTAAGGACTTTTTTTCCTTATATTATTAATACATTGTTATTCTTAAGATTCTTTTATATTAAGATTAATTATAAAAAACTTAAATTTTGCTCAATTTTGCAATTATAGCTTAAATTTTAAAAAGTGATAATAAAATGTTTAAACTTTCAATTATTTTTTAATTCTAATCAGAATTTTAAAAAGTAATAATAAAATATTCAAACTTTCAATTTTTTTCAATTTTAACCTAACGTTAATGTCTTTGTTAAGTTTGCCAACATGACTTCTCATATGTTCCAGAAATCCTAACTAATGATCTAAAATTAAATTACGCAGTCCCTCATGCTTTGACTTCAATTTTTCATTTCGTTTTTAATTTGTTCTCTCATTGTCCTCACCTTTTGATTTTCATATTACGCAGTTCTGATGCCCTTACATTAAGGGCATTGAGAGAACAAATTGAAAATGAAGAGATTGTTGGTACAGTACACTACAATATGAGAGTAGTTTGGAAAGTTATAATAATAAACAAAAAATAAACAGAATAATTTGAGGTGTCAGAAGAGCAAATAGAAATTGTCAACTAAAATTGAAAAAATTTTTGAATATTTTATTGTCACATTTTAAAGTTCAGACTATAATTATTCACTTTTTTATTGGATTTTAGGAAAGTAAAATTAATTTAATTTAAAGACAATTAATTTAATTTATCTTAATCAAAATTTAAATATGAATAAAAATCAATTAAGCGAAATTAAATAATATTATTTTATATAAAAAAGACTAGACTCAAGGGTGACCCATCCATATTATGTATACTCTACCAACAATTTGATTCTAGAAGCACCGCCCCTTATACGTCTTGAACCTAGTTAGTTAGTCAATCCTTTCGATTCATTCAATCACATAGACCTGAAGTTTTGATTTGGTCCAAGTTAATAGATCATATTTAATTTATTTGAGCCTCTAGTTAGACTCGATCCTAATTTTTTTAAAAGATAAGCTTCAAGTCAAATTTGTATTTACATTCATGCTCGACTTAATCTAACTCTAGATAATACAAAAAAATAACGTTATATTGTAAAAATAATATTATTTTCTATTTTTTATTTAAAATAAAAAATAGGTCGAACCAAGATGAGTTGAATTTAGATTGCCTAGATCGATTGAGTTCAAACTTGAACTAGGCTATTTTGGACCTTATGGACCCATAAACTATACCCAAACCAAGTCCTGCCCAACTTATTTCCACCCCTAGAATCATATGCTCATGTCATGCCTTGAAATGGTCCAAAATGAGAAAGGTACTCATCTTACGATGGCGGTATGAAGTGACGTCAAAACCGTGTTTCAAACCAAACTAATAAGGATTTAGAAACTGATAGCCCAAAAAGACTAGTAGTTAAACATATGGTCTACTCTCTAAAATAACAGATGAATAGCACGTTTTATATATTTTCAAAATTTAAACTTGTACATTTAACCTCAATTTTTCTAATAGAATATAATTTGAATCTTAATTCTTAACATTTTTAAATTAAACCTAATATTATTATATTAGACAAAGAAAACGATGTCGTGCGTGGAGATGACATGATAAGCATGGACAATTTCTCCATTAAGCTTTTGACTTTCACTTTCCTTCGCCACTTCCCATTCTGTTTCCAAACAATACAAATCAAATACCTTGATTCTTTCTCCGTAACACACATGCGCACACTCTCTTCAGAATTTATATGAAAGCAGAAGAAAACTACATATCAATCTTAGCGGTCCTACTACGCCTTGGAAATTGGAATTCCATTTCTCTGCTTTGTAAGTTTTCTTTTTTCTTTTATGACTCTCCGTCATTTCCAGTTCTTAATCTGTTTCTCCTTTTTTTTTTCATTTGGGTTAAAAGTTCTTGTTTCTTAGGGTTTGGATCGCATTTTTCATCTTCAATTTTGGTACTCTCGATCACAATCTTGACCAAATTGAACCAGAAAATTACGATGATTTTTCTTTTCCTTTTTTATAGAAATGTGATGATTATGGGTGGTTGAGTTCTGTGAGATTGCTTGGATTTGTTGATTGGGTGAGTGATAGCAAGTGAGAATTTGATAAGGTCTAGGGATTTTTTTTTGGTCTGTCTATCGTTTTCAGAATGACACTTCCCATTTTTTTATATAATATTTGTTCTTGTATACCACTAGAGCCTTCTACTCGAAAAAGGTGCCAATTTCGCTTACGAATTCTTTAGAAAAGACTGATTGGCGAACACTAAGTCATTGCTGTTGATTGTTCTCAATGTAATTAAAAATGCGAGGATTGATGCTTCGATGGGTATAATTATGGCTAATTTGATGAATTTAGTAGGTATGGCTTCACGCAGATAAGCTTAGGTACTAACTCAGTCCATTCACCTTTGTCTTAAGGTTTATAGCAATGCACCGTGTCGGCAGTGCAGGAAACACGTCCAGTTCTGTTCGCCAGCGTAAGGAAAAGAGACTTGCATATATATTGACAGATGCGGATGATAAAAAAGTGAGGCGCTTTTCATCCTTTTCTAATTTTTTATTCGATTGTCGGTTAATTATCATAGAGTATGAAGTGAATATGCTTACTTTTTTATGTCCTCCAATTTCATCATATGGAGGAATTTATTTGTTAATCACGGAACCTATATAGATTGGGTGGAATTTCTTTTGTTTTAATCCTTAAATTGATATTTGTGTTCTTATTTATTTTGTCTTCGGTGAGCCCCATATTTGTAAGCTACTCCATTGAATGTTTTCCTATCGCAATGTTAATCTAAGAAGTTCTAAATGTCTATTTATGGTCAAACATTTTGAGCTCATTATAAATTATGTGCATCGCAAATTTATCAATAATGTAACTTCTATGATGCAGCATTGTGCTGGCGTCAATTGTCTGGCTGTATTAAAGTCACCTACATCTGATGGGTGCGATTTCATGTTCACTGGGAGTCGTGATGGTACCTTGAAGAGATGGGAATTTTATGGAGATTCTGTTGCTTATTCCACTACATTTGAGTCACATGTTGATTGGGTAAATTTTTATTCTTTTACAAACCTTTCGTTATTTTGTAATATGCAGTATGACCCTATTTTTGATACTCTGAACGTTTAACTTTTTGTCTTGGTTATTGAATAATATAGCTTAGGTGATTGTTGTGGCATGTTACTTGGTTGGTATAGTGAGGGTAGGATCTAGTTGATATTAACATTGAACACAACGTACTCTATAGTTTAATATTAAATTTTACGTTCCCAGGTTCATCTTTTGCACCTCCCTTTCCCACAATTGTTGTGGTGCGAAACCTTTATGTTTTTTATTGGACAAGCTTCTGAAATGATGCTCCTCAAGCTTCCTTAATTTTTTTAAAATTATTTGTGGAGCATATGGTGAATGTTTGAAATGTAGATGAATATAGGGTAACTTTTACGGTTATGCAGGTAAATGATGCTGCACTTACTGGTAATAGCACGCTCATCTCCTGTTCTTCAGATACTACACTCAAGGTTTTCGATCTTTTGTATTATTATTGGTTTTGGAGCCCCGGCTACTGGTGCTCTTACAACTTTTTGGTTATTAGTTACTCATTTTTGGGTTCTGTGATAAACCAGATGTGGGATTGCTTTTCTGATGGAGGTTGTATTAGGACTCTCCGTCAACATTCCGACTATGTTACTTGTCTGGCTGCTGCAGAAAAAAATGTAATTCTGAGTCAAACTTTTTGTGGATCTTATTAACTTCTTGGATGGAAGTTTCTTTCCTTCCATTTGATCCTGCTAAATTTCGGTACTCTTTTGATAGATTCAATCGCATTGTGTGGTTTGGTATGATCTGATTTATTATTGATGCCATTTTCTGATCCTGTTTTAGTGTCATCCATTATAGAACAATATGATTGCCTCTGGTGGTCTTGGTGGGGAGGTTTTCATATGGGACATTGAAGCTACACTTGCTCCGGTCTCAAAGTCAAGTGATGTGGGTGAAGATGAATGTTCTGTTGGTGTCAATGGTTCTACTAGTGCGGTGCCTGTTACAAGTTTACATACCATCAGTTCAAGCAACAACATCTCAATGCACACGACTCAGTCCCATGGATATGTCCCAATGACTGCCAAGGGTCACAAAGAATCTGTTTATGCGTTGGCAATGAATAACAGTGGAACAATACTTGTCTCTGGTGGAACCGAGAAAGTAATTCTGATTATAAACTCAAAGTATCTGTATCGTCTATTATTGTAGAATAGAACAATGCAAGTTTCTGAAAAGATGTTCATATATGTTCTACACCTAACAGATTCAATGATTAGGGAAAAAAATACAAAAGAAAGAAGTTGAGGCTTGATTTACGTCTCATGTCCTGATTCCTTTAGGTTGTGCGTGTATGGGACCCAAGAAGCGGTTTAAAGACCATGAAACTAAGAGGGCATAGTGATAACATCAGAGCTCTGCTTCTGGACCCTACTGGCAGGTTTGATAAATGTATTCTTCATCTATGTCAAATCAGTTTTGTATTTATTTAATAGTTTCATGCTGATGGCAACTTGTAACATTGATGGTACTAACACCAATATAGCTAGCTGAAATAGATACTTGAACATATATAAGCCTGCAAAAGAGGATGTACTCATTGGTATTGATTAAACTAGCTACATCACTCTATAAGTAGAGGAAACTTTAGTGTTTATTTTTGCATCTATGCATATAATTTGTTGTTTGCACATCCATGTCTTATCTAATCTTCTTATGGTTTAAAATGCCAAATGAGATACTATATGCATTATTATTTCACTACAAAATTCTTTTATCTGAAAACATAAGTAAAAGGTATTTAGTAGCAAATTCTAGAGTCCTGTGAAGATCTTCTGGGCTCGTTAGTATAATCAAATATGTTGGTTTCTTATGTTTCATATGTCTAATCATTTTCTTTCATTCAAGCTAAAAATGGCTTCTTAAATAACCTTTTGCAGGTTCTGCTTGTCCGGATCCTCTGATTCAATGATCAGGTGGATATTTTAGAACTGTCCTCTCACTGTAATGTATCTATCCCTCATTTCAACCATATAAAAGGAAAAAGGAAAACCTCCCATAACATTTGATAACTCATGTTGTAGATTATGGGATCTCGGTCAGCAACGATGTGTGCATTCATATGCGGTGCATACAGATTCTGTTTGGGCACTTGCCAGCACACCGACGTTTGGTCATGTTTATAGTGGTGGGAGGGACCTCTCTGTAAGTACCTTCTTGTCAAATTTAATAAATGTGAAAATCTTTTTACATCATGTTATTCTGTCTCTTACAGTGTAGCTTCACTGGTCAAGTTTTTGATGCCCTTTCTGTTTATTCCATCAGTTATACTTGACAGACTTGGCAACAAGGGAGAGTGTTTTACTTTGCACAAAAGAACATCCTATTCTTCAGTTGGCACTACATGATGACAATATATGGGTTGCAACAACAGATTCGTCAGTGGACAGATGGCCTGCTGAAGTGCAGAGTCCACAGAAGGTCTTTCAAAAAGGTGGTTCTTTCTTAGCTGGAAACCTCTCTTTCTCAAGGGCAAGAGTTTCTTTGGAAGGACCCACACCAGTAAGTAATGATAGTAGTATCCTGATTTAAAAGTGATGCTATCGTGTACCATCCACCATTTTTGGTTTTTCATTAATAAATTGAAAATGAGTTTGTGGTATCTCCATTCATAGATTTGGTATTTCTGTTCCAATTGTCAATAGATGGTACATTTTCACTAAATACTTGACTCTTTAAAGTATATTCACTTGTAATCTATCCCGGCCTGCAACTTGAAGACACACGTTATAGTTTATTTTGATTATAAAATCTAATGAGAGTGCATTGTTACATTCCTCTAGCTGATCTTTCTCAAATAGTTTTCATTATTCTTGATGTTCATCAAGAAAAAATATTTTAGCTGTGACTCTCTCTTTCTCATATTTATTGGTTGACATACCTCATTGCCATTTTTACAGGTCCCTGTCTATAAAGAACCAACGTTAACCATCAAAGGAACTCCAACAATAGTGCAGCATGAGATTTTAAATAATAGAAGGCATGTCTTGACGAAGGTAAAAATGATTCTTTTCCCTTTCATGCATGAGTTTAGATCCCAACCGATATTATGGGGCTGAAGAACAATAGGTGTTTGGTTAACTTACTTTTGATGCCTATATGACAGGATACTGATGGTTCAGTGAAGCTATGGGAGATTACAAGGGGCATCGTAGTAGAGGATTATGGAAAGGTTAGAGTCCAAATTCTTCTCTTTTTCTTTTCTATGAGAGTGTGATTGCTATGTCCCTGGATTTGTAGTGACACATGATTTCTGGAAGTGGATGTTCTTTTAGACTAATGTCACTTGTGCTAAGTTCAGACTTTGCATAATGATGTGACTTTTTGTGCTTATAATATATTTATGCATTCCTTCAGGTATCATTCGAGGAAAAAAAGGAGCAATTGTTTGAAATGGTACATGCCTGATCACTTTCAATATTTTTTTAAGGAAGTTCTGGTTAGAAACTACTGATTCACTTAACGGTTTAGGTGAGTATTCCTGCATGGTTCTCAGTGGATACCACGCTTGGGAGCTTGTCTGTTCATTTGGATACACCACAATGTTTTTCAGCAGAGATGTATTCGGCAGATCTCATCATTGCTGGGAAACCTGAGGATGATAAGGTAGATCAATTGTTTGCCCCAGCTCTAAGATTGACCAAAATTTAGTGTATAGTCTCAAGGGCCTAAAGAACTTTTCTTAATTTTTCGTAAGATGCTTGTTCTTTCTCAGCAAGAAATATAGTAGGTTTTATTGTGGAATTCTGAAAGATCTTCTGGGTGCCCTTTGCTTTTTCACTTTTTAGGTGCTTACCCTTCAAGAAAAAATAGAAATGCAACAAATTGCCTGATCTCATAGTTATGATGTCTTTTAAGTGCTGTCTCTAAAAGAGCATAGTGCATGAAGCTCAGGTTTTCTTGGCTAGATTCAATCATGTTAGACATGGATAATCACATTGATATGTATGTCTCCATGGAACTTGAAGTGCTTTTTGATGATCTTTCAGTAATTATCAGAATTTTGTGTCTTCAGTTTTATTTGAGTTACTGTGTTTACTCATGGTTTATAGGTGAATCTAGCCCGTGAAACCCTTAAAGGTTTATTGGCACATTGGTTAGTCAAAAGAAGGCAAAGACTTGGATCACAAGCTTCTGCTAATGGAGGTGTATCAGTTGGAAAGGACACTCCTGCTAGAAGTTTTAATCATACAAGAATTGAAGTAGATGGTGTTGCTGATAACGATCCCATGGTCTATCCTCCATTTGAATTTTCAACAGCTTGCCCCCCTTCTGTTGTTACTGAAGGCTCTCAAGGTGGCCCTTGGAGAAAGAAAATTACCGATTTAGATGGTACTGAAGATGAGAAGGACTTTCCATGGTGGTGTCTAGATTGTGTGTTGAACAATCGCCTACCTTCAAGAGAAAATACCAAGTAGTTTTTCAATACCTTCATCTTTTTCTTAGTTAGTGTTAAACTAAAGTGATGTGGTAGCAAACATACATGGAAGCATGAATTTCGTCCATGCAGTTTTTCTTCAAATTCATTGCCTCATCCTGCTGGAAGAGATTTTTATTGAATCATTTGTGCTTTTGGTGACTCAGTATTGTTCTACAACACGTGCATGTTTTTGTATCTATAGTGGCAGAGTTAGATTGATGTTATACTTGAATTTCTGCAGGTGCAGTTTCTATCTGCATCCATGTGAAGGTTCTGCTGTCCAGATTCTCACACAAGGCAAACTAAGTGCACCTCTCATACTGAGAATACATAAAGTAAGTTTGCTTTAGTCAAGAAAATTTCTATTCTGTATTTACCTCAAAGAGATATTCACAATTAGGAATTGGTTTGGATGTGTTTGTTTTCTGCATATATACATATAAGCCATTTACACTTAGTATATTATACTGGGCTTGATTAGGTGTATTGTCAAATTTAAATTAAGGAGTTTGAAGCAATAATTACTCAAGTGCTGCAGGCTTTAACAAATGGAAAAGCTTCCTGTTGAGATTTTAATGAAGTTTACAGTTTGATTCACTGGATTCTACCATTATGTTTAGGTTGTTAACTATGTCGTAGAAAAGATGGTCAGTGACAAACCATTGGAAAGTGTTTCTCATGATGGAACTTATGTACCTGGACATAGTGGGGGACAATCACAACATTCTACCATTGGAGAAGTATCTTTCCGATCTGGAGTGAAGCCTTGGCAAAAGCTTAAGCCTAATATTGAGATCCTGTGCAATAACCAGGTGAGTGGACATATGTGGTCAACGTCAGAATGCTTTCAGATGCAGCTATCTTGGCGTTGAATCAGGGTACCTAGTTTAGTAAATAAATGACATTTAACAAACCATTTGTGGTGTTGGGTTTTTGTAAACTAATAAATTTTCACAATGCATAATTTCAATGTGTAAGTAGAGAGTAGGCAAAGATATCATAATTATTATATTTCAATAACCAGAATTTTTGTTCTTAAAGAATGGAAGTTGGGCCTTGGGAATGAGGGAGGCTTGAGTTGAACCCTATGCGTATGCTTCATCGGGACTCAACACTGAGTTAATCCAATATTTTTTTAACCTTGAAACATGAACCTATTTCTGTATTTGTCTTTCTACACTGTATTGGAATTGTCAGTCATATCTTTTCCCAGTTCTACTTACACAATTAAGCACTCCTGAATGTCAGTCTTGTGTCTTTCAGGTTTTGTCCCCTGACATGAGCTTGGCAACTGTGCGAGCTTATGTGTGGAAGAAACCTGAGGATCTGATACTTAACTACAGAGTGGTTCAAGGAAGGTGACTGCTTAAGGCTTCTTTGATAAGGTAAATCCTGAGATGTTTGGCTGATGTATATCAAGATTGTCTCTCCTATTCATAGTTAGTTGACTAATCTTTCCTAAATCACTTTTTTGTTGAAAGAATTTATTTTGTAGTTCCTTACATAAGGATTCAAAAAATACGGGATCCCCGCCTACCCAAGTAAATTATTGATAAAACTCCAAAATGGAAAGCTCATTTGTAGATTGGTCTTTTTCGCCCCATCTCTTAGAGTCAAAGAAGAATAATTTTTGCATTCTTCAACGGAATATATATTTAATTTCTTTTTATTCTTATCCTTTCCAAAGAGCACTAATTGCATCTGATAGATTGATGCACTAAATTTTGCATATTACGTTTCTGACTCCTCCAAAGAACATTTCATTTGGCCACACAAAGGGTGGCTAATTTGAACATGCTAAGTTATTGTGCTCTGTTTGAGATGTTTGGAGAATTAACAGGTAGTTATTTTCCAGATTGCTGTTATTATCTACTTAACGACAGGACCCAGTTTACAGCAAGCTAAGCCTTGTGCTTGTAAAGTACTGGGGAAATACAGTTATTGCTAAACGGCTTGCTTTGATAAGGCTTATCCTTTGGATAATTGTGAATTTGGAAAGCAATTTGGTTGCTGAGTCAGTGGCCATTGTCTCTGCTGCGAAGACTCAATTTGAAATTTGTTGGATAGGTGGTACATAAGTTTTGCACATTGTTTAGCCATCAGGCATACTCTTCTACCTCTGGTGGGGAAAGTTCGTAAATACAACTTTATGGCGTCTGGATTGGCGAAAGTATTATAGGACATGATGGTGCCAACTTAAGAGTTTTGATGTTGAAAGCTTTCTATGAGTTATGTTGTTGGTACCCATATGATAGGAATATTGTCGTGAAGGTGGATTGTAGTTTCCCTTCCCTCTGGAAATAATACAATTGCCTTTTTTTCAAAATTAATGAGTTGTTGTGTAACTGGCTTGTTCTCCTGACCTGTGTGCCATGTATTCATAAGGCGTCATTTAGAGAACAGGAAACTGTTTCACGACTCAATGACACCATTTAGTGCGACCTTGGGGCTGCTTTATTCAGATGACCTTCAACATGGAGTCTGTATTTTCTTCATCCGTTGCAACTGTGATTATGCGCTTGTTACGTGAAATGGTATTTCTATTTCAGTCGGCAAGAAAACAAATTTCACTGAACTTCATTTACCACAAAAAATGCATCTTCCATTTATTCAAATGTTGGTGTATATTGCCGGATTCTTGGTTTAATTGTCTTTCTTGCGGTTGACTGTTGCTTTATGGATTTTCTTCATTGTTTCTCTTCCGTTTGCCGAGTTATCAACGACGGGTTATGACTTTTGCTCTTCCATTTGTAGCTTGCCTAAAGAAGCACCTATTTGTAGACAACAACAGCAACAATATCGCGAGTTCGCAACCTTACTTTCAATTAATAGAGAGCCTTACTGTTTTTTTTTTAAACATAAGAAATTTTGATTGAATGAATGAAATCTTAAGGGAAGTTTATAGAGTCTTATTGATAAAAGGCAGCCTTTATATTTTAGCAGCATGAACACGGAGAGGCTTGTGGTTGAATTAGAACCAACGTTTTGAATTTCGTATCGTACCGGCCGGTAGTGAATTAGAACCAACGTTTTGAATTTCGTATCGTACCGGCTAGTATCGGCTGATACGTACCGTTTCGGCCTAAAATCGGTACCGGTACGGGTGTAGGTGGTACTGGTGAAAAATACCGATCAAATACCGACTGGTATCGAAAATTTTAAAAAATTGGGAGATTTTTTTGCAAAATTTTCAAAAATTTTCAAAATTTCCCTCCTTCCTACCCCTCCTTCCCCCCTTTTTTTTCAAAGTTTTTTAAAAAATAATAAATATTTTATTACTAATAATAATTGTAAATTAAATAAAACTTAAAAATAAATTATTTTTATTTTTATTAC
>JANVCQ010000003.1:30634743-30654358 GCA_025531925.1 Erythroxylum plowmanianum
AGGGGCTATTCGGGACACAACCCCCGACGTGCCTTCCTTGTTTTGCAGGTATATTCACGTCGAAGAACAACGCAGGAAGTTGCCAACTCATGGATCTAAACGGTAACGCACCGTTCAGCCTGAATCCGGCAGAACCAAAAAGAAAGCTTGCATACAATTGATCTCCATCTGTCAACCTTTACAAAGCGGAAAGTCTTATATATTGAGGTTGTGGTTATTGTTGTAACCCATGTGAAGTGAAACATAAAAACCAAAATTATCTCTAGAAAAGTAATTTGTTTTTGTTAAGAAATAATGCAATTTAAATTCTATATACATAATACAATTGACATGTCACCTTAACAATCTTGACAAACAGAACAAGACAAATTATATTATCAATTTCTTTTAATTTTCCACTTCTTTATCTCTGTCCCTTATGTACAATGATTACGTGATTATCAAAACAATCATATTAATTATTAAAAAATAAATCAATATAAGGAAGTTCCACTAATGTAGATGTAGTTGCTTTTGCAGTTGCGCACTCCATCGGTAAAACAAAAGTGACGTACATGAATCTTAAAACTGGGAAAATGGGTCCCATGTTTTTATCGCATTTGTTAGAACCGTCGTGATCTCTGAAACCTTCTGTACGATAAAATGGCACCAACAAGGACAAAAGCTCATGTGTGGTCAGAAGCATTAACCAATTAAGAACACGATCACCTTCTGTCCAGACCACAGCCACAAGAATGGTCCTTCATAACACGCGTACTCTACCCCCTCAATGTTTTAGGGCTCAACGTGCTTGGTTGGTGTGGGGCGTGTATACTTGGTTTTTGTTTTCTGGGTTGGAGCAAGATTTTCTTTTTGGTCTCATTTTCTGTCTGTTCTCTGTTCTTGTGGATTTCTGGGCATAAAAGGTGCGACCTTTTCAGTTGAAGAGATATTTTTGGATTGTGGAGAGTGTTATATCAGTTTTCTTTAGCTTCTTGGAGTGAAGGGTCTCAAATTTTTTCGTTGCTGTGTGAAAGTTGCGAGGTTTTGATACTTCAGTTCCGGAGTTTTTAGGAAGGTTTTCGAGACGGGCGTTTGTTGGTTCCATTTTGTGTTCTTTACGGACCTCCTGACGACGTGCTTTTATCATGGCCACATTAAAAGAGGTCCCACGTGATCCTTGTATATAAATTGTTTGGTTGCTTAACGTTGCAACATAACTTGAGTTCAAGTAATGGATGGAGCTCCTAAGTTTGTAGATATATAGTTGAAATCATTGATGCTTCCAAGTGCTCGATTGTGAACTTGTATGGAGGCCTAGTCTGTCTGTCTTCATTCCAATTGTGAACTTGTAAGGAGGTCTAGTCTATCTGTCTTCATTCCAAAAGTTCATGGCGTCGTTTGTTTCCTTCCAAACGTCACCTTGTTATGTCATAAATTCGGATATTGAGAGTCGGTTTCGAGTTAGAGTTCAAAGTTCAGATGGTGGCGATTCAATGGCATTGTCATCTGCTTCTGTTGCGGTGAATGGAAACATTTTCACTGAAGGGAAAGAACAGATCGGAGCTGTACTTACTAATGGAGGTACTGAGGGGAAAAGCAAGAACAGAAATTTGCATGATGGCGGGAATAGCAAGTTTAAGTCTACAGTGAAGACAAAGCTGACAAAAGATGTAGCTTCAGATGAATTGGAGTTGTTGTGGGATGATGGGTATGGAACAAAGTCAGTAAGAGATTATCTTGATGGGGCCATGAAGATAATCAAGCCTGATGGAGGACCACCACGGTGGTTTTGCCCAGTTGAGAGTGGACAACCTTTAAGAGATGCTCCATTGCTTCTGTTTTTACCTGGTAATTTATAGCCAAATGATGCTTACAAAGCCTAGGAATACACATCAGGAAATTAGTCATGAATGGGATTTCTAACCTCACCTTTAATTATTTGCTATATAATTTCTTACTTAATGTTCTTGGTCTGTACTTTTAACATTGTGAGTCTGTGAAGTGTTGGAATTGTAGAATCATATTCTTCAGTATTGATGAATGCAGGGCTTGATGGCGTTGGTCTGGGTCTGACTTTGCACCATAAAGCTCTAGGGAAGTAAGTTCAATTACTTTCACCTTCGTTGCAAGCTAGTGGTTAGTTCTGTATAATTAGCTTTCAAACATTTTCAATTCGTGGCATCAAAAGATTGCTAAAAAACCATTATAAAGGAAGAAGAAATAGGTGATCATCAACTCCAAGAGTTTTTATATGCTTTCGGATGGTGGTTGAAACCCCCTCCACTGCTAACGTGTAAAAGTCTTCACCCTTCTTGTAAAATACAGGGCTTTTGAAGTTCGGTGCCTTCATATTCCTGTGTTTGATCGAACTCCATTTGAAGGTATTATATTATGTTAGCCTTTATATATTATGGAATGTATATTCCCGTTCAACTGTATTCTGGCAACCTGTAAATACAGCAAGTTGCAAGTAAGATTTCTGTTGTACTGATAAACCATGGGAACTTCTTCTTGCATGAAGGACTGGTGAAATTTGTGGAAGAAACTCTTAGGCTTGAGCATGCCTCATCTCCAAATAAACCAATTTATGTAGTTGGAGACTCCTTTGGAGGATGCCTAGCACTTGCTGTTGCTGCTCGCAATCCTAAGATAGATCTCGTGTTGATACTAGCCAATCCAGGTTTGTTTCATCAAATGCAGTCATCTGTTCATGAAGAATGCACACAGAAACACTTTAAACTTGATCACCCTCGGACTGTGCTTGATTTGAGATGCTGTCTGATGTATTTCCCTTGTACTATAGCAACGTCGTTTGGAAGGTCACAGCTGCAACCCATGTTCCCTATCTTGGAAGCTTTACCAGATGAATTGCATGATGGATTGCCCTATTTTCTTAGCTTTGTCATGGGTACATGTTCATTATCTTGTTCTGTTACTGT
Organism: Erythroxylum plowmanianum; assembly: GCA_025531925.1. Taxonomy (NCBI): domain Eukaryota; kingdom Viridiplantae; phylum Streptophyta; class Magnoliopsida; order Malpighiales; family Erythroxylaceae; genus Erythroxylum; species Erythroxylum plowmanianum. Next base: position 30,637,665 of record JANVCQ010000003.1, read on the forward strand.
CATCTTTTTGTTTGCTCTTTATTAGAAGGATTGTTCCCTCGTTTCAATTTCAATTTATTGTTCCTCATTCTTTCCAAATCTAATATTTTCTGCAACAATTATTTGAAGTTTGACATCATTTTGCTTCTAAAATGGAAAATGAGTTCTCGAATATGCTAAATTTCCTATTCATCAAACCAGGTAATCCACTGAAGATGGCGACAGTTGACATTGAAAACAAACTTCCACCAAGAGTAAAACTTGAGCAATTGGCTGTCAATCTCACTTCTATGCTACCTTGTCTTTCGGTAAGAAGTGTCCCAAGTATTTATACTGTTTGTTTCCTGTTGCTTCTTTTATTATGGGCTCCATATCATTTTACCCTCTTTGCTTCCCATCTTAAAGGGAGATTTTGTTATGAGTAAGTGAAGTCTGCAGATGTGGAAACTATGGAGTCAGTCTTCCTTGTAGTTCTTCTTCTTCTGTGATTATCGTTAACAATTGTTCTCCAGTCATGCATTACGTTTGTCTTAGATGGCATTATTATGTTAAGATATTGAGAACTGATATGAACAAGAAAATTTGTTATATAGCTGTTAATATTTGATGTGAAAGGATTTCTAAATACTATGTTCTGGTATTTTTATGTCATGCACAATGTTGCCATATCTAGGTGTTGATAATGCAGTTATATCCTTTCTATTCTTTCCTGATGTGAATAGAATAATTTGCCATGTCCATTTCACCTCATATCTACTGATTTTGTTCTCTAGATGAATAAGTATTCTTTAGTGGGGCTTAAACATCCTAAAATGTTGGAATTCTTAGGGTTTGGCAGATATCATCCCAAAGGACACTCTTCTTTGGAAGCTGAAACTCTTAAAATCAGCTGCTGGGTATGCTAATTCTCGTCTTCATGCTGTAAAGGCAGAAGTGATAGTACTAGCGAGGTAGTTATTCCTCCTTGACTTCAACATTTCTTCCATTCCTTGTGTATAATGTTGTGTCCCTTTTGGTGCATGTTGATTATTTTTTAGAGGGATTACTAGTGTTGCTATTTCTGTGTGTATGCAATCATATCAGTGATCATATGACTGCATAGGCACAGGACATAAATTTTGTAAACTTTCCCGAAGTACAGAAAAAGTTGTAGATTTCCTGAGAAAAGGGAAAATAGATGATAAAAGGAATAATCTCACATCTAGGTTATAGATTGTTGGACAATATCTCTGTACTGTTTATATAATCATTTAAGTTGGCATCGAGAACTTTGTTGTAGCAATCAATATTTCTTCAGACTCATAATTTCTTTTGAACGCTGTAGGTGAGTCAATTTCTTATTGTTTATCAATATAAATTTGATAGTATATTTCCATTATAGTGGCAGAGATTATATGCTTCCCAGTGAAGAGGAAGCTAAACGCCTTCAAAGTTCACTGCGTAATTGTACAATTCGTAACTTCAAGGAAAATGGGCATACTCTTCTGTTGGTAGGTGAAAATAACAAGGGGCACGTATAAATCTCAAATAGTTGAAATTGTTTGTGTTTCATGCAAGCGTACCTGACTTGTGATACTGATTTTTCTGTGCTGCTTGTAAGTTTAAAGTTATTCAAAGCAAAAGGAGCATCTACAGACATAAAAAGCATGCTGGATTACTTCAATATCAATGGATTCTTCATTCCTTACTATGCAAGTCTATTATTTCTATCAGCATCTGTTGTTGCTACCTATAATGCAGATTAGTGTTTGAGGATACGGTTTGGGAGAGGAAACATGTTAGTTCATGGTATAGGCTCCTAAAGTTTCCTTTCCCATTTGAAGGGTTTTTCCTTGGGAAACATGGGGTAGGTAATCGCTAGTAGCATCCCAAACAGTAGTTGCATGATGGTGCTTTTAGGAACTTTCAGCCAGGTCCCTGAGTATGTTTCGTTTGACATCACTTCTATTCCTTCCAACTCGATTTGATCTCAATCAATATGATAATTAGGTGCTCTTGGGAGTAAATGAGAAAAAATGGTTGAACAATAAAAATGATAAACTTCTGAAAACAAATAGAAAGTTATCTTCTCTAGTTCAACAACTTCCCATGAATGATGGATGGGATTTCCTCTATATAGGTTCCTTCATATTTGCTTCTTGTTGCTCCGGCTCTATTAGTAAAGATTGAAAATTGAAGTTGGATTTGCTCTCAAACAATGCACTTCTTAAGCATGAAACTCAAGAAGGCTATGATGCAGAATGCTTATGATATTGCCGTATGTCCAATGCTCTAGGTGGTGGATTTTTCTTCCTTGAGATGTAAAATGTATTGATTATTCCTTTTGTTTTGTCTGTCAATGTAAGTGATTGCATTGAACATATTTGATCTAATTAAGGCACCTTTCTTTCAGTCATTTGTTGCACAAGTGACATACATCTGGTCTTGAACAGTTATTCTTTTTTAATACTTGCCGACATTTGTTTCATTTTGCTTTTCCTTCGTGCTTCTCCCCTGCTCCTGCCCTCTCTATTTCTTATCATTTTTGCTTGTTTTGTGATGGTTCAGGAAGATAGCATTAGTTTGCTGACAATTATCAAAGCTACTAACAAATATCGTCGTTCACGGAGGCTTGATTATGTCAGGGACTTTGTACCGCCTAGCATATCAGAATTCAAACGTGCAGCTGATGCAATTGGGTAATACAATAACTTTATCGCTTCTGGTTTTCAAAGCCGTAGTTCTGACAACTGTAAACATGATTGCTGCATGAAAATTTTTTTAGTTGAGATCTCAGATGGTCTTGGCTGTTCTTCCCTATTTGGCGAGTGAACCATATGGCCTGGAAGAAAGTTAGTTCTTAAAAGTTGTGGTGAACATGAATATTAGGAGGTCCTTCTATTTCCTTGGTTTTTGTATGAGAGCTCATATCCTGTTATTGCAGCATAAAGATGCTTATTTTGACAAGGAATGCTGACTTCTACCATAAAAAATCTTCTCCTCACCTAAATCGAGAAAACTAAAATGAGTGAATCTAGAACCACATCTCTGAGCACCCAATTGCAGATCTGGCTCAATATCAGCGATTGTTGAAGTAGCATCTGATCACATCAAAGAAGTTATTACATGTAGTTCATTTCTATATGCTGATATTGTTAGTCTATCTGTGGATAAAGCTGACATTACAATCACATGGATTTCAGGTTATTGCGCTCTGCTACTAGTTCTGCTATGTTCTCTACTCTAGATGATGGGAAGATAGTGAGAGGCCTTGGTGGGGTTCCTAATGAAGGTCCTGTCTTGATAGTTGGTTACCACATGTTGCTGGGATTTGATGTATTTTCCCTTGTTGAAGAGTTTTTGAGGGAAAAGAAGATAATGATTCGTGGCATGACGCATCCTGATGCTCTTCTTGGCAAGTTTGAGAATTCATCTGGTGAATTTTCTGTTCTGGATTGGATCAAAGTGATGGGTGCAGTCCCAGTCACAGCTAGCAATCTTTTCAAATTGCTTTCCACAGAATCACATGTTCTTCTTTACCCTGGAGGTGCACGAGAGGCTCTTCATTACAAAGTGGGTAAAGTCTTATTTCTATGTTGATTTAATTGAAAAGCTAAGCATCCTATTTTCGACGAAGTTCCATTTTCAGTCATCATCTATATGCCCAATTTATAGTCTAAAGATTGAAAAGAAAATAATCACCCGTATCTGTTGCCGTCTTCCCTCTTTCCTATCACAATTCTTGTTGCTTCCTCAACGGATTCAGTGAGGATGCCAGTTATCTGCTGAACTCAAATGAGCAATGTAGTCTGTTAGAAGGGAAATTATCAGTGAGGAACTTACTTTAAACCTCTATGCTTCCTCATTTAAAACGACAACTCATATTGAACAATTATTATACTGGAAAAGATAAAATTATACCTAGTGAAATATAGCCCTTGCTGAGTCAAGTTCTTTACTCTTTTCCTTCGTTTTTGTACAGTTTTATTGTACTTTGGTCCTGATGCTTGATTTCCAGGGTGAAGAATATAAAGTCATTTGGCCTGATCAACAAGAATTTGTAAGAATGGCAGCAAGGTTTGGGGCCACCATTGTACCCTTTGGAGCTGTGGGAGAAGACGACATTGTGGAAGTAAGCTTGTGCACTTATTTGCGTCTGAAAGTTCTCTGATAAATTTGGTTGGCAGATGCTTGTTCCTTGTACCTTCACTTTTTCTGCATTTATAATTCTGCACTGATAACGAAGTAAATTGTATGTAATTGAACAGCCGATTAATTTTACTTCCGAAAATGGGATAGAATGTATAGAAGAGAACATTTTGCATTTCATTTTAGAGATGTTTTATTGACCTCTATGGTTAAACAAAATTTTCACTGGCTAAAGTATCTATATCCTTGGCATAAGTTAAGGATCCAAATTTTAATGTAAAGCATGGTACTTTCTAATACTGTCTACTCACCACCCTCCCCAATCTCTGTCTTGCTTGTTCGACTTGTGTTTTGATTATATTTGTGTGCCATATAGAGTTTTCTGATTTCTGTCGTCTACAAATGGCAGTATGTTCTTGATTACAATGATCTCATGTCAGTCCCTGTGGTTAGTGACTATGTTAGGAAGGCTAACCTCCTACCGACAAAAATAAGGTGATTACTTCCCTGAAACCATCACTTGCTTCTAGGAACTAATCCGGTCTTGAAACTCAACATTCTTGCTACTTCTGACACTTCTTTGTTGGCAATTGTTGTGGTCTGATTACAGGGATGAAACTAAAGGTGAGGTTGCCAACCAGCAACTGTTCTTTCCAGTGACGTTGCCGAAGTTACCTGGGCGATTCTATTATCTGTTTGGAAAGCCTATAAGAACGAAGGGAAAAGAAGAGTTACTGCAAGACAAAGAACAGGCAAAGCAGTTCTACCTGCAGATAAAATCCGAAGTTAAACACAATTTGGCCTATTTATTGAAAAAGCGAGAAGAGGATCCTTACAGGAATATCATTGATAGAACAGTATTCCGAGCATTACAGTCTCCATTGCATGAAATTCCAGCATTTGACCCATAACGAATAGGCTAAGACAAGTTGCTTACTGGTCTTCATATTTTGTAAATCCATTTTTAAATTGAGACAGCATGCAGGACATCTGAACAATGCTGCAGAAATGCATTTTGTAAATCATAGAATTCATTGGAAGAAAAAATGTCCGTGAAATCATTTTTCAGTTGTTAATCATGTAATCAATGTACTTAGTGAAGCAAAAAGTGCTTAATATTCAGTTTTAGAAAGCATATAATCCGTTGAACTAGTCCAACAGAGCATCAACATGAACTTGTACTCATCTGCAAATCCTGATTTATCTTCAGGTTTTAAAAAGTTGGCTTGGTAACGCTAATGTTCATGGGCATGACAGCCAACCAAATGCAATGGTACGGATGGCATTCAAGTGGGAATTATATATATATATATGTTAGATAAATATCAACAATTATCAGCTGTTTTTCCTTTACTATGTGAACAACAATTTAACGAAGGGATGAGGATATAGGTGCTGCTATAGTGTTAAAAGCATGTTCATTGGGAGTTGCTACAATTCTGTTACAAGAAAAATTGGTGACTGGACTGATGGGATGGGAGGTTGAATTTTGAAGCTCCTATTCCCTGTAACTAACTAGTGCCTTCAGGGGCTACAATTTCTCAACAACACCAAGGGCTTGAAACCATTCCCACTCCTTGCCCATGTGAGATAGATGGAACTCAGAGATCATTACTATGAGTACTTGGTTTTTGCTTTCTGAAATGTCTTTTTGAGTGCGTGTTCTTATGGATGTATGGCATTAAAAGTGTGACTTCCTTTCAGTTAGAACCAACTCCGCAACGTTGTTGAGTGTTTCATTGGCTCTCTGATTACATGGTAGTTGTAGTCTTTCAGTTTCTAGCTACTTCTACTTGCAAGAAGGTCTTGTTAGTTCAGTTTAAATTCCTATCAGGACATTCCAACCTGCAAAAGGAGGTTCTAAGTTATCCTGGAATATCAGTTATGTGATTGTTTAGATAACCACCCTCCTGCATTTTTGGAACGTGCAATTACTTTGACCTAAGTTTCTCAACATATAGTCACTGAAAATCCATTCCAGTAATCCTACTGCAAACCTGAATAAGGATCTGAATTCTCAACCATCACATTTCCAAAATTCATGGCGTCTTTTGTTACTTCCCACATATCGCCTTGTTATCTTACAAGTTCAAAACTGAACAAGATTCAGTTTCGAGTCAGAGTTGAGTGTTTAGACGGTAGTGATTCAAAGGCATTGTCTTCGGATTGTCTTGCCATAAATGAGACTTCAAAGTCAAGGGTTGAGGAAAGGTTGATAAAAGATGTAATTTCAAAAGATTTGAAACCACTGTGGGATGATGGGTATGGGACCAAAACTATAAAGGATTATCTTGAAGGAGCCATGGACATTATTAGGCCTGATGGAGGACCTCCCCGGTGGTTTTGCCCAGTTGAGTGCGGACAACCTGTGAAAGATGCTCCACTACTTCTGTTTTTGCCTGGTAAATAATACCAATTATGGTTAGGAGACTTTCTAGCTGATGAAATTCTCCAGACTTGCTTGCTCAACAATAAACCTTTTAATATAGAATCACTTGATTCAGGTATTGATTGATTGCAGGGATTGACGGTGTTGGTTTGAGCCTTTCTTTGCACCATAAAGCTTTAGGGAAGTAAGTTCGAACTATTTATTCCTTCCCTTACGAGCATGCAAGTATTGGTCACTAGTTCTGAAAATTTAGCTAATTGATGATAGCAAGATAATACCTGAAATCATGACACCCGACGAATTCTTGCCAGAGTTAACTTTTGTAGACTCTTCTTATGGGAAATACAGGGTATTTGAAGTTCAGAGCCTTCATATTCCAGTGTATGATCAAACTCCGTTTGAAGGTAGGCAGTTTTGATATCACCAATATTTACATGTAGGCACTTCCAAATTTAGATCAAGTGTAGTCTCAACTAATTGATAATGACTTGCAGTTATACTTCCTGTTGCTGATAAACCATGGGAATTTCTTCTTGCATAAAGGACTGTTGAAACTTGTGGAAGAAACTGTGAGACTCGAGCATGCCTCATCTCCAAATAAGCCAATTTATATAGTTGGAGAGTCCTTTGGAGGATGCTTAGCGCTTGCTGTTGCTGCTCGCCACCCTGAGATAGATCTTGTGTTGGTACTAGTCAACCCAGGTCTGTCTTAATATCTGTTAATTTCTGTCTTAATATCTGTTAATTTCTGTCAATACTTGGAATTAGAGGTGCTCTGACGTAATTGGTACTGTTCTTCTTAGCAACATCATTTGGCAGGTCACAACTACAACCCCTGGTCCCTATTTTGGAGGATTTACCTGATAACTTGTATAGTCTTCTTGGCTTTGTCACTGGTGCGTGATTGTTGTGTTTATTGTATTATTACTTCCATTAATTGTTTGCTCTGCAATTACTTTCATATTACAACATATTGATCATGGTATCTTTATGATCTGTTCTGCAAAAGGTTTCAAGTTTCAACAGTTCTCTTTAAATGCTAATTTAAATATTCATCAAACCAGGCAATCCCCTGAAGATAGCAACGGTTGACATTCAAAACACACTTCCCCTGAGATTACAACTTGAGAAATTAGTTGGCAATCTCACTTATTTGCGAACTTCTCCTATTGTAAGAAGTTTACCTGCACTGCATTACCTGAAATTTATATGTTCACTGTGGACTCATTTTCATACTGTTTTGGCTTATTTTCCGTCAATAATGGTACTAAAAATGCTTGATTTCTCAGGGTTTAGCTGACATAATTCCAAAAGCCACTATTCCTTGGAAACTCAAAATGCTGAAATCAGCTGCTCGATGTGCTAATTCCCGTCTGCATGCTGTAAATGCCGAAGTGCTAGTACTGGCTAGGTAATTACTTTCCCTGTGCATAATGTTGTCTCTTTCTACCAGGATTAAGAAGTTGTTGCTGGTTATGATCGTATGGAAACAAACAATTCCTTATAATTACTGTTTATATATTAAATTTTGATAGAATATTTCCATTCTAGTGGCAGGGACGCCATGCTTCCTAGCGCAAAGGAAGCTAAACGTCTTCAAAATTCTCTACGGAATTGCACAGTTCGTTACTTCAGGAATAATGGGCATGCCCTTTTGTTGGTAGGTGAAGATAACACACAAATTAGTGACATTCATTAGTGTTTCATGCATGCATTCCTGACTTGTGACATTGATTTTGCTGCACTGCTGTGATACTTTAAAGTTATTCAAAGTTAGATAAACTCTTTCAAGGATTTCATCAATCCGTCAATCCTTTGTTTATTTCTTGTTTGAAGTCTTTACATTTCTACCGACACTTTTTGCTGCTATCTATCATGGTAGATTATCTCTAGGCTTCTAAAATTTGGAATCCATTTCAATATTTCTGCCCTTTGAACATGTACTGTTTTGTGAAACTTTGTGTTCAATATAAATTGCCAGACACTTATTCTTGTGTATGATGGTACAGGAAGATAGCGTTGGTTTGCTGGCAATTATCAAAGGTACTAGAAAATACCGTCGTTCGCGGACTGTCGATTATGTCTCGGACTTTGTGCCACCAAGCATGTCAGAATTCAAACGTGGACTTGATATAATTGGGTAATACAACAGTGTATGTTAATACCTTCCTACCAGGAAGTTCATCAAGTAGACCTTCATCTAACTAATCTTTTGATCTATACTTGATACTAAAATTTGTGCTTAGAAATGGAAACATGATTGCTACGTATCTCTTGTCAAGCACCATCATTTGTTGGTCAGAGAGTTCAAAGTGAAGTGATTGTTTTGAAATTGCCAAATTTCTACCTTCGTACCTCACCCCCTCTCCTGGCTAAAAACTTGGTTCTCACAACTATGTACAGGATTGCTCCAACGGACATATTCATCGAAATCTTTACTGATCTTGATTTATTCTTACCCTCTGCTTCAGTTGTTTGAGCATCTTCTGGGTTCCACTTTTGTGGAAAACCACAGCTATGTGTTGTGATCTGGCTGGATGCCAGTTTACCATTTTCTTGAAGCAGTGGCCCGTCACATTAAAGAATTTGTTACAATTTTATTTTTTTTCTATGCTGATATTGTATGTTTGTTAATATCTGAAACTGATATTACATTCACTTGGAAGTTCAGGCCATTACGCAAGGCTGTTGGTTCTGTTATGTTCTCGACCTTGGAGGACGGAAAGATAGTAAAGGGTCTCGGTGGGGTTCCTGATGAAGGTCCTGTGGTGATAGTTGGTTATCACATGTTGCTGGGAATGGAAGTTTTTCCCCTTGGCGAAGCATTCTTGAGGGAAAAGAACATAATGATAAGAGGTTTGGCACATCCGGAACTGTTCACCAGAAGGCATGAGAAATATTTTAGTCATTTCTCCGTGCTTGACTGGCTCAGAGTAATGGGTGCAGTACCAGTCACAGCAAGCAATCTTTTCAAATTGCTTTCCAAGAAATCGCACGTGCTTCTTTATCCTGGAGGTGCACGCGAGGCTCTTCATTACAAGGTGCACAAAATCCTTATGTCACGTTGGTTAACTTTGAAAGTGAATCATCCTATGATTGTAGAAGTGTCACGTTTTCCAACCATTATATATCTGATGTTTTGACAATCTGGATGTTTACAAGTTGATCAAAGAGTGCAACAAGTTTGATTGTCTATGCTTCTGCTCTGTTATTTCCAGGGTGAAGAATATAAGGTCACTTGGCCTGATCAGCAAGAATTTGTAAGAATAGCAGCAAGGTTTGGGGCCACCATTATCCCATTTGGAGCTGTAGGAGAAGATGATATTATGAAAGTAAGCAGAATTACTTTTCTTCATTTATCATGGAGGGTATTTTTATATGACACTCCTCGTAACATTTTAACTACAACTGGCAGATGGTCCTTGACGGCCGGGAACTGATGAAAATCCCCATGGTTGGTAATTTAATTAGAGAAGTCAGGAGGGATATTGTGAAAGCCAGGTGATCACTCCCCTTTAACATTAATCGTTTTTCAGTAATAAAATGCATGTCAAACTTGCAACTTCCATAGTTTTATTGTCACAAATGTTGTTGTTTGATTATAGAGACGAGAGCAAAGGCGAGGTTGCCAACCCAGAACTGTTTGTGCCATTGGTGTTGCCAAAGTTACCTGGCCGCTACTATTATCTGTTTGGAAAGTCAATAGAAACAAAGGGAAGAGAAAAGATACTGCAAGACAAAGAACAGGCAGCCCAGTTGTACAAGCAGATAAAATCTGAAATTGGATGCAATATAGACTACCTACTGAAAAAGAGAAAAGAGGATCCTTACAGGAATTCCATTGACAGAAGAGTATACCAAGCATTACATTCTCCACTCCATGAAATTCCAGCATTTGATCCTTAAAAGATTTGGCCATACAAGGCACTTGCAGGCCTTATATTCTCTGAACATTCGTTCTTTCACTGGGAAATGCTTGTACAGAAAAATAAGGCACACGTGCAGGACATACGAACTTTGATGCAAGAATGCATTTTGCTAGTTAAAAATTTGTCGCAAGAAACACAATGTAGAATGAAAATTCGATTCATAATGATGTAATTTGATGTGCAACCAACCAAGGACCTGATAGTTTAGAGAAATGATAAATGTGGACAGCGAAGCAAAATTCTGCTTAATATTCAATTTCAGAAGCCATGCAATCTTGTTTTTAGGATCAAGAAACCAATTGAAATGAACTAACAAAGTATCCTTATGAACTTATATATGCTCATCTGCAAGTCCAGATCTATTTTAGGGTCCGAAAGGATTGCTTGATAATATCAATGCACATGGGTAATCATGACCATTGGTACAAATGGCACTGGAATTTGGAAACATATGTGCAACTAGTTGAACATTCGCAGCAACCTGTTAGCAATAAAATGGAAATAGAGGAAAAAGAGGAGGGAAATCTAACACACAAAGAGGGAGGAGAAACAGAGGAGGATTGCGGCACAGAAAATCAATAGGAAGGGAAAGATATTCTCATTACAGCCGTAAAAACATAAACATGATACTAGGTAAACAATTGTATTTGTAGTGGTTCCTATCCCGACAAGAGATGATTCTCTAGTACTGAGTACATGGAATATTCCCTATGGTCCCGACAACTGTTACGCCGCCCACGTACTGATGCCTTCCTCTCCACCTTTTGTTTCCGTTACACGTCCTCGTCAGAATTAACCGTAACAATTCCCTTCCCCTTAACATCCTTGTCAATTAAGTTGATCTCCGGAAATCGCCGTTGAAGGTCAAAGACATACTCCCATGTTGCATTTGACTCCTCACCATCGGCCCATAGGATGAGCCATTGAGTAACAGCCCTGTTATTGCGTTTTCTCATCCGACGATCCAAGATTGCTACTGGAATTCGTTCCACCTCTGTTATAAACTCCGGTAAGACTGACACTGTTCGAGGCGTGTTTATGCCAGACTTTTTGAGCTGGGACACATGAAATACTGGGTGGATCGATGTTTGGGCTGGCAAATCCAATTTGTATGCCACCTTACCTACTCTCTGAACCACACAGTAGGGTCCATAATACAACGGTGATAGCTTCTGGTTGCCATGTCTACGCAAGGACGTCTGTTTATATGGTTGCAGCTTTAACAACACATAATCTCCCACTCGGAATTCTCGTTCGGACCTCTTAGCATCCGCGTATTGCTTCATGCGGTTCTGGGCTCATTGTAAATGGAATCGAGTAAGATTCAACATCGCCTCCCGACTTTGTAAAACCCTATCAACCTCCGTAACTCGTGAATCTCCGGCGACATAAGGGGTGTACACAGGCGGGGGGTAGCCATAAAGAATTTCAAATGGAGTCGAGTTGATTGCCATCTTGTATGTTGTGTTGTACCACCATTCCGCTAACGCCAACCATTCGCCCCATTTTTGCGGTGTCTCATTACAGAAACAGCGCAGATAGGTTTCCAAAATTTTATTCACCGCCTCCGTTTGTCCGTCCGATTGAGGATGGTACGCCGTGGACAGCTTAAGCTTGACTCCCTGCAATTTTAACAATTCCTGCCAGAATTTACTTAAAAACACCGGGTCACGGTCACTGATAATAGCTTCCGGCATCCCATGTAATTTAAAAACTTGATTAAGGAATAATTCGGCCACATCGTGAGCAGAGTAAGGATGCTTGAGTGAGCTGAAATGGGCGTACTTAGTGAATCGATCTACAACCACCAGAATCACCGATTTCCCCCTCGAAGATGGCAAACCTTCCACAAAATCCATACTGATTTCCTTCCAACTTCCAGCAGGTACCCGAATGGGTTGCAGGAGCCCCGGATAGGCGGCATTATCAAATTTATTCCGTTGACAAACCAGACATCCTTGAACGTAATTACGTACATCCCTATCCATTCCCTTCCAGAAGAATAAGGTTTGCAATTTCTTCGTAGTTGCTACTGCTCCAGCGTGCCCACCCATGGCATCATCGTGAGTAATACTAATTATCTGTTGTCGGAGGGGGGAATTACTACCAATCACCAATCTTCCCTTCCACCGTAATAATCCCTCCTTCCACTCATAGGCACCAGACGACCCGTTTCCCTCTTCCAGTTGGTGAATCAATTTTCGCAAATTTTCGTCTTCTTGCCAGCTTTTCTTAATATCCTCCAATAGCTCACTGTGTACCTGCGAAATGGACATTGAAAACATTTCAGCACTCGTGATGCGAGAGAGAGAATCAGCTGCCTTATTTTCTTTGCCACTTCGGTATTGAACTTCGAAGTCGTATCCCAAGAGTTTGGGCAACCAAGATTGCTGGAAGGGAGTAGTTAATCGTTGTTCCAAAAGATATTTGAGACTCCGATGGTCGGTCCGGACAATGAACGATCGCGGTGTTAAATAGTGATGCCATTGTTTGATTGCCTTTACCACTGCGAGAAACTCTTTTTCGTACGTCGATAAACCCAAATGCCTCCGTGCCAATGCTTTACTCAGGTAAGCTATAGGATGACCTTCTTGTTGGAGAACAGCACCAATTCCCAGGCCACAAGCGTCCGCTTCCACGACAAACGGTTTTGAAAAATCAGGCAACGCCAACACCGGTGCCGTAGTAATGGCTTCTTTGAGAGTCTCAAATGCACCCTGTGCCTCTCGGGTCCAACTCCAGTTCACAGCGTTTTCTTTCTTTAAAAGCTCCGTTAAGGGCTTCACTATCACCCCATAATGTTTAATAAACCGTCGATAATATCCCGTTATGCCCAAGAACCCTCGAATCTCTTTAATGGTTTGCGGTACTGGCCACTCGACAATTGTACGAACCTTCCGCCCATCAGTCGCCACGCCTTCCTCCGATATTGTATAACCCAGATAATCCACTTGACGAGCTCCGAACACGCATTTTTTCCCATTTAGAAAAAGCTGATTATCCGATAATATTTGCAAAGCTGCTGTCAGATGCTCTAGGTGAGCGGTCAATGAGGGACTATAGACCAGTATATCATCGAAGAAGACAAGGATGAACCGACGAAGGAATGGCTTGAATAATTCATTCATCAACCGTTGAAAGGTCGAAGGGGCGTTCGTCAGGCCGAAGGGCATTACCAAAAACTCGTAATGCCCTTCGTGCGTCCTAAACGCTGTTTTAGAAATATCATCGGGCTGCATCCGGATCTGATGGTAACCCGAACGGAGATCCAGCTTCGAAAACCAGCCAGCTCCATTAAGTTCATCCAATAATTCTTCGATCAATGGGATCGGGAACTTGTCCTTAACGGTGACGCTGTTTAACTCCCTATAATCAACACACATACGCCATGAGTTGTCTTTTTTTTTAACCAACACCACCGGAGAAGCATACTGCCCGTAGCTGTGCCGGATGAAACCCTGCTGGATTAATTTCTTCACTTCTTGTTCAATGACATTCTTCTGTGTGCTGGAATATCGATAGGGACGGACGTTAACTGCTTCAATTCCCTCCTTAAGCACAATTTGATGATTAAAAGGACGATCCGGAGGTAGTGTCGTTGGCTCCTGGAACACCCCCGCGAAGTTGGCCAGAAGAGCATGAAGTTCATCCTGCGCACTCCCTTGCTCCTCCGTCAACCGCATCTGCTGAAACTGATATTCAAGTGGAGTCGACAACTGTAACATCAGCAGCTGACCCTCTGTCGCCCCTTGCTTCGCCTTCTGGAGACCTTTACTGGATACGAATCGAGATCTCCCGTCCGGTCCCCCGTGAAGCGTGACCATTTTTTGGTCCCATTTAAATGTCATGGTGCGATTGCGAAAGTTACATAAAACGTCCTCCAAACCTACTAACCATTGGACCCCAAGCACGACATCACAACCTCCTAACGTGAGTACCAGAGCCTCCATACAAAATGACACCCCCTGCATTGTCCATTCGAAATTAAGGCACCTCTGTGTACATTGCAATTGTAGTCCGCCACCCACTGTGATGGTTACCGGAGGAATGTCTTGGAGCTCACATGCCCCCTTCTTGATTATGGCCATATCTACAAAATTGTGAGTACTTCCGTTATCAATTAATATGTGAATCTGTCGGTGTTGATGAACTCCAACAAGCCTCATCTGTCTAAACTCCGACTCCCCTGAGAACCCCGTCATTGCTTGTAAGGAGATCATAGGAACCTCTGCACCTCCTACGTCGTTGCCCGATGTCTCATCGTCCTCTCCCTCTGTCTCCTTATCCCCTAACTCCTCCATGACACAGAAGTATTTCAACTGCCGCTTGCTACACTTGTGGCCAATAGTGTATTTTTCGTCGCACCAGAAACATAGTCCCTTGGCCCTCTTGTCGTCAAAATCCCTGCTACTCCAAGCCCTGGTCGGGGGCTTACCTGTTGGTGAACGAAATGCCGGTGCGGGTGTGGGTAAGAGCCCGTCCGAATTTGTACTACTACGAGCAGGTATGGAAGGCGTAACCTTGTTCCCTTGCACTGCCCTAGGAGTGGGAGGACGGTTTACCGTTGGTTGGCCAGTTGCCATGAGAATGGCCTCTTGTTTCCGTGCCAGACTATATGCCTGATGGAGCGATCGAGGTTCGTGAAATTTAACAGCTATCCCAACCTCAAGTTTCAAGCCTTTCACAAAGAAAGCCACCAAATATTCTTCCGACATTGACAATCTGTTCGAACAGTGATCGAACTGGGCGCAATAGTCCAAGACCGTGCCCACCTGCTTCAACTCTTTAAAGTCGCCGACTGGATCATCAAACATTTCAGCGTCAAAACGCTGTTGAAGGGCTTTCTTAAACTCATTCCACTCCACCACCTCCGTAGTTGATCGATTCCGATTAAACAGACGGTACCATTCCTGCGCCTTCTCATCCAAGTGCAGAATAGCCACATTCACCCGCATGTCATCCGGTGTTTGATCAATGTGGAAGAACTGTTCGCACCGATATACCCATGTCTTGATATTACTCCCATCAAACACAGGAAACTCGATCCTTCCTACTCTGGCGGAACCACCGGATCCCTCTGGCATCGGGTTGGAGGGTGTCATTCGTCCCACCAGACCTGAAACACTACTACCCTCTCCTTGCTTGGACCCTTCCGGTAAAGTAGTTGATCGTAACTCCCCCACGTCACGCTCCATTTTTTCCATCTCCGTTAGCACCTTATCACTACGCTCTTGGAGCTCCCGAAGCAACTTTTCCTGCCTCCCTTGTGCTTCCATAAGCACCTTCAGAGTTTCCTCCAATCGTCGGAAGTCAGCCACTCGTGTTCCTTCAGCCATGTCAAGTGCCAGGTTCGATGCTTTGATACCAAGTTGTTAGCAATAAAATGGAAATAGAGGAAAAAGAGGAGGGAAATCTAACACACAAAGAGGGAGGAGAAACAGAGGAGGATTGCGGCACAGAAAATCAATAGGAAGGGAAAGATATTCTCATTACAGCCGTAAAAACATAAACATGATACTAGGTAAACAATTGTATTTGTAGTGGTTCCTATCCCGACAAGAGATGATTCTCTAGTACTGAGTACATGGAATATTCCCTATGGTCCCGACAACTGTTACGCCGCCCACGTACTGATGCCTTCCTCTCCACCTTTTGTTTCCGTTACACGTCCTCGTCAGAATTAACCGTAACATTTTAACAACTGATTTTATTTGTCTTGTCATGCAACAGCTACAGTGAGGAAAACAGGAGAGCACAGTGCCGGCGCAAGAAGGTTGGGATGTGATCCATTTTTAATGGTCTTTTCATCTACAGTGGCGCACAGGGAACCAAGAGGAATGAGGCAGAGACATTAAAGCAGAGCAGTCGGCGAAATTAAAGAGAAAAAGGTGGAGGTCGACGCAGAAACAGATGGCAGGGTCTGAAGAATAAATTAAAGAGGCGTAAAAAAAATAGCAAGAGCAGTACAGTAGTGAGTCACTGAACCAAAAATACGTCTGCAATTTTTATTGTCCCACCGTGAGCATTATTATTACATGATAAATATGATCCATTTTTGGGGCATAAAAATAAAAATAGCTGGCTAACTTTCCGACATCGGTTCAATGGGGATATCGACGCCAAGTCACGGTTAAGCTAATTTTGTCATTTTAAAGTTGTGATTTGTTTTCGGATTGTTGTGTTGTTGGTATTGATTTGGATGGTTTTGGAATTAATGATCTTAATATAATATTTTGATCGTTTTATTTCGAACCTATTGCTAAAATATT
>JANVCQ010000003.1:30654458-30672626 GCA_025531925.1 Erythroxylum plowmanianum
TACGCCGCCCACGTACTGATGCCTTCCTCTCCACCTTTTGTTTCCGTTACACGTCCTCGTCAGAATTAACCGTAACACAACCCAACATTGTATAAGCTGCCGGCAATTTGTTTCCTTGTTATCGTCTTTACATATTCGTCAAAATACAAAGAACAAAGAACATAGATTTGTCTGACCAGATACTGTACTGACAAAACCTGGAAAAGATGATTGGGCGACTCACTGAGCAAAAGAAGAAAAAAAGCCTGTCGTCTTCTATGGCAACGTACTCATTTGTCATTCTTAACTCATTTGTCATTCTTCTGTCAGCTGAAAACATGGTCATTCGACTGATGACCTCTTATTTGAGTGGTTGTTTCCTGAAACGTTTGCTTACTTGAGGAACGTCACCTCTTCATCAAGTTTTGAAATCGTGAACTTACGATATGAGTTGGCTGCTTGTGGAGAGTAAATCAATTGATAATTTTTCTTCGAAAACTTTTTGGTCACAGTGGATCGTTTTAGACAGATATCCTCAACCTTCTCCAAGCACCCACGCAGAATTTAAGCCTGATGGATGAGAATGAGGAATTACTTTTTCCTCATTTGACGCAAGCTGAAGATGTTGGTCCTTTACACCAACTTTCTTTTGCTTACTGGGTCTGGTAGAAATCTAATTTTGGTTCGTATTCTATTCTTATGGACTTGTGGCATAAAAGGTGTGATCTTTTTGCAGTTAGAGTGATTTCTGATACTCAAAGAGTGTTTTAATAGCTTTCTTTAACTGAATGGGGTGCTTTTTGTAGTTGTAATCTTTTAAGGTTTTAGACTGTATTCTTCTCAATATATAGTTGCTAAAATCACTGAGTATTCCTAGTGTAATACTGCGAACTCCACACCTAAATAGGGCTCTGAACTTTCAGCTATTATTTCTAAAGGTCATGACATCATTTGCTAATTTCTGCATATTTTCCTATGGTGTTAGAAATTGGAAGATTAAGACTCAGTTTCAACTCAGAGTTCAACGTTCAAATGGTAGTGATTCAATGGTATCCTCATCTGATTCTCTTGTTCCTGGAGAGAGAGAAAAGAACGGGAAGTTTACAAACGGAGGCACTGGAGAGAAAGTGAAGAGTAGAACTGTGTTCGAGGGCGAAAATGGGACTTCAAAGTCAAGGGTTGAGGAAAAGTTGATAAAAGATGCAATTACAGAAGAGTTGGAAGCACTGTGGGATGATGGTTGTGGGACCAAAACAATAAAGGATTGTCTCGAAGGAGCCAAGGAGCTTATTAAGCCTGATGGAGGACCCCCCAGGTGGTTTTGCCCAGTTGAGTGTGGACAACCTCTGAAAGATTCTCCATTACTTTTGTTTTTGCCTGGTAAATAATACCAATCATGATTACAAGATGTAGGAATAAGGATCATATAACTCTCAGAGGATAGACTTTGTAATTGAGATATTTGCTTAATAATTTATCTTTGTACTTTCATCATTCCAAGTCCAAGAAATCTGGGACCTTACATTTACTCTGTTATTTGCTATGCAGGGATTGATGGCATAGGTTTCAGCCTTTCTTTGCACCATAAAGCTCTAGGAAAGTAAGTTCAATTCTTTGCAAGTTCATTCACAAGCATGCATGCACTAGCCATGCGTGTTTCTTTAATTTCAGTTGATAACAACAAATTATTTCTCAAACCAAATTGTAATACCTGAAATCATGTATCATGAATTCCTGATCAGTTAAACTATTTCCACTCTTCTTATGGGAATCACAGAGCATTTGAAGTTCGAATCCTTCACATTCCAGTGTATGATCAAACTCCATTTGAAGGTATGTTCTGACAGCCTAAAAATATGGTGAATATTTTCAAGTTCACATCTACTTACAAATGGAGACACTTGAATGGGAATTTTAGTTGTGATGATAATCCAAACCTAGATCCAGTATACTTTCAACTAATTGGTACATGACATAATAATTGTGCTTAATGTGCTAACTTGATGATTAGATCTTGTCTTGTTGATAAACTCATGGGAGGGAATTTATTCTTGCATAAAGGACTCGTGAAACTTGTTGGAGAAAGTGTTAGGAGTGTATATGTCTCATCTCCCACCAAGCCAATTTATCTAGTTGGAGAATCATTTGGAGGGTGCCTAGCTCTTGCAGTCGCTGCTTGCAACCCTGATATAGATCTTGTCCTGGTACTAGCCAATCCAGGTCTGCCTCAATATATGTGCAGTCATTTGTTCACGAAGAATGCATGTCATTTACCTTGGATTTAGTAGTGTTCTGACGTAATTGTCCTTGCCTTCTAGCAACATCATTTGGCAGGTCACCACTGCAACCTTTGTTCCCTCTCTTGGAGGCCTTACCATATGAATCATATAGAAGAAGATTGCCCTATTTTCTTGGCTTTGTTTTGGGTACATGATCTCCTGTCTTGTTTTATGACTTCCATTATTTATTTACTAGGGAATTAGTTTAATCCTCATGCAGACCATTGCAGTTTCAACAATTCTCTGATATGCTAATTTAAACATTAATGAAACCAGGAAATCTGCCGAAGACAGCAACGGCTGGCATTGAGAATAAAGTTCCTCTGAGATTACAACTTGAGCAATTAGCTGGCAATCTTACTCATTTTCTATCTTCTCTTGGAGTAAGAAATTACTTGGCATTGCCTAAAACTTACTCTCTTTGCTTCCCATCAATAGGGAGGGGGATTTTGATGACATTGCAGCTATAAGCAAAACGGATTGTTATGTTTTTGAGGCGGCATAGAACCTTTTCTTCATCTAAGTAATCAGTTAATCGATCAACCAATCAATGGCATATGCTCCAATTTTGACTTTGCAGACATTCTTAACTATGGTAAACAATTTCATGCATGGAATCTTGAGAGTATTGTGACTTTTCTCAAGTGCATTGAGTTTTCAACAGTTTACTCAGAAATGAAATTGATATTTTTCACTTAGTGCAAACATGAGCAAGTGCTCAATTGCTCCAAAAATAAAAGTTGGTAGCTGAAGAGAGAAGTTTGACCAGAGCATTGGGCAAAATGATTCATTCCCATTTGAAAATATCATGTCATGTAAATGTACAGATTTTTTATTTGTGCGGCTATGCACGTCTTAAAATGTTTTTTGAGTTCACAGGTTTTAGTAGATATATTTCCAAAGGACACTCTTCTCTGGAAACTGAAACTGCTGAAATCAGCTGCTGGATATACTAATTCCCGCCTTCACGCTGTAAATGCCGAGGTGTTGGTAATGGCTAGGTAATTATTCACCCTAAAATTGAATCTTTCTTCGCATTAACTGTGTATTATGTATTCTCTACTGTTGTTGCATGTTGATGTTTTCGACAAGGATTTGTAGTTAGTGCATTTCAGTTTACGATATATATGGGGACAGTTCCGTATGTTTATTATCAATGTATTAAACTTATAGAATATTTCCATTCTAGTGGCAGGGACCGTATGCTTCCAAGTGCTGAGGAAGCTAAACGACTTAAAAGGACACTACGGAATTGCACAGTTCGTTACTTCAAGCATAATGGGCATACCCTTTTGTTGGTAGGTGAAACTTTTCGGTGCATTCATGGCTATCAAATTGTGAGATTCATTAGTGCTTTTACATGTGCCATTGATTTTGCTGCACTGCTGTGAAGTTTCAAAGTTATTTGAAGAAAAAAAATGGAGCTTCTGCTCACATCAAAACTTTTCAGGAGATCTCTCAATCTACTGTTTATTCCTTATTTGAAGTCATGCATTTCTACTGACAAGACTTGCTGCTATCCATCGTGTAGATTAGTGAGGAGAAGTTGTGGGAGTGGAGGCAAGAACATTAATGCTCTAGGATTCTAAACTTTTGGTTTCCCTTGACATGAACATTTGCTATTTTGTCTGGAATTTGTTTCATTTTGCTTTTCCTCCTCCTTGTCCTTCCTGCTTCCCCATTTCTATCTACTGCTTGCTATGGTGGTATAGGAAGATGGCGTCAGTTTGTTGTCAATTATTAAAGGTACCAGAAAATATCGTCGTTCGCGAAGAATTGATTATGTCTCAGACTTCCTGCCACCTAGCATGTCAGAATTCAGACGTATACTTGATATAACGGGGTAATACAACAATGCAATTTGTTATGAATACCTTCCTGGTAGGCAGTTCTTCAAGCTGATAATATAAGAACATTAATATCAGGCTATTTCGCTGTGCTGTTGGTTCTGTGGTTTTCTCTACATTGGATGACGGGAAGATAGTGAAAGGACTTGGTGGGGTTCCCAATGAAGGTCCTGTAGTGATAGTTGGTAACCATATGTTGGTGGGACTTGAAGTTGTTTCCCTTGGGGAAGAGTTTTTGAGGGAAAAGAACATAATGATAAGAGGTTTGTCACATCCGGAGCTGTTCAGCAGAAGGGTTCAGGATTTATTTGGTGACATTTCCACGGTTAATTGGCTCAGATTAACGGGTGTAGTACCAGTCAATGCAACCAATTTTTTCAGATTGCTTTCCACAAAATCATATGTGCTTCTTCATCCTGGAGGTGCACGAGAGGCTCTTCACTTCAAAGTGAGAAAACATTGTTTCATTTTTATAAACTTGAAAACTAGCCATCCCATGTTCGTACTTAATTTGGTTGCCTTTTGCTTCTGCTATTTCCAGGGTGAAGAACATAAGCTCATTTGGCCGGATGAACCAGAATTTGTGAGAATGGCAGCAAGGTTTGGGGCCACCATTGTTCCATTTGGGGCTGTA
This sequence comes from Erythroxylum plowmanianum, assembly GCA_025531925.1. Classification (NCBI taxonomy): domain Eukaryota; kingdom Viridiplantae; phylum Streptophyta; class Magnoliopsida; order Malpighiales; family Erythroxylaceae; genus Erythroxylum; species Erythroxylum plowmanianum. The sequence continues at coordinate 30,659,198 of JANVCQ010000003.1, forward strand.
GGAGAAGATGATTTTTTACAAGTAAGCTGAAGCACCTAATTTGCATTTAATCATGAATTTTTTGCTAATATCCAATTTGAGATTGTGATTTTATATTGCTCCTCGTAACTATCCTGTCATTGCTGAGCTGCTATCCGCATCTGGCAGATGGTCCTAGATGGCCGTGATATGAAGCAAATCCCTCTGGTTAGTGACCTCCTTAGAGAATTGAGGCAGAGTACTGAGAAAGTGAGGTGACTATTGCTCCATTAACAACTACTCCATTAACAATTACTCCATAACCTTACTGTTTCTAATAAGAAAACCTGATATCTACTCAACAAACATGCTCATAGTTTTTATATATATATATATATTTATTAAAGGGACAAGAGTAAAGGTGAGGTTGCCAACCCAGAAACATTACTCCCAGTGGTGTTGCCAAAGTTGCCTGGCCGCTTATATTATCTGCTTGGGAAGCCTATAAGAACAAAGGGCAGAGAAGAGATGCTGCAAGACAAAGAACAGGCAAAGCAATTGTACATGCACATTAAATCTCAAGTTGAAAGCAACATAGACTACCTACTGCAAAAGCGAAAAGAGGATCCTTACAGGAATGTCTTTGACAGAATAATATATCAAGCATTAAATTCTCCAATCCATGAAATTCCATCATTTGACCCTTAAATGTATTTTCAAAACAATAATTTTGGTGTTATCTAAATCTACATTTATGTAACTAGTTGAAACATTCAAAATGATTGTCTGTTTAGGTACACAATCAATTGAAGATTGATAAACTAAAGTGAACATGTGTACGAAGCCTTGAATCTTAAGGATAGGCAGAAATAAGAGTTATGTATGAGGAACAGATAATAAGGTAACTCGATTAAGATATATATTATTGCAATCCTTTTTCATGAAAATAAATCAAAAAGTAGAATATCAGTCTTACCTTGCTTTCCATCCATTAATGGACTCCACCTATAAATATTTTCACACTTTTAAGGAAGCAAAATCATTTTTGAGTTTTGGAATTCTCCCATTCGTTTGTGTTATTCAGTAACGTAAACATATAAATTCCAAAAAAAAAAACATAAACATTTAAATAAATGTTACAAGTATATGATTAAATTTATTTTAAGTTTGTAGTTATTTAAGTATTTGACTGCTAACAATAAGCCGTATGAGTTTAATGCAATTCTAATGACTTTTTAGTGTTAATTAATTAATAATAACATTATATAAGTGTAATGTTAAAATAAATACTTCACTAATTTGAGAATATTAATGAATTGGATGCTTTAATCAATCTTAATGATCTATATGAATAGGTTAGTTTCCAAGAATCTTATAGTATTTACCTTTTGATATATACAGTTTGGTTTCATATTCCTCTAAATAATTACATAACAAATTGTGAATTATAATGTCATATTGTCACATTATTAGTGAAAAGCTATGTATATGGGCATACGTACAACAAAAATACTTGTATAGCATTACTTGCAATTCTGTAACAGGAAATAGGTAGTGAGACAACAATTCATGTAAGAGTTGTAATCTAACAGTATAGGTAGCGAGGAGAGAATTTGCTGTATTTTGTACAACTTATATATGAGTTATAATTTTAACAAAATACATTATAACATAATACAATAAATTATATGAGTTGTAATTTTAACAAAATACATCATAACATAATACAATAAATTTTTTACTCTTTATATGAGTTGTAATTGTAACAAATCCCAACCCGCCCCTCTTATGCTATTTATATATAAGAGACTTCTTCTTTTCTTCAATTTTTTTCATAATTTCATTTCAACCCCTCCCAAGAGTTAATATTCACGAATTCCCTCTCTCTAATCATTCTTCACTATTGGTGACTCAAACCGGTTAGTATTATATACTAATCTCTTCCTCTTGACGAGACTATCACAACCGGACCCATTCAACCACCATTGAGGAGAAAAACTGACAAAAAATGCCAATCTTCGATCCGTTGCTTTTGGTGGTTGTTACCGGACACCACCACCACTATTGATTTGTCTCAATGTTAGGAACAAAAGATCCATGGTCTTATCACCAACCACCGTCTGGATCGCTGCCGATTGACGGAAAAAGAGATTAAGGTTTTAGCTTGTTTTTCTTCAATTTGTTTAAATCTGTTGAGATTCTGAGTATGTTGCTTTAGAGAAAGTTGTTTTACTCATCAAGAGCTTTCATTTGGTATAAAAATTGTTAAATTATGAGACTAAAAATTTTTCTGTGATCGAAGGGAATATTCCGATGACCAGAGGAATATTCCGACTGTCGAATGTATTGTTTCAGCGACCATTTTGGTTACTTTTGTAAAAAATTTGTAAAAATTCTATTGATCATTTTTCTTTTAAGAACCATAGTGAGATTTTCAACGATTTGCGAATTAAACATCATGGAACGTTTAAGAGAGAATAAGAGAAATTTTCGAATTTCATAAATGGACTGCTTAGGCAATTCGAAAGATACCTAAATAGTTATTTGAGTCCAATAATTTCCAATTAGCACTGATTGAGATATTTTCTTTCAATTTACTGGGTATAGTAGGAGCGGGACTCCGTCGGAAGGTTCGGATGAACAAATTCAATTATTAGGTAAGTTCATATCGATTTATTGTTATCATAGTTGTACCAACAAATAGATATTGTTCAATGCTTGTATAGATGACATGTAGCAATGTATAATCACATTCATATGCATGTGTATATATACATCGATCGATATTTATATATTTATATAGCAAATACGTATTTATAGTAATGTGTATCCGCTTTAGTATAAATTTTATATCGAATTAACTGAGTGGATACATTAGGTTGGGTATTGCATAAATGCATTGGTCATTGCATAACTAAATGTTTACTTGATAAATTGCATGCTTAATAATTGATATGTATTACTATGTTCGACTGTAGGGAAGAAAAAAAATCTGTAGGACGTGCCACCTGATGGGTATGTATCAAGACCAAATGTGCATTAGTTATGATTATGAGAGTTGTTTTGTTTATGATATTGAGATATGTTATGGGTCAATCCTAGTTGATACTTGACTCCCGATCAGACCCTTATTTGTGATAATTATAAATTTTGACACTTTGAGTGAGGGCTGGTCTGTTGGTGATGTTTGGCTCCTCGTAGCCCGTTTGGATTAAGGGAGCCTTACAATTACATGAGTATAGAAGCATGGTTGGGCTGTTGGCGATGCATAGCTCCCCTCAACCATTCGAGGTTTAGAGTTGTGAGGGCTTACCCTTGGAGATTAGGGTCCTACAGATATTCTCCCCCACAATTTATTTGTATTGTTGATGTGATTGGATGTATAACATGATGTGTATGTATTCTGATGTTCATGTAAGATCGTGTGCATAACAATGGGTATCGTAGGGCAGTGTGAGCTTGCTCAGGGAGGTCTGACTCCCCTTAACTTTATTTTTCAGGTCATCTACCATTAGCTTCACAGCAGTGACTCCTGTGACGTGTCTGTTGCGGCTTACCTACATTTATGTATGTTCTTTCTTTATTGTCATTTATCTTGTATTGTAGCGTCCGTAGTGATAGGATTTCATGAGTTATAAAGCTTCTTTATGATGCACACAATTGTTATTGTATTGTATGAACTTGTTCTGTTCTTGAAGTTTAAATTTATTTTGTCGCTAGTGGTAGGCTTACCTATGATATGGGGTTTTAAACCTTGATCCCACATGCTAGTCATGTACCTGTTTTGGGTTGACAAAGTTGGTATTAGAGCCTAGGTTACATATTTACGACTTAGAATGTTCTTTTGTTTGTCACTGTGGACATATAAGAATATACTTCTTTTTAAAGTAACTTCTTACATAATATGTTCATATTCTCACCGGTGGTACTGACCATTTTCTTGCTTTTAATTTTAGCATAAATAGTCACACTCTATTTTTGGGTCGACTTGACCAAGAGGGTCACAATGAAGTCTCAACTCAGGATGAGACATCTACCCCTGCTGCTTCAGCTGGAAGGCGTGGTAGGCATAGAATGTCCTGGACATGAGAGGTTCATGTTGAGGCATCGGAGGTGTCACAAGGAGTTCCTGGGGCACCTACATTTGATATGCAGACATTCCTAGTAGGGATAGAGGCTAACAATGCTATGTTTTGAGACTCGATGATGATGGTGTAACAAATGATGATGTAGCAGCTGTCAGCTCTCCCAATGGTAGTCCCAGAATAAGAGAGGTAGGATATGCAATTATCTATGGCATATGTAAGGTTTCGTTTGATAAAGTTCAACATAAGTAGACCTTAGGAGGCTATTGATTTTCTAGATAAGGTGGAGATACGAGGCAGGAGGTTGCATTGTTCTGATACATAGCTGGTGGGTTTGGTAGAGATGTCTTTACAAGTTATAAGGATTGGTACCGAGATCATATCCTTCTATACTTGGGTACAGTGACTTGGTCACACTTTAGAGAGAGATTTATAAACTACTTCCTCTCCTTTACAACTCGTGAGATGCTCATATAAAAGTTTCTAAACCTACGCCATAGAGATAGGACAGTGGACGAGTACACCACAGACTTTATTCGCTTTAGTTGTTATACCCTAGAAATTGGCTCAGATGAGTTGAGGAAGAACAACCAGTATGTGTTAGGGCTAGGACCTCTTTTCGTTAGCATGACTATGAGTTGTTGAGAGAAGTTCTCTACCTTAGTGGATATGACCAAGCAGTTAGAGACGATTCTAGTGGAGCAACTTACCTTGTCTACAGGAGAACAGAGTATGAGGCACTCTGTAGGATCCTCTAGTTTTTAGCAATGACAGCAGTAGCAATCAAACTTTTCACTAGGGTTCAGCCAAAGTGGGAGTTCTCGACAGAGGGTTGTTCGAGCTCATGGCAAGGTGAGATCTGGCTATAGACATCTAGGAGGATTCAGATTTACGTCTGACGTAGGTAGTGGTAGTAGCAGGTAGAGCTCAGGGTGCAGTAGTTCGAGCTCATCTTCTTCCATTTATTAGTAGTGTGGTAGAGTGTATCAGGGTCCATGTCACATATCACCAGGAGCTTGTTAAAGATGTGGCCAGTCTGGGCATTTGATAAGAGATTTTGCCCTGTGATGGGATATCAACAATCCTCTTTTATTGTGATGCAACCTCCATTTCAACAGCCACAAGGGGGATCATAATTTAGTGGTCAACAGGTGCGAGGATTTGGAGGGAGATAATTAGGAGGTTGATCTGGAGGCCGCAGTCTAGGATAATCCTCTCACTCTCACCCCTCAGGATGCACAGGCTTCCAATGCAGTGGTATTAGGTATGATTCTTGTATATGAAATAAAAACTATAGTTTTGATAGATTTAGGAGTGACTTATTCTTTTATGCACCCAACTTTGCTATGAGGTTAGAAATAGTACCGAATAGGAAGGATGAATCTCTGTCAGTATCTACACCTTTGATTGATGCCATAGAGGTAAATTTGATCTACTACTCATGTCTCATGAAGATTAACAGTAGGAGATTAGTAGCGAATCTTATGGTATTGCCAGTTATGGATTTTGATATAATATTAGGAATGGATTAGTTATCCCATCATTATGATACCTTTGATTGTAGAAAGAAGGAAGTGATGTTTAAGATTCCAGGGGATGTAGAGTTTATCTTTAAGGGGGATACAAAAACTATCCCTTCCAGCATAGTTTCAGTAGTAGTGACCAACAAGATGCTCAAACAAGGGTGCAAAGGATTTCTGGCCTCAGTCAGGGATTTAATAGTAGAGGGCATCATTCTCCAAAGTGTTCCAGTAATTCAAAAGTTTTCAAATGTGTTTCTTGAGGAGTTATTAGGGTTAGCCCTAGAGTGAGAAATTAAATTTTGTATTGACGTAATACTTGGCCCGGCTCTAATCTCTTCTTGATTAATTATTTACCCATTAAGCTTTATGCTTAGCATGATAGTTTTGCTTCTATGTAGGTTCTGATAAAAAGGTTTAAAGACTGAGACAAAGACAACCACAGTGGCCAAGGAGATTGTGTTTTGTTTTGGAAATGTTCTGTTTGTTTTTGAGTTGTATTTAATGTAATGAGACATATTGGAATTTGTATTTTGTTTGATGGTTTGTAATAACCTTAATACATGTTGAATTTAGATTTAAGGCTTGTATGTGATAAGTACCATATGTATGTTATGTTTTGAATATGGCCCAACCTATGAAATGAAATGTATATTACTTGAGTTTCATGAAATGCTTTAACATGTTTTGGATTGTTTCAGTACTATTTTGTGTGGCATCTGCATATCCTTCCAAGGTTTATGTGGGTGTTATATCATTTGGTATTAGAGTATAGTTTAGGTGATTCTGGTTTAACAAGTGCTTAACTATTGTTTGTTTGGCCTAATGTGATTTGTCCCACGTTTTGGTTTTAAATTTAAGTATGGAATGATCTCACGTGGTTTGTTACATCCTATTTCGACTCCTAAATGGAAATGGGATAACATTATCATAGATTTTATCACTGAACTTCTTCTCACTCAAAGGAAGTATGATGTTGTATGGGTGATTCTAGATAAGTTCATCAAGTTTGCCCACTTTTTGCCTTTTTTCCTGATTATTCATTGGATAGGCTTGCAGATATATATATATATGAATGAGATACTGAGGTTGCATAGGGTACCATTGTTTATTATTTTTGATCTTGATCCTCGATTTATTTCGAGATTCTGAAAAAAGTTGCAAAAGGCTTTGGGTACTCAAGCCAAGTTCATTACTGCTTTCCATCCCCATACATATGGACACTCTGAACGGGTGATTCATATACTAGAAGATATGCTTTGAGATTGTGTGTTAGAATTTTCAGGAAGTTGGGATAACTATCCTACTCTGATAGATTTTGCCTAATAATAGTTATCAGACTAGTATTGGCATGATGCCTTATGAAGCCCTAGATGGTAGGAAGTGTGTAGTCAAAATTGAAAGGAAATCAAAATTTCTATTACTTGGGAGAGCTGGAACTTGGAACTGGAATGGTTGACAATTATCATATTAGGAGTTTATGAATTAGTATAAAGTTATATTATTGGATTTGATATCAGAATTTCATGATGGTTACGTATCTTATATTTCTGAATTGATTGAAAACATACTTAAGTAAGATGAAATAAATGATAGCGATATATGTGGAAGTCCTTAAGGTTAAGTTAATAAGTTATTTTGAGCACATATTTGATAGTATGTTTACTTTAGTGAATGATCTTACTGAGCACGTATGTAGTACATGCTTGGATATGGTACAGGGAGTAATCTATGACATATTAAATGCTCTTAATTTCTATGACATATTGAATGCTCTTAAGTCCAAGACCCTATAGGTAAAATTTTGAGATGAATCAAAGTAAATGCACATGCCTATCGTTTCATCGAGCTTTAGTGATTCTGATTATATGAAATATGATGGTAATTGATCTGATTGACATATTATGAATTGCTGAAAAAATAGAGATGAACATAGTTGACTGATAAGGAATTCGTGAATAGTACAAATCATTGAGGAAAGAAAATTTTCTTTTCATGAGAACTTCCACTAAATTATATCATGTAGACCAAATGTTTCATTTTTAGGAATGGATAAATATTGAACGAATCATAAGTAAATATTAGAGTTAGATAATTATGATACTCAGGCACGAGAAGCCACATAGGAAATTGAAAAGAATATAAGACAACATAGCCCCCATTTGTTGAATTAGTCAGTTAAGAATTTTGAGGGCGAAATTCTTTTAAGGAGGAGAGAAATATAAGGCCCCAAACTATTCCCTAGTAGAAATGTTACATGTTCATGAAAGTACATGTGTTATAGGTGTTAAAATTGTGCTATAATTTGAATGTAAATTTTGTATGGGTGGAATTTTGATCTAATGGATTATATTTAGTAATTTAGAATTAATTGATACCATTAGAGAATTGAGGTATTAAAATATACATTTGGACTAGGAAAATTGTCAAGTGGCAAGTCAAGTTGGTATATGAAAAATTAGAATGACTAAGCCTATAAGTTAGGGACATTTGGAGTAGCTAATGCATTGACATTTGACATCATTGGTTGAGTGACAAGTGGCCTAATTCAATTATGACATTTAGCTGCCACATATGAAGATATGTAGGTTGCTTTAATGAAGGACAAGTATCACATCTTCATGTATGACATGTGATCATTGCAAACCAAGACACCTTGCATTTCAAGAGTTAGGAAAGTGATGAATCATCTTCACCTTTGAAGTTTCTGCAGCCTTCTCTCTCCACTTTGCTCTCTCTATCAAAACCTCTTACTTGCTCTCAACTTCTGGAATTTTTCTTGATTTTGGATTATCTTCACTTAGAATCTTTGTAAGTTACTGCATCAAGAAGGAGGTCCTGCTATTTTCTGTGTTATTGTCTTGTTAGTGCTGAAATTTGCACCTTGATCTTAGATGTGTGCTGATTGCTTGGAAGGGTTGGATTAGCTGGTTCTTTTGAATTGAAATTTGAAATTAAGAAGGTAAAGGAATACTAAACTTGATTGCATGCTATCATATGAATTATTTGATGCTTCAATTGGATAGAATATGTATTGAATTGAGGATGAATTGAGGTTTGGAACATGATACTTGTTTGATAGCTTTTACTTTAGATGTTGATACCTGAAAGATCATGAATTATGAGATGTTTAATAGATGAATTTTGAATTGGTTTGGACATGAATTTGATGAGGTATTGAAGCATGAATAAGGTAGAATCGAAGTGAAATTTATGGACTTTGGTGAAGGTGTGTCGAATGGAAGTGAAGAAGTGAAGTTTTGGAAACAAACTGAAGGTTGTGGTGAGTGAACCTTCGATTCACTCATGCCATGATCGTGGGATTTATAAGGCACATTCCCATGATCATGGGAAATGGTTAGGAAGGTGAAAAACTTAGTTTTGTGCAATTGTTGAACTACATAAGGTTAGGTCATTTTATTTGATACACTGGGACTTAACTGGACTTGTTCAAAGTGTGAAATGAACTTAAATTGAGGTTAGATTAATTGAGTAAAGGTTAATTTAGTTACAGATTGTTAATTGAGGTAATTACTTAAGGAATGTATAGTTAGTAAATAACGTGTTAATGTTGAAATGTATGGTGTGTTCAACGATGAATGTGTCTTTATGAACATAAATGTGTTTCAAAGGATTTATGTGATTTTTTGTGAATTGGGAATTTGTGTAATTACATTTAATGTGTAAATACATAATGCATTTATTGGTACATTATTATAAATGTTTATGTTCATGAGGTATGTTAAGTTGTTGGATGTGAAAGATTATATGCAATTTGAGAAAAATGGAATAAAGTCATATGTTATGCACTACATCACTTATAAGTGATTCTGAAATCTAAAATGTTTTATTTTTAAAACTGCCAAGTCCTAGTCATAGGCAACTAGACATGCTTAGAAGGGTCTGCAGCTACTTGTATAACTAGATACTAAGGTGTCTTTTATGACTAGATACTTCGGTGTCTTCTGTGCCAGAAACTGTAGTGTCTTCTGATTTTAGACACTTCCGTGTCTTTTGTTTCAAATACCAAACATGGGTATCTTCTATTCTAGTCCCGTTACCAACTTCTGTAAAAGGATTAGCAGGCTAACTTGTTTTGTATTCTGTTACGTACTCAGTTCTAATATAATCAAGCTATATTCTAAAATAACTAAATTCTGTTATGATATAATCAGATACTATTTTGATACAGTCAAGTTCTACTTTAAAGTTTTGTTATGATATTATGGTATTCTATTATGATACTTGTAAGCTTTGCTCTGAAGCCAATATATCCTGTTTTGATATGTTATATTATGTTTTGAGATACATATTGTTTGGATTGCGCTTTAATATGAGCAATTAAAGATTGCTTGAGATGTCATCTGATTATGTATATGTGAATGTTAGATGATTATTAGAAACAGTTACTAAATTATATCATGTTTAGTTATTTCCCCACTAAGCTTTATGCTTAACACGGTGGTTTTGCCTCTGTGTAGGTTCTGATAAAAAGGTTTAAAGACTGAGACAAAGACAACTGCAGTGGTAAAGGAGATTGCATTTTGTTTTGGAAATGTTTAGTTGTTTTTGAGTTGTATTTAATGTAATGAGACATACTGGAATTTGTTTTTTTTTAATGGTTTGTCATAACCTTAATACATGTTGGATTTAGATTTAAGGCTTATATGCGATAAGTACCATGAGTATGTTATGTTCTAAATATGACCCAACTTTTAAAATGAAGTGTATGTTACTTGAGTTTTTGGAAATGCTTTAGCATGTTTTGTATTGATTCAGTACTGTTTTATGTGGCATCTGTATATCCTCCCATGGGGTATGTGGGTGTTATACTTTTATTATATAAGCATGTAATAAAATTTGTAAAGAGTTGATAACAATAGTACCAATACATGTCAGAAATTCCTTATTGAAAGAAACTACAACCATATTAATGATTATTTTGAAATACGATTCAAATTTTGCTTTATATTTGTTAGATGTGTAATTTATAGACAAAAAAAAGTTAAGACCTGTAAAGTTTTTAAGTTATACGTTGTCTCTTTTAACCAATCATGAAAGGAAGACTTTTCATAAAGACCTCTCCAACTCCAGAAAATCATAACAAACATTGAAACGATAATATATTAAAAATTAAAATTATAAGAAATTAAAGGGGATAGAAATACAAGGGATGAAGAATAACAAACTGAATATAGTATGTATATATAAATATAGTAGACAAAATTAAATGAGCAATAATCAACAGCCTCTAGTTTGGCATAAAGAGAAGAAGTAGGAAGGTATATCACAGCCACATCCACAACCATAACCATAACCATAACTATAACCATAGCCACAACCACAACCTTCACGTACTAAATTCATACAATTAACAAGTAATGCAAAATAATGAATGAAACACATAACAAATGTTTCTAATTTGATTCAAAATATGGAGCCAAAGATTCAATCATCTTTGATTATAATTTGTTCATGTTTTGTCAAATGCTTCGAAATTATTTAAGGAAAAAATTGACAAGTTCTTTATGTTGTTATTCAAATTAGTTTTATTTTATATTGGAAAATCATTGAGAATCAGTTAATAATATCAGTATAGATATTCAATATAATGACACATTGGAAAAAATAAGGGGAAAAAGGTGGCAACTAACAAAGGTATTCCTCCCCCACAACAACCAAATCAATCTGACTCTATCCAACAATAACAACCGACTTTATCCGCCAATGAAGCCAGTCAGTAATAACCTTTATTTACCTCAACTAATGTTAAGGAATCTTCAGGTTTGTTAATCTTTACCACCTATAATTACACTTGTCCTCAAATATATATTTACATGTTTAATGTGTTTTTTCTTATCATTATTTTTTTAGGTTCTAATACCGACATCAAAAAAAGAGGTAAAGGCATTATTAAAGGTTTTGAGTTGCAACGCATGAATGTTACAAAGAACAACAAGTTGTCTATGCACATTGACACCTCGCAATGTCATCCTATAGATAAGATCCAATCAGCAAAATTGTCCAGTGAGTTAGGGGTCATTGTCGGGACTGAATTGCCTTGCCTTTAACATGCCAAGCAGTTGAAGGAAGACAACTTGCTACAGAATGCTCTGGACAAAGTTTCTGTAATTTTTCAATTTATTTAATTATATGCTTTTTGTTTACATATTTAAAGACTAATTTCACTTTTACTTGTTCATAGATGAAGCTTAATATTGTTGATATCGAAAACCCTGAAGTTTCAAGTTGTGTGAATTCACTGTTGAAACAAAGGGCCAACGATCATCATTATCAATTACATAAATACTACAAATCTTTTCCTTCAAATGAGGAGGCAAGGAGACATGTTCCTGAACGAGTGAATTTAGAAAATAGGAGTCAAATGTGTGATTATTGGGTCTCTACCAATGTTAAGGTTTGTTTTCTTTTTCTTCACATTTGTTTCAATTAATCTCAATTTAATGAATTTTTCCAAGAAAAGTGTGAGAAAACCAAGGTTAATAGAGGAAAAATAAAAACTCCTCACAACCAAGGCTCCAAATCATTTGTTGGCATACGAAATAAATTTGTAAGTTCTTTGTTAGAAGTTATAATTATATCAATAAATATAATATAATTTATTGTGTTTCAAATTTTTTCATAAAACTAAGTTAGAAGAAACTACATGGAGAAGAGTGTGATAGGATCACATTCTACAAACTGACACACTATAAGGAAGGTAAAGATTGGATGTCTGAAGAAGCATAGAATAATTATCTAAGTATAAAATTTTGTTTCATTTTTAAGTTTATTTATTTCTGTAGTACTAACTATTAATATTTGAATTAAATATTGATTTTGTTTTTTAAATCTTAGAATAAGATGCATGAGTTATTGCAAAGATCATTTCGTGACAGAAAATGAGTCAAATGTAGATGAGATTTGTAACATCCCATCACCGATGGGAAGGGTATAGTAGTAATTTGGACTAGGTTATGAGTGTTTAGAATTGTCTTGATATGTTCATGCATACACATACACGTGAATAGTAAATTTTGCACATGTAAATAACTGTACATGTATTCATGACATTTCCTGGTATATTTGGTCATAAATGTGGTTGTTATGAAAAATGTGATTTTTGAGTTTTGAAAATTGATTGGAGAGGGTCTTTGAGGTTTTAAAATTGTTAGTGAATTTTAGTGAAATTTTTTTTGTAAAATTTTGGGATATTTTTTGGACTGAAAAAAATGCCAAATGGCAGACTGATTGCTTCCCGGTAGTAAAAATGACTGTCCAATGACACTGAAAATTTAGATACATGATTTTAGGATGTATTAATTTGAGCCATTGGAAATTTGGGGATAAATTGGAGTAGAAATTAGATTTAGTTAGAAAGAGCTTCAAAATGTGACATGTGGCAAGTGACACTTGTCACTTGCCTAACATGCCACCTTGCTACTCTTTGTTTACTAAAAACCCACTTCCTTTTACTCATTCTCGATGCTTCTTCTTTGCAAGGGATTATAGGTGATTTTGTGAAATTTCCTCCACCACTTTGTAGTCTTCTTTCTTCCTTGCTCTTTTTGCAATTTTGCTCATCTTTTCTATCTTCCTTTACCTTGCCTTCTCTTCTTTTGGTTCATTAGCAACCTAAGCTTTCTACCCCCCCTTTAGATGATGATGGTCGTGTGTTTGAGTGGAAGTTAGAGAGTTGGTGAAAAGTTTGAAGAGTTGAAGTTTTGGAAGCTTAATTAGGTGAGAAACATGTTCTATATTGTGGTTTTGTAGTTAATTGCTTTAGTTGTGATGTTATTTAAATTAAATTGCATGAAATTGTGTTTGGTGTATATGGGTATGTATTTTGCTTGTTTGATTGATGGT
>JANVCQ010000003.1:30706684-30717152 GCA_025531925.1 Erythroxylum plowmanianum
ATCACATTTATAGACACATATACCGGGAAATGTCATGAATGCATGTACAGTCATGTGCATATACAAAAATTACTATTTATGTGTAGGTGTAGGCCATATTATGCATGAACATGTTGAGACAAGTTTACACACTCATAACCCGTCCCAAATGACTATTCTACCCTTCCCATCGGTGATGGGATGTTACAGTATCTGTAAAAGTTCATGAGGTATACCTACAAAGAGACTCGTTCACTTTAATATCAACATCATCATAATCTATCTTTTTTAATACTCTACTCAATACTTGATCAGAAGCATCAGTTTTAAGAATTAAATCATCATTATTAGGAGGTTAGGTAAGCTTAGGTAAAGTAGAGCAAAGAATTTTATTTTTCTTTACATGTTCAATCAAATAAAATGAAAATTCAAATCTTTTATCCTTCTTTAAAAGCATTTGAAAAGGTTTCCGTACCTCAACTAAGTTTTGAATAAAATCATATGCATAATTTAATACACCTAAAAAACTTTGAACTTGTTTTTTATCTTGTAATTTGTCAGGGAATTTTGAAATTTTTTCAAGAATGTAAGGTTGAAGTTTAACTCCCTTATCATCTATTTCCATATCAAGAAATTCTATTTCAATTCAACATATCTTAGCTTTTTCCTCTGAAAGAGCAGGATCATGTTTTTCACTTAAATATGCAAATGTACGGAGGTGTATAATATGTTGAGAAATATTATTGCTAGCTATTAAAGTATCATCCACATAACAATATATGAAATTATGATATTTGAAAATATTATCCATTTTTCTTTGGAATATTTGTGGGGTATTTTTTAACCAAAGGGCATTACTGGCCACCCAAAATAAGCTTGTGGAGTAGAGAAAGTAGTATAAGAAATGCTATCTTTATTTATTTTTACCTTCCAAAATCTACTTTTACAATTGAATTCAGAAAAAAAAATTGTTTTCCTCTTGTTAGGTTTATTAATGTTTCTTTATAAGGCAAAAAATACCCATCAAATATTATGTTATCATTTAATTTTTTATAATTTACCACCATTCTTAATTTATTCTAAATATCTTTGCATGGTTTCTAGTCATAAAAGCTAAAGAGGAATGTAGGGATTTACTAAATCTAATAATTGCTACATTTTCTAGTTTAAGAAGTTGTTTTTTAAATTCTTTTTGATCTTCCAGATTGTATCTAATTGCAGAAATTCTAATAATTTTGTATTTATCTATCATTTTTAGGCTTGCTTCTTCTTTGTTTTATCCTAAAATTGTAATGGAATATTAGAATTTTTTCTTATTTTTTGTTGAGCTACTTCTAATCCATCTTTGATAGTTTTAATCTGGTTGTATTTGTTTTCTATAATATTTTCTATTTTTAATAAAGACTTTCCTTTTGAAAATTTTGGATTTTCTTTGTATCCAACACCACGTTAGGCTTTGCAAGGTTTAAAAGAGATAGGAGTAGAATGACCATAAAAATGTTTAAAGCAATTGACAATTATCCAGTGATGAGAAGTAGTTTTGAAATGTATTTGTTGTTTCAAAGTATTACGTAATAACCTATTTTCCAGAACATGCTTAGGGTTTAATCCTAGATTAAGTATTGCATATACATGCATAACATTAGCATTCATACACAAATTTATATTTGAATACATTACAAAGATAGCATATGCACTCAATTGACTTATTCTGGGGTATGAAAAATGTTAAGTGATAATGATGTGAAATGTGATTTGGTATGTCTTGAATTTTGGTATGTTCGGATTTCAATTAGTAAATTGGGATTAAATGTTATGGATTGGAAAATTGATGGATTAAGATGTACATTTAGACTAGGATAAATGTCAAGTAGTAGGATAAATTGATACATGAAAATTTTGGATGATTTAGCCTATAATTGAGTGACATTTGGCATAGTTAAATTGGTGACAAATGGACTAGTAATTAAATGACAATTGGATCAATTAGTATGTGACAAGTGGATCAATCTTGGAGTGACATGAGGGTTGATTAAAGGGTGACAAATGGCAACAAAATGAGTGGATTAGTGGCAACATAATTGTTGATCAAATGGCTAGCATGCTTTAAAACATATTTCTTTGTAAGTTAATGACACCTAGCATGTGAGGTAGCAAGTTTCTGTAGTTGGGTTTCTACTTCCTTTCTTGTTTCCTTCACCGAAATTGATCCAGCTTTTCCTCTGAAATTTACTTGAACCCTAGCCAATTTGTTGCATGAAACCCTTATGTATATCCTTCACCAAATTGCCAGAAAACTAGTTGAATGTGATTATAAGTTTGCATTGATTTTTGCTTGCTTGGGAGGACTAGTATAATATGGAGTTTTGAGCTGAATTGGAATCCTAATAGGCAAGTAACAATATGAGTTTTATAGCATGTCAAATGATACAAGAATAATGTTTGAATTGAACTGAAATGCATGTGATATTGGTGAAGAAGAATTGTTGGAATATGTTAGCTGTAGTATTTTCAATGAACATGCATCGGTATTTTGGCCATAACTTGATCTGTAGACTTCCAAATGAGATTATTTTAAGTTTATATTAAACTAAAGACATATGGATATATTTTTCATGAAGGAATTGAATTTGAATTCTGTCTTTAAGAGTTTCAAAATTTGACTTAAAGTTGAGTTTTTGTATTCTGTCGTAGTTTAGGAATAGTCTGTAGTATTTTAGATATAACTTGCATAATACTAAATCAAATTGCATGAAATTGGAGTCATTAGAATGTAAAATTGACTCGAAGGTTTGTTTTGAGAAGAGCTGGAATGAAGCTTGAATAAAAGGTAGTGAATGATCATGCATAAGCACAATCGTGACAGAAAGGGTTCGTTAAGGGGTTGCACATTGTGACAAAGGTGGATCAATTGGAAGTGCACGATTGTGATAGTGAAGGTGCGCTGTTGTTTGACAACTTTGAACACCCTTCACTCTTTTGATCATAACTTCTTCTCTGGAACTCCGATTGACTTGAAATTTAAACCACAAGCTCCTCACACATTGTCCTTCCTCTCCACAAAATTTCATTGTCATCTGAATTCATTAGGAAAGGACTGGTAATGACTGATTGATGATGTTATAATAATCAAATGTATTGAGCTATGAACCTTAGTGTATCATTGAGTGATGAACTTAGAATAAATTTGTATTATTGAGATATAAAACTAAGTTCAAATTAGACATATATGAGATTTAAAGTATGAATTATATGAGTTTTGAAGCATGAATGATAAATATACCTGGAATAGTCATTAAGCATGCATTGAACGTGACATATGTATATATGTGCACAAATGAATAAGTATTTGATTGATCAACTTTGTAATGTGAATTATGTATGATTTTAGACGCTCAAGTCAGATTCCATTCAGACATTGCTGGACCATCTAGGCAATAGCATAAATTGGAGCATATTATGAGTCAACCTAGATGATCTTCCTAGGATTGATTTATTTTGTTTAATTTTCCATTATTGAACTGTTTATGATTTGTTTGTGAATTTTGGACTTTAATGATTTGAGGAGTTTGATATTTGGGAATGTATTGGAAGTGTTCTATATTTGCATTTGAGTTTTGACTGATTTATGAATACTCAACGAAAGTTGAATGCCGGATTGAGATCTGATGAATTTGAGATTCTGTATGTGCATCATAAGTAAATGTTTTGATGGCATATTCTGTTATTGGATGCATTTCATAAAATGCGTGTTCAAATAAAGGTGTTGTAATCAGAGTAGCCAATCTGAAAGAGCTTTAACCTCAAAATTTTGCATGTAGAGCTTTGCTCCGTGATTTCTGTATCTAATTGAGCCCAATGGGTCAGTATCTGTATCTATATCTAAAAGGCGCTCGATCACAATAAATAATAACAAATCTGGAGTCTCATATGCATCTACATCTGCATTTGTATACTTATGATTATGAAATATATGATTATGAAATCTTTTCTGAAATTGTAATGATAAAGTGATATGCCATGATAAAGTGAATGATTGAGTTATTCATGTTCTGAAAGAATATTTGTGTATTTGTGAAATTGGTTGGTTGTGTGATATTTGTGTATTTGACTTGAGTGAGATCATCGATGATGATTCACTCGTTGAGTTTGCAAAACTCATAAAAAATTACAATGTGACTTTTCAGATATGAGACAGGAGACCTAGTTTCTAAGATTGTCTAGAGGAACATTTTGGATTAAGTTATGGCTCAAAGGTCTATCAGCTGACATCAAAAAAGTTATAACTTGTATTTTGTAGTTTCTTGTCATATAGAACTTTCGTATAAAGGATTGTAAATATTTGTTTTAATGACTACAAAGTAAACTTTTGTCAATGAATGAAATGAAATGTTGAGGTTTTAAGTATTGTATATTCTTTATGATGCCATATAAGAGATTATGTTTGCTCTAACATATCATTGTTATAAGATATGTACTTGAATGTCGTCTGGCTATTCGGGTATATACTCTATAGAAGTGGGGTGTTACATATTAAATAAGATTTTATGGCATAATTGAAGAAAGTTATTGTTTGGAAGAATATCTGTATCAATATCATAAAAATAAAAAGTTGGGCATTTAATTAAAAATGATCCTAAAAAGTACTTGAGGTTGTTTTATATCATTAGATAAATGTATCTGATGATTAGAAATATCTAAGCCTGTTATAGGTTTTAAAGATTCTTGATATTGTAAAGGTAAACAACATGATTTACATAAGCAAGAACCTACTCTACTATCTATATAAGCAGCAAAATATTCAGCTTTATACTCTTTATAGGTAATTCCAATAGGAATATAAATACTAGTAGGACTAGTCATTATCTAGGAATATATATTATATTATTGTTATAGGATAATTGTATTCCATAACTTGCTCAAGAAAACTAGTTCCCAGTATTATCTCTAAATTAAATCCTTCATTTTCAACTAATAACCTTATGGGTATTTTATTATCTCCTATCTTAATAGTAGTTTCTATAGCATTATTTATCTTATGTACTGCTATATATTAATTTATATATTAATAAGGTTCTGTTAAGTGGAATTTTATCAAATTATTTGTTAGATTATGATTAATGTAACTTCCACTTGCACCAGTATCAATTAAAATATTGCACGAAACATATGTTGTACTATTAAAATATTCTCTTTTTATTTTATAACTATAACTTATCTTTTTATCTGCTCTTACTAAACTATTAGTGTATCTTGTACTACTTGAAACACCAGTTCCATAATAAGATAATCGAGGTAATAATCTATTATCAGATATAAACAAGGGTTTTTTGTTGTACATCTAATAAAAAATCATTATCAAGATCTTCTATATTTGTTATATAAAAAGGATAGATTCTTTTTACTTCAAAAAATAATTTTGAAAAACCAACAATATCTTTGTCTGCAAAGCATTCTTTATGATGAGTATTAGACAAGGTATAAGATATTATATAGGTAATAGAATATGGTCTATTTCCATCTTTAATTAAATATTTTCTTTTAAAATCTTGAATTAAAGAAAGCATTCTATGAAAGTCTTTGTTTTGTATATTATAAGATATCTTAGGGTAAATATTAAACAAAGTTTTTGATATCGAAGATTACGTTTAAGAATTCCCATACATACTTCTCTTCGATTATGTATTTTATCATTTATGATTGCTAGACTTATAAGGCTATCAATTCTTTCTCTAAAAGTATATCTGATTATCATCTGAATCGATCCAATATATGCCTGGCCTATTTTATCTCAATTCTCTTTGGGCAAGTGATCAAGTTTTCTGGAAATATCCCTTTTAGATAATAGGGCAATCATTACTTTGTTTGAAGCTAGGCTATCATCTAAGGCTATTTCTTTAAGCTTAATTCCGTAAAACATATGATGCTTTTTAAGTTTTAATTATATTTTATCTAGAAAATTATATTAAATCCACTATAAGAATTTATATAAAACATAGTATTTTAAATCTTTTTAAGCATTTTTCTATCAATAAGAGCTTCTTGACTATATTGAAGATTCTCTTATTTCACTCATTCATATCCGAATTTGAAGTTTTTTCATACTTTGTAACGGTAATTATAAAAATACTTTCTTTAGAAGAGCAATCTGCAAAGGTGTTGATTCTAATAAATTATTGATTTTTATCATTTCATTTATGTCATCATCTATTTCGATTTTCTTTTTATGAAAATTTTTAGGACATTCATGAGCATAATATCCTTTTTCTTTACAATATTAACATTTATATTCAGTTATCTTTTTATCTTTTCTCTTATTCTTCCTAAACATAGGTTTTTTAGGTTTATATCCTTCTCTTCTTTTATAATATTTCACTTTATGTTTCTTAAAATATCTTTTCTTAAAAATATTTTCTTTTTTATAGTTCTTTTTATTTTTTATAATGATACAGGCTATCACATCGGGTCATAGTGGGCATTTTTAAATCATAACAACAAAAAGAAGATTTTTTCTTTATTTCTTTACTTTTCTTTAGAAATATTACTTCATCACACCATGCACTTAATTTATCTTTTAAAAAAGATATTCTTTTTCCCAATGTATCGACAAGTCCTAGATTGCAAGTTGCTTCTAATTTGCTTCCCCAAAGTTCAGGTATCTTTGGATAAAACATTTTAAATAAAGTTGTGTATTATCTACTTGATTATAAATACGATAATAATAATCTAAGAAAATACAAATTTATTTATTACTTTCACATGTATCGCATGATAGAATTCTTTGTAGAGTAATGACATATTTTCCTATAGTAGTAGTGTCTTTCAAAATATTTCCTTCTCCAATAAATTCTAATCAAAATGCCTCAGTAGCTCAAGTTATTAAGTTGCCTATATCACTGTCAGAATTAAATATAGAAAATTTTGAGTTTTCATATAAATTTTTCCAAAATTCCAAAAAAAATTTTAATAAATTTTTTTTTAAAAATTGTTTTGTTGTTTGATAGTCCATTTTGTTAATAGCAACAGCAACTCGAGGAGCAATTTCCATTTATCAATTGCTTCCTCTATATTTTGGATGCAATCAATATCCAGACATATTCCAGAATGATTTATAGATTCTATCATTTTATCAATAGGAGTAAATCCATCTTTATCTTTAGTTATCATATGAGTTCCAACATATCCTTTATCAGGTCTATTAAACTTCGTGAAGGATATTTAGGAGGATTTTGTGAAGTACTAGGTATATCACTGATATTAGGGTTCAAATGAACTTGTTTGTCTGTATCGAGTTTATATGAATTAAAGTTTCTAAGTTTAATTTTTCTATTTTTCTATTTAATTCTTAAATTTCATAATCAAAATCTTGTATAAAATTTTCCATTTATCTAGAGATATTTTCATTTGTAGAATTAAATAAAATATCTGTTTTTCCATAAGGTTTTTAATAGATTTGTTTTATGTTTCTTTTTTATTTATCATTTCTATCATATTATGTAAATTAGTTATTTATTCTTGAAGTTTTGTTATACCTAAAAGAATATTGTTTCCATAATATTCTATAGTTTTTTGAATTTCAATCATATCAATTTCTATTTTTAATCCATCAATTTTTAGCTTTAAATATTTATTTTTTGCCATGATAAGTTTCATAATGTCTAATCAGTTTTAAATGAGTTTTTATCTATACTTTTTTACACCTCTTATATATTCTATCTAATTTGGCTATCATTGCTTTAATAATTTTTATAGCATTTTTATGCAAGTTAGTAATAAGAAATAATTATATCTATTTGTATGATGATGTAATTCAATATGAGCTTCTTGTACACAAATATCAAGTTTATTTATTTTAGAAAGTAAATGATCACAATAAGGATGTTCACTCATAGTTAAAAGCAAACTTATAATGCTAAAAAAAACTAAGATCTAGCATTTTTCTTCCGTTAAATGGTAATAATTTTCACACTCATAATCTCTAATTGAGGTTTTTAAATCTAAAAATATATCTAATGTAACAAGATTATCACATCTAATCTAAAAATATATCTTTTTGAATTTTTGTATGCATTTATTGTTCTAAGTTATTTGATATTTTTATCTCGAATTTGTTGGTGCATATCTTCACAAACAGTACACCAAACTGCCATGACTTTAATACCATTTTGGTCCCATCCAAACACAAATCAAAGAAATGGATCAATTTTCAACAAAATCACAAATAAAAAACATATTAATATATCAAGTAAAACACATCCTAAGTATGAGAATAAAAAAAACTTTAATCATATTTAAAATTTTCAAGATATCCAAAATTAAATTGATTCTAAACGGATCTTCTTCCTCCAAATTATCAATACTTGTTATAATATCAATGACTTCTTTGAATAGTGAAGTGATTATTTTATTTATAGAATCTATCGAATCTAGGTGTAATCTAGACAATCCATATAGAAATTTTTCTAAGAAATAAGAAGTCATTAATAATATGAAAAACAAAGTTATATTTTTCAAACTAAAGGGTCTAATGCCCTTCCATACCTATCTCTTTAGTATTTTGACTATAGATTCATCGAGTTTTTGTCAAGTCTTTTATCAAGCATTCTAGCTCCAATCTCAATAAGTAACTACCCTTGACAATTCCTTCAGCAAAGTCCAACACAACTTTATTTCATTTCCTAACTTAAGGCGTAAAATAAAGAGTATAGAAGGAGAGTAAGGTTTTAATTTGAAAAATATAAACTGTATTTGTAGAAGAAGTTTTTTATTTCATAAGAGAATACATAAAGAGAAGAGAGAAGATATTATTGGAGAGTGATGCCCTTCATTCTAATAGATGGGGCTTATTTATACAAGTGAATATTTTACAAGTAGATATCAAAGTCGAACTTAAAACCTTTTTTTTTTAAATCTATCTTCAAGTCCATTCTTATCGATAAGAGATTCTTTTCCTTTTTATTAGACGAGGAGATTTTCTTATCCTTTCTTTATCACCTTATCTTTTCAATGTGAAAGATATCATTGGTTATCTATTCTAAATCACTATAAGTTTTTACTCCGGAAGCCTCAACTTTTTCCTTTCCTTTTAAAGATTTGATGCCACTTGTGGAGGTAGGATAGATGTTTTCAGTATGCTTTCTGAGTTGGTAGAATCTTTGTTGTGCTTCTGGACTCGATTTAACCTTGCCTCTTTCTATCATTCCAATTTCCATTTTAACAAAATTTTCTGCAGTCATTGGGGTCTTCTTGGATGGAGCTATCATTAATGAGGAAAAATTACTTTTTCCAGCATAGGTTCGAAATCCCTTTTTAAACGTCACCTCCATGCTAGAAATAATAGTTGTCATTCTAATTTCTCTTCAGTAATGGATATAAATCTCGCTGAACTTAGAGAATTCTTTCCTTAACTTAGTATTTATTGTGATAAGGAACTGTTCTAATTTTCCCATCATAATAAAATTATATGTATCATATGTTTGTCTCCGTATATATCTAGACCAGCAGATAGTAGCTTTAGCATCAAAGTATCTGTTAGTGCAATTGTATGATTGTTCAAATAACAATCCTTAACTCCTTTCTGAATCCATTTAGGAAGTGAAGAAATCTTGGGGAATTCTTGATTTGTTAAATAAATAGCATTTATGGCGCCAAATTCGTACCAATCATAAATAGCTTGTGTATGAGCTCCTTGTAAAAAATTTAATCTAGGGTATATCTTGAAAAAATCAATATAACAAGTATCATTATGCTGTAAAAAATATAAGTCTCTCATTTTCTCAAAGTGTGCTTGAATAGCAAGATGACTTTTGGGAAGGCTTTCAATCATGATATTTTTATGTATCTAAGATTTGCAAGGAGTATCAGTTCGTAAAGAAATAGTATCAGGGGTAACAACCTTTGGTTGAATCTGTTGATATATAGGTGAAGATCCTGTAGATTTAGAATCTTCATTTATATTAATTTGTTGAGATACTTATAAAGTTTTTGCTTCGAATAATTGAAATGGCTTATCTTTGCTTGCCATACATAGCAAAAAGAGAGAAGTAATTTAGCTATTTCTTTTGATCTCGAGGGAAATTATTCTAAATAAATGTTTTAAATTGAGTATTATCAATTCTTAATAAAAATCTTTTTGGTAATAAAAATAATAAAAATTTTGACAACTTTTAACTACTTCCAATAACTCCTTTTTATTTATATGATATCTCTACTGAGTATCTGTAAAAGTTCATAAGGCATAATTGTAAAGAGACTCATTCACTTTAATATCAGCATTATCATAATCTATCTTTTTTAATACTCTACTCCATACTTGATCAGAATCATCAGTTTCAATAATTAAATCATCATTATTAGGAGGTTAAGTGAGCTTAGGTAAAGTAGAGCAAAGAATTTTTATTAGCCCCGGAATTTTTTTTTTTTATTATTTAATTAAACGTGATTAGACCAAGTAAGTGGAATTAGCATTTATTAAAGTGAAATTGCTTAA
>JANVCQ010000003.1:30717252-30734720 GCA_025531925.1 Erythroxylum plowmanianum
ATAAAATTTGGTATCATTTAGAGCCAAATTGGAGAAGTTTACACTGAAAGGGAATTGAGAGGTCAGTTGAGAGAGCATGTTTTAGGGAGTGACAGTGTTAAGCTTAAGCAGTTGGGTCTCGGATCCAACACTAGTTGGGCTCTGAAAACGGGGTCCAACAATTTTAATTTTCTTTACCTGTTCAATCAAATAAAATGAAAATTCAAATCTTTTATCCTTCTTTAAAAGCATTTGAAAAGGTTTTTGTACCTCAGCTAAGTTTTGAATGAAATCATATGCATATTTAATATACCTAAAAAACTTTGAACTTGTTTTTTATCTTGTAATTTATCAGGGAATTGAGAAATTTTTTCAAGAATATAAGGTTGAAGTTTAACTCCTTTATCATCTATTTCCATTTCAAGAAATTTTATATCAGTTCAACATATCTTAGCTTTTTCCTCTGAAAAAGCAAGACCATGTTTTTCACATAAATATGCAAATGTATGGAGGTGTATAATATGTTGAGAAATATTATTGCTGGCTATTAAAATATCATCCACATAACCGTATATAAAATTATGATATTTGAAAATATTATCCATTTTTCTTTGGAATATATGTGGGGTATTTTTTTAACCAAAAAGCATTACTAGCCACTCAAAATAAGGTTGTGGAGTAGAGAAAGCAGTATAAGAAATGCTATCTTTATTTATTTTTACCTACCAAAATATACTTTTACAATTGAATTTAGAAAAAATTTGTTTTCCTCTTGTTAGGTTTATTAATGTTTCTTTGTGAGGCAAAAAATACCCATCAAATATTATGTTATCGTTTAACTTTTTATAAAAAAACCACCATTCTTGCTTTATTCTAAATATCTTTGCATGGTTTCTAGCCATAAAAGCTAGAGAGGAATGTAGGGATTTACTAAATCTAATAATTTTTATATTTTCTAGTTCAATAAGTTGATTTTTAAATTCTTTTTGATCTTCCAGATTATATCTCATTGTAGAAACTCTAATAATTTTTGTTTATCTATCATTTTTAGGCTTGCTTCTTCTTTATTTTATCTTAAAATTGTAATGGACTATTAGAATATTTTTTCTTCTTTTTTGTTGAACTACTTCTAATCCATTTTTGATAGTTTTAATCTATTGGTATTTGTTTCCTATAATATTTCTATTTTAATAAAGTCTTTCCTTTTGAAAATTTTGGATTTTCTTTGTATCCGACACTACACTGGGCTGTGTGAAGTTTAGAAGAGATAGAAGTAGAACGACCATAAACATGTTTAAAGCGGTTGACAATTATCCAGTGACTAAAAGGAGTTTTGAAATGTATTTGTTGTTTCAAAGTATCAAATAAGATTTTATGGAATAATTGAAGAAAATTATTGCTTGAAAGAATATCTGTATCAGTATCATAAAAATAAAAGGATAGGCATTTAATTAAAAATGGTCCTAAAAGGATTTGTGGTTTTTTAATACCGGTAGATAAATGTATATGATGATAATATCTAAGCCTATTATAGGTTTTAAAGATTCATGATATTGTAAAGAAAAACAACCTAGTTTACATAAGCAAGAACATGCCCTACTATCTATATAAGCAACAAAATATTCAACTTTATACTTTTTATAGGCAATTTCAATGGGAATATAAATACTCATAGGACTAGTCATTATCGAGGAACATATATTATATTATTGTTATAGGATAATTGTATTCCATATTGAGTTATTTTATATGGTGAAACTTGCTCAAGAAATCTAGTTCCCAACATTATCTCTAAATTAAATCCTTCATTTTCTTTCATTTTCAACTAATACCCTTATGGGTATTTTATTATCTCGTATCTTGACAAGAGTTTCTATAGCAATATTTATCTTATGTAAGCCACCATTGAAATTTATATATTGATAAGGTTCTTTTAAGTGGAATTTTATCAAATTATTTGTTAGATTATGATTAATGTAACTTCCACTTTCACTAGTATTAATTAAAATATTGCACAAAACATATGTTGTACCATCAAAATATTCTCTTTTTATTTTATAACTATAACTTATCTTTTTATCCGCTCTTACAAAATTATTAATGTATCTTATACTTCTTGAAATACCAATTTCAAAATAAGATAATCAAGGTAATAATTTATTATCAGATGTTAGCAAGGGATTTTGTTGTATATCTATTAAAAGTTCATTTTCAAGATCCTCTACATTTGCCATATAAAGAGGATAGGTTCTTTCTACTTTAAAAAATAATTTTGGGAAATCAATAATATCTTTTTCTGCAAAGCATTCTATATGATGAGTATTAGACAGGCATGAGATATCATATAGGTAATAGAATATGGTCTATTTCCATCTTTAATTAAATCTTTTCTTTTAAAATCTTGAATTAAAGAAAGCATTCTATGCTTGTATATTATAAGATATCTTAAAGTAAATATTAAACAGAAGTTTTTGACATCGAAGATTACCTCTAAGAATTCCCATACATGCTTGTATTTTATCATCTATGATTGCTAGTTTTATAGGGCTATCAATTCCTTCTCTAAAATAGATTTGATTATCATCGGAATCGATCCAATATGTACCCATCTTATTTTATCTCGAAGCTCTCTAAGTGATGAAGTTTTCAGGAAATATTCTTTTTAGATAATAGGGGAATCATTACTTTGTTTGAAGTTAGGCTAATATTAAGGATATTTCTCTATGGATTAATTTCATAAAACATATGATGCTTTTTAAGTTTTAATCTTATTTTATCTAAAAAAAGTTAATATTAAATCCACTATAAGAGTTTATATAAAATATAGTATTTTGAATCTTTTTAAGCGTTTTTTAAATTAATAAGAGGTTTTTGACTATATCGAAGATTTTCTTATTTCACTCATTTATATCATAATTTGAAGTTTCTTCATACTCTGTATTGATAATTATAAAAATACTTTTTTTTAAAAACAATCTTTAGAGGTGTTGATTATAATAATTTTTTCATTTTCTATCATATCATTTATGTCATTTATTTGGATTTTCTTTTTATAAAAATTTTTAGGACATTCTTAGCATAATGTCCTTTTTTGATGTTGGGTGTAGTTTTTAAAATATTGATTTTAACAACTAAAGAAAGTATGTTTCTCCTTTTACGTTTTCATATAACTTTATATTATAACAATTAATTCTTTAAAACAAAATATGAAATATTTATATATGATAAAAATTCTTTACTGTTGTGTCTTGTCACTACTCGCCAATCTCCATCAAAGTGCGCGTACTCTCTCTCTCTAGATCAAGCGAATGGCGTGAAAATCTAGTTCTGTGTTCCCCATGTGCTTCTAGTATTTAGTGTTCTCATCGCGCTTCCCCACACCTTCTTCGGCACTTTCTAGGGAAAATCAAGTAAGGGGCTTGAGGGGCCGAATAGGTGAGACTTACTTTGTATTGGGTTTTCACTAAGATCATTCTCAGTCCTTAGTTCCAAGTCGGTTTCATTTGTGATCTTTTCTGTTCTGGTTTTGAACAATTCTTTCTTCTTTGTTTGAAATATGCTAAGACAGTACTCTAATGTGATTACCAATGTGAATTTGAGTTTGGGAACCTCTGTGGATTTTGATATGTTAGCAAGCTTTGCTGTGCCTTCTGCATTTTTGGATTAATTCAAAGCATTATACTTCTTTGAATGTGTTTACTCATTTATGATTGTGTCAAGATGATATTTTTCTTTAACCATTGAATCATGTGACGGTATTGTAAATTATCAGCTGTCATATCAAGCAAGCATTAAGGTGAAGCAACCATAATATAGTAATTATAGCAAACTTGATCTCTGCCTGGAGTTCTACAAGCATTTCGATATTTTCTAAAATATTCTGGCTGGCGTTAACTTTCTGTTAAATGAATAATACATATATGATTCAAATTTGTGGTTTGTGTTTTCATGATTCATTAGATTCAGTTATGCCATCTTTTGAAGGATTACTAACAGTATTATGGCATACAGTATTAATTTTTGCCTCCTTTTATGGTAAAACGTATCTCCTTGTGACTTCTATGTCAACATTTGTCGATAAATATGAGTAGTGACGTAGTTTGACCCTTGCCTTTGCAATGTTATATTCTGCTTTCATATCGCTGATGCGTATTGTATTCGTTTAGGTATGTATAAGAACCAACTGCAAGAATTGGCACAAAGAAGCTGCTTCAACCTTCCATCTTACTCGTGCATAAGGGAAGGACCTGATCATGCCCCTAGGTTCAAAGCAACTGTCAACTTTAATGGGGAAACATTTGAAAGTCCTTCCTTTTGTTCTACTCTAAGACAGGCAGAACATGCCGCAGCTGAAGTAGCTCTTAATGCACTTGCAAGCAGAGGTCCATCCAAAGCATTAACTGCTAGGATACTGGTAAGCATAACATCCCAAGTTCTCCATATTGCTCCTGCAAGATTGGACGATTTTGTTTCTTATCTTCTTGGAATTTGACACAATAGTGCATGTCTAGTTTATGTGGCTGTAATTTGGTATATTTATAAAGAGATTAACATCTTTACTTAGTAGCAATTTAAGGAGATGTATTAATTTTAGTGTGGGCATCCTGAATTCTACTTTAAGCTGTATGTCAGTATATTTTCTTGGTAGTGTTGGAAGTTGTGAAACTAAGATCTTGTTAGCTTTCTTTTTTCCTGTGTCTGCTTCATGGCCTTTTCTACTTATTCTTCCCATATTAAACATAGGTTTTTGTACTTTGCTGGAAGCATAACATTGGTCCTAGAATGATAATAGAATTTTTTTTTCTGCCCAGGATGAATCTGGTGTGTACAAGAATTTACTTCAAGAGACTGCTCACAGAGCTGGCTTAAAGCTTCCAGTATATACTACTGTTCGTTTAGGGCCTACTCATGTTCCCATTTTCTCATGCACAGTTGAGCTTGCAGGAATGAGCTTTGCTGGTGAACCAGCAAGGACCAAGAAACAAGCTCAGAAGAATGCAGCAATGTCTGCTTGGTCTGCTCTAAAGAGAAGTATGGATCTAATAGTCATATGCTACATTGATGTTAATATAACATGATCGAGTTTACATAATAGCATCTTTATCTGCCTTCAACTAGTCTAAATGTATGCATCATGGTCAAGATTAATTAGCCTGGTTCTTATGTATGCTTCGAACAATCCGTTATGCAAATGTGTTGGAAATAAAGCAGCTTTGCTTTACTGACTCAAGTTGGCTACTTGATATAGGCGTCAGCCTCTTCTATAGTATTTTATTATAAGAATAGTTCGATGCTGTAGGTGATCCAGGAGTGAAAATTGACAAAAAGCGGGATCATTAAACATTAAACACTATTTATGAGAATTATAGGATACAACATTGTCACCTGCATTTGCAGGCTTAGTAATTCTATCACCTGTTTTAAAATTTTTTCAATCATTATTTCTGCAGTGGTTCAACATGGCTCCTTATCGTCCTCTAATTTGTCCTCTTCTTCTGTGGAGACTGTGGAGACTAGAAGGGGCAGTGAAGAACAAGAGCAAGTTACCATTGCTCGTCTTCTTGCATCATTAAAACCATCTGAGTTGAAGAATTCCAAGCAAAGTGATTGGCAACGATTTCAGCATGGATTTAGTCCTGTCAACACTGAGTTAACCCTACCGTCACCAACCTTATATGCCATGCAGTCTCTGGGATGGGAAGGCTATAATTTTTCCCCTAAAGTATCCCTATGTCAAATGTGGCAGCAAGAGCAATTATTGCTGCTGCAAAACCACCTGTTAAAAACGCTCCATGTTCCACCAGCCACTGTTCCCAGTCCTCCTTTTTTTCCATATATGCATTCTATCCTACCACAAGATTCTCGCCTTTTTGTCCCTATGCAACAGATAGAACCCCTACCGTCCACCTTAGCACAGCCACTATATTATTCAGACCACGTGGTCTCTGATCCGATTCGAGAAAAATCAATGGTGACCATTCAGGAGCTACATGAGGAGAAAATCGAAGACTCCTTTGATCGCTCTCCATTGGTGATGCCTGAAAACTCTGTTGTTGGCAACTTGAATGCAGAATTAAAATCCAAAGAACCAGTTGATGAAGATGACAAACATAAGTGCGCTGAGCTTGAAATCAAAATTGAAAATTTCCAAAGAGGAGATAACCGAGCTGGGCAATTTGAATGGGCATCAGACAGGAGTGTGGGAACTTCATACAATCTTCTGGACTTCCAAGCCCGAAAACCATATACTATTGACTTTTCCCTGTCTTCTTCACTGTATCCTCTAAGGTCAAGCGTACCCCAGAGACAAAGATCTTCTCCATCTTTGGCAGCACCTGTAATGATTAGAACTGTGGGATCTGTACCCTTATCTGCAGAACCTCCTTCCCTCCTTAGCATGAGGCCAGTTTCTTCAGTGCACAAACCACGACATTTAACAACTCAAGTTCCTGCTTCACCAAGGATGAGAACGGGAGTTCCTCCATATTCAGCCACACTTCAGTCTCAAACAATGGAAATGAATGCAGTACAGCCTCGTTTCATGGCACCAGCTGTTCGAATAAGATCAGTAGTGCCAGTTTGTTCAGCTCCTCCACCGAGGAAACTATCAATTTCTAGCCAGGAGTTGGCGTTACACAACCAAGATAAAAAAGATATCATAGCACGAGATGTGTCAACAGCAAGTTCAGAGCTTGGCAAGCTTCAAATATAAACAAAGTACATAAAGAGTTTACACTGAATCCTCCCTCTGGATTTTTGTTAGCTTTTGCAGTTCAATTGCGAGAGTCTCTAAACATCCACGCATGCTTCGAATTAAGCAATCAGGACTAGGAGAGGAGCTTTTCAATTATTCTTGTATACATATCTCTTAAGTGGAGAAGTAGTTTATATATAAAGAATTAAATTTTGTTTATTATTTGTAAGCATATATTATTTTGAACTTCTTTTTTGACTCATAACTCATATGACCCAGACTCGAATCTAATCCGACTTTAGGTGGTCCGAAGTCTGTCTGCAGCCTAAATTGCTTCTGCTCCAATTCAACCCCACCTGACTTTTCAACCCCTCTCCATCATCTTCGTCAACTCTTCTCTAGTTAGAAGATGATGATAACTTTTTGCTCTTCTTGATCTGAATTGTTTTGAACATGACTTCTTTAATGAAATTACTCCTTTATATGATCACAACATCTCTAATAGGACTTTCATCGAACAAGTAAGAAGTATGGGGGAAGCGTAAATGACTAGTCTAATGAGATTCTTAAATAACTCTCCTACATGGATACCAGCATATTACACAAAGCCACATGATTTGCATTATGAGTTTAACCTATAAAAACCAACTCCAACCTCCAGGCAGGCTCGAAAAATGCAGCCAAAAATAAAATAATTAGGCAAAATCTCTTCAGAAATCATTATTTTAAAAATCCTATCACGTGGGAGTTGTATGCATGACTCCCAACACTTGTAGTGGGAGATTAACAAAGCATATTAAGAAAACTAACAAAACATGAGGGTTTAGAGAAAAAAACATTAAAAACTAGAGAGAGTGAGAGCATAACAAATAAATAAGAAGAGAGAAGCACAAATAGGACAACGACCAGGTTTACAAAATCAAAACATATGAGTTGAAGGTAGAATTTAGACTGGTTCGAGCCATGGAGCTCGAGCCCTAACCCTAGCCTGGTCTTAACTCCAAATTTTTTTTAAAAAAGCCTAATTTCATCTTGAAGTCTAATTAACTTGGGTCCAGCTATGATCAGATTGAGCCCAAATTTAATTGTTAAGTCTAGTATTAATTAGTTCAAATCATAAAACTTATAAAGCTATTACAATAGCTTTAGGAGAAAAATATAAGCTAAGTTTTATTAATGGTATGATTGAGTTCCTAGAAGAAGGTTTATATAGTTTTGAATCTTGACAAAGTGTTAGTCCTTGAATTACATGTAACTGGGAGAATAAATTGGGTGTATTCTTTTTGTTTTTGTCCTATTTGTAAACTAATAAATAGATAACGTATTCTAGTGAACTATATTGATATTTTCATATAAAGCAAATTTATAACAAATAATAATATAATAAGAAAAGAATAAAAAAAGAGAGACAAAACTGATTTATAATTGTTCAGATAAATAATCATTGGCCTATGTCTATTCCAAAACTTCAATTGGGGATTCACTATCGTTTTTTATTTTTAATGGGTAAAGAGAAACTCTTCATACTACATCTTATTTAAGGTTGGTGAAGAGAGACCCTTACAATTGTCTTACTTTATTATGAGTAAAGACTAACCCTCAACAAATTGATGTGATATGAGTATCCAATAAAAACAACATTAAAGATTACTAGGCAAGTGCATCTATTATTCTTATAGTATAGCGTAGTGAATATGAATGTCGACCTAGGACTATAAGTGCTAATATTATTTGTTTTTCTATAGTATAATCTAACAAAAAAATAACTGATTTAAAGGAAAAGATTAACGAACTAAAGTAACTAATCTAAAATAACAAGCTAAAGTAAAGAAAAAGAATGGAACGATCAAATGATAATTAAGATTTAGATGTAAAATTCCCTAGAACTTTGTCATGCTTGAATTTATCTTAATTTAATTATTAATCTTAGTCTTTTGAATTAGTAGAGATTTCAAAGCTACAAGAATACTTTTCTCAAGAAATATAGTGAATATCTTTAAGTTAATTGATTAAATTTTATTTTTGATCAAAATTCTTAAAATTCTATGAATTCTCATGTTAAATTCAATGCTAACTTAAAAGATTTATGTTATCTTATCTCTTGGATTCTGTACAAATCTTATTATTCATTCTACGATCTATTCATATATATGATTCTTAATAACTATTTATAAATTTTGAAATTGAATCAAAATGCTAAAATATTTCAATTTAGTGTAAGATATAATTACTAATAATTCAAATAAAGCTCTAGTCTTTCATTAAATTAAGGAATTATCTAAACATATAGTTCTAAAGTTCATCTTATCTAGACATATCTCAATTTAGTTCATACTAAGAATAAGAAAGAACACAAAGTAAAAGAACTCATTTTTATAGATCTTAAAATCTTAATTTCTTTGGCTGAAGCTTGATGGAATTCCTTTCCTCCATGGATGCTTCTTTTTTGTCTCAATACACTCTAGTTCAACTCCTAATAAATCCTCTCTGCCTATACTCCATCTTTATCCGTTTTAAACATAATTCCTAGATATTTTGTACAAAATTATCACTAACATAGGATCAACATTCTTGTTACCCTTGTGTTAATTTAATAACTCGACAATCAATTTTAAATCATGCATCTAAAGGCTAATCTTGAGAACACAGGTTTGAAGGCCAGGAATATGAGTTCATATTTGGACCTTGTTTCTTCATATAAATTTTTTTGAAGAAATATAATGGACTATTAGCCTAGATATGTTGTACACAAATTCATGATAGACTTATGTTCCTTAATATACCCGAATATGTTATTTTTTATTAAAAAGCTAAAGTAAAGCTTGTAAATAAAATATATGTCACATTAAGTACAAAATCCTATTAAAAATATCCAAACATAAGTAAAATGTTATCAAAATCATACTAAAAACATAAACTAAATAGCACTTATCAAATTCCCCTTCTTATGTTTACCTTTAAACAAATCAATTTCATCACTCTTAACTTTAATAGGTGATAACTTTAAGAAAGATTTTGATAAATCAATTGGATCAATCAAAATTCTCTATTATTCATTCAATTGCAAAATTTATCAAAGTGATATGAATTTACCTACTTGCATCAAATCATAAATTAGTTCTATTTAACTTTACAATCCTTTAAACTTTATCTTAATAAAAATGAATCTAATACATAAAATGAACATACATGAGAAAGATTGTGTTAACTTTCAAACATGTTTTATAACCCTTATTAAAAGAAAACTAAAACACTAACTTTAAATTAACGCAGGTGCAATTAAAGGATTGTTTGAAAAGTTACATAACTTTTTGGTGTGAGAGCAAATACCTTGTCATAAATGCTCCTATTTATTTAATTAGGCTACCGTTTTAAATAACTACTAGTATCACTTTTTAAGTTCAACCTTTTTAGTTGGTTTGACATTTGTAGAGTGAATTTATTTAATGCTTATTTATTCATACTTTTTTTTAGTAGGATGCTAAAAATCTTAGAAAGATTTTATATTTAACTTAATTATATATCTAGATTATATAAAAGTATCATGGTGCAAATCAAATATCATTTTCAAAATTCATAAAGTAAAACTAAGCATAACTTAATCATTAATGCTCATGACTATTTTCCTAAACAAATCAAATCACAATAACAACCAAACCCATAATAGATCACCTCGATCAATATTCTTTCAAAGCTAAAAATTTTCCTAGAATTGTTCCTTATTAAGCTAATTAAAACAAACTGATAAGCATAAGTAATTAATTCGTCTCTTACACTCAAGTTGTATATTGTCTCCAGTGTAATACTTACAAGAACAATGAAAAATTAGAAAATAAGGGAAAATAACGAATTAGAATAACGGGTACTCTCATGATAATAAAATAATGCTAGCTTTATCCAATGCTATTAATAATCCTTATTCTTCAATCCATCACTAGAGTTCCTTAGCCACTGTCTTACTATCTAGATAAGTAGGGATGTTCTATTACATGGAAAAAGACAGATTTATATTAGATATTGTGTTGCTTATATAGTCTGTAAAACTCAACCAAATCTCATCCCATGTAAGATAATCCTGATCTAACAATTAAAGAACATCATAATATAATTAAATTTATAACTTCAAAGCTACTTTTAAATTTAAACATATGTATCAAAACCAATATCAAGTAAAAACATACTAAATATTAATGTTAAAGATCTTAAAAGCTACCAAATTGAAACAAAAACACATAAATTATTGGGTTACCTCCTAGTAAATGCTTCTTTATGAATCTTCTAGTTGGAATTCCTATTTAAACTCTTCACCCTTTTTGCTCCTTAAATGAAGGCTTGATCATACTCTTCTTCAGTCTCTCACTCTCCTTAAAGTTTCTCCTTCCTCTTTTTAGGCTTATTATCTTCCAAATATTCCACATTCTCTAGTAAAATAGGGATATCCATCTATCTTTCTTCTCCTTGTATGATATAAGTCTCTAATAGATCGTTTGTTATTATTTCCTACTTAATATGAGAAACTTCTTAATCATATTTATAGAGAAATAAGTATCATCTTTTTGAAGAGGATGTATTATGGCTTCAGATATCTTAAAAGCTACTTCCTTATCCCTTACCCCTAAGATTAATTACCATCATATATATCTATTAGTTTTAACAACATTTAAAAAATCTACTCCTAAAATTATGGAAAAGTTTACATCATCTTTTATATCCAAAATGCCAAAATCAATAGAAAATATGAATTTATCAATCTTAACCATAATATCTTTTATAATGACCTTAAGCTACTTAATTGAGTTATCTACTAATTAAATGCTTATTCTAGTTAGTTTAGGATCACCCAAACCCAATTTCTTAAACATGTCATATGGCATCAAAATAATAATAACCCTTAAATCCACTCATGCCTTTTAAATTGACAAATTGCTAGTGTTACAAGGGATAGTAAAGCTTCTTGATCTTTAAGTTTTTTGGAGTAACTTATTTTACAGGATGGTGGAGCACTCCTCGCTCAAAGTAACTAGCCATCTTTAATTTATCGAGCCTCTTTTTGTTAGAAAGAGTATCCATTAAGAATTTGACGTACTTTGACATTTGTGAAAAAGTTTCAACAGAAAGTATGTTGATATGTAATTTTTTAAAAAGTTTCGAGAAATTACTAAATTGGCCTTTCTTTATATTTTTCTCAAGCCTTCTTGGGTATAATATTTTAGTCGATACATTTTAACCACTTACTTCTTCGGCTCCTTCTCTTTTTATTTCTTCTTCTACTCACCCTTCTTTTCTTATATAATAACCTTCTCCTTTTCTTCGACTTTCTTCTCAACTTTTGACTCCTTTCCGCTCCTCAAATTCATCTTATTCGCTTTTTTTCTCTTGAGTGTGGCTCGATGTTGATAGGTAAGGTACCTAATTGCATTTTAGAGATAAACTTAACGAGCTTCCAAATATGAATTTCCATATTGCGGGTGCCGACTTCTTGATTTTGAAAAGACATTTAAATACTATTGAAGTGAGCATTAAATGAAATAATGAATTTTGTCATGAGCTCTTTAAAGCTTGATTTCCTTTCTTACTATTGTTGTTCTCGAAGTTCGGGTGGAGGACCTTGTCCTTACTATCCTTGATTATTCCATAAAAATTTAGGATGGTTTTATTGCTCTAGATTATAAGACTTACTATATGGATTAATTTGAGACCAGTTCTCTAAAAAAATAACTTGCTTAGTTAGTTGTCCTATATTACAAGGAGTCTGAGTTGTCCTATATTACAAGAAGTATGACATTTATGATTAGGATTTTTTCCACCATCAATGTCACTAATAAGAAGTCTAGTATTTATGATTGGGGTTTCTTCCACCACAAATGTCACTAACTTATCATTTATGCTAGTTGAGTTATCAATCCTATATTGTTAATTTTTCTACTCAATACTTCTAACTTTGCTTCTAATATTGTCAACACATCTATTTTATAAATGCCACCATTGACAAAAAAATTCCATCCTAGTTTTCTAATATGATTGCTCTCTTAGTTAAAAAGTGAATAAAATTATACTATAATAAACACAAATAAAATTTTTATAGAAATTTACATGCAATTAATATGACTTGCTCTAATACCAATTATTGGTTCCCAAATGACACATAAGAGTGAAGGTGAATTATTTTTGTTCACTTTTTTACTTTTTATAAACTAATGAATGAATTACCTATAATGGCACACTCCCTAATTGTAGACTAATGAATGAATTGCCTTTCCTAATGAATAGTTGTGGAAAATTCATATAAAAAGATTAAAAAAACACAATAATAGTAAAAGAGAGTAGGGCAAGAGAGACATAAATTAATTTATAGAGGTTCAACCAAAAAATAATTGGCCTACACTCACTGATCAAGCTCCACTTCAGAATTCATTATATTATACCTTTAATGGGTGAAGAGAGATCCTTTATATAACATCTTATTTATCACAAAGGAACCCTCACAATCATCTTACCTTATAACAAGTAAACAATGACCCCTTATAAATGTTATTTAAGGTCAAGAGAACCCTCAGAAAGTATATTTCAAGTGATTTCCCTAATCTCAATTAATTTCGTAGCCATATTTAAATACCCCCCTCTTTTAATCATAGTAATGACCAAAAGTTCAATATATGTTATATCATACATATATGCACTCTTTATTCTCTTAAGGCTCTTAACAATTTTCTAATATGTTAAAGGTTTTTCTCATAACTCATATGTTGTTTATTTATGTCCAAAACTAGATCAAATAGTCCTTAAATAAATAAATGAGCTACTATAATGGCAGGTTTTAGGCATATATGGCTAGGTAAAGGTAGGTTGGTTACCTACCTTCAAGTAGTTAGACAACCATCGGATCGGGGTACAGATTAGTTAGTCCCCTTGTAATTTTTTATATCCACTATTTGTTATTTAGACACATCCTCTAGCTTACTAATAAATAATGCTTTGAAAGGTGAATAATAAAACTGATGTGTAATGTTCAAACATTGAAAAATCTAACCTATGTACAACATCAAACATTACCTATTCATAGACTAAGTCATCCAAAGTTAATTTTTAAATCGTTTAAGTTTTTTCAAAGATTAAAAACTCTTTTATTTGAAAAAATTAATTCAAATCAAATTTAAAGTCTCCTAAAAAGTGATTGAATGATCAAGAGGATTTTTTTCAACCTTTTAGAACTTCCTATATGCAATATCCCTAAGTATAAATCATCATCAAATGGTTGATCCCTTAATTCATTAAAATGACCAACTTATAGGTTATAAGAAAGTTAAAATAATTTGTTACATCTTAAGGTGTTTGATTCCTCCTTATCCTTAATTCTTCAATTAAATTTCTTTAAAGCTCTCTTGAATATAATATGTGCTACTCTTGCTTTCTCCTTCAATTGGTCAATGGATTCAATTAGATCCTTTACTCATTTTACCCTTCCATTAAACTTGATCTTTCATATATTGATTAATTTTATTATGATAGAGCCACTAATTTCGCTAAAAGTAAATTCATTAAGAGTAATATATTTTGTTATCATCAAAATAATAGGTTAGGACTACACTTGATTTGACATAAAGGACTAACTATATAGTTATGTCTTGGATTTTAAACTATGTATATAAAGATTAAGTTGATGCTTTCACCTATACTTCAAGCTCTAAGAAACTATAGAGTGTATCTCATGATAAGTTTAGAAAGAGCAAAGAACCTCTCATTTATCAATTATATAGGTGAATATCATCTACTTCGTAGGGTAATGACAGTATAATAGTGTACTACACTAAATTAAAAAAGATTTGGAATGAATTGGTTGCTTTATACCTAGTTCTTTATTGTAATCATGTGAATAAGAAGCGAGTGGAGAAAATGATGAGAAGAATAAGATTAATGCCATTTTTAATGGAGATATATGAAGGTTATGATGAATTTAGAAATCAATTACTATTTCAATAACCATTACCTTATGCAAGTAAGACATATCTAATGGTATTGAGGATTGATTTGTAGAGATAGGTAAGTGAAATTTTTAAATAATTATAATGGAGTAATATTATTTTCAAATACATAGAATAAAGGCAACAAGAGGGATTTTAAGAAGAGTATAAACAAAAAGGATAAGGTTCATTATGACCACCACAATCTAGATAGGAATAAAAAGGATAATTGTTTCAAGTTTATAGGCTGTCCTAAATGGTGGTTGCAAAACAAAACAAAGTTACAATGGCAATAAAACTTGGTGGCTAAGGTGAAAACACCATTTAATGTGGGGGAAAATTTTGAAGAAAATAGGTTTCATGAATTGAACAATAAGACTAAGGGGATTATAAGAATGTTGAAAGGAAATAGAGTGGCATATTTAAAACACCATA
Source organism: Erythroxylum plowmanianum (assembly GCA_025531925.1). NCBI lineage: Eukaryota > Viridiplantae > Streptophyta > Magnoliopsida > Malpighiales > Erythroxylaceae > Erythroxylum > Erythroxylum plowmanianum. The sequence goes on from JANVCQ010000003.1 coordinate 30,732,322, forward strand.
AAATAGAGATATTTGCATCCACTTTGTTGGTAAATTGAATCCTTTTAGTATTTATTATAAAAGCGAGGGATATGTTCTTAGGTTATAGACATAAGGGACATAAATCACATAACTCCAATTTAAATATTTTTTTGCAAATTATATTTTTTACCAAATTCCTTAGTAGTCTTCTTTCCTGATGGCACTTTTAACAAAGTCAACCAAACTGGAAACATTGAATCTACTATCAAAAGTTTTATAAACGATGTCTTATTTGTTCCATCTTTGAAGTTCTCAATTAATAAGTTCATAAAAGACTAAAGTTCAACACTAATTTTTTTTATAATCTTTGCTTATTTTAGGACCTTGGGACTATAAGATTATTAGTTATTAGGAGGAAAGTGAAGGGATTGTAGTAGTTGAATGTATAATCCTTTCCCTAACCTTTATATCATAATTTTTTCAATATTTTTTTGTGTAAACAATACCCTTTTTACTAGTATGTACTACCTATACACAAATTTTAAAGAAAAAAATGAAATAAAGTGAATGGTTTATAGTCTAAGATAGATTAGTTTTCTGTTATTTAAATGCCAATTCTATTTTGTAGCATTTTAGGTTAGAACATCTTTTGATAGATTTAAATATGTAAATTTTCTTCAAGGAAGCCTAAATTAAAATCATTTCCCATGTTTTTCCCTTAGCTATATAAATTAGATTGGAATTTCAAGATAGTTATGGAAGTTATTGTAATTATTTTGAAATTGATATTTAGATCTTTGGGGTCTTTATGTCATTACTTTTATTTCTTAAGTATGCACTTCCTTTTAATATATTGAATAACAACATTTTGGTATATGTTTACTTGTAGTTCTCGAAATTAGCAGTAATATTGTTTTCTCTTAACTTAAACTAATAAACCACAATATCTAAATATATAACCTGAGTGCCCAAACTGTTATCAATAAATATTTTGTTAACAAGATTTACATAATGATTTTACCTCATTTTATAAAAAATGATACGCTTTTACCAATAAAAAAAGCTAAAGAATTGCTAAAGAGCCTTGGTTACAATAGTTTATGTTCATTGGTTACTTCTATTTCCAACAACAATCCCCCACTTTATAAACATCAAGGATCTGCATGATAATTTTTTTCTTTTTTTTTCTTTTTCTTCTTATGCTTCTTTTGTTTATCCATTTCCTATGTAACCTTTATTTATAATATGTCTATAATTTTAATACCCATCACATATTGTAAAAGCTTCAAGAGATACTAATTGGATTTAGGCAATGTAGTAGCAATTGAATGTTTTTTTAAAAGTTAAAGAATTGTAATAAATAACAATAACATCCTTACAAAAGACACATCTAAGCTATTACAACAAAACAATAACATTTTGGTAATTCTAATGACTAGCAAAATGATAGCAAACGAACATTACATGCTAGCAGATAATAAAAAACAAACACGTCTCATTAGGTAGAAATGGAAAATTCTCGAAGTGCTTTTTCACTCCCCTCAGTAGGGTTGGGTGATTGTCGTCGTTTACAATTCTGATAGATGATCTGCTTCAGAATAGTTCACCTAAAGGTCATCTTCGATGTCTAGGGTGGAGTGCAGTTCGTAGCTTTCAGGAACAACAGTCAACTTATAAGGGGAAGGAATCGACTTACCAGGTATTTTCATTCCAGTTTGCAAACTTTCATGATCTAAGGCCCTTTCTAAGTAATAGTTAACTAATTCTCCATGAAGATGCTAGACTAGGGTTTACTGTTTCTGATATGGTAGCATACATGAGATACTCTCTTACTGCTATTGTAAATGCATAGAGTCCCCCGTTTCTTGTTCTTACTTTGTTTTGGAATCTTCCGAAGTTCCTCTCTCGCCATATCACCTTGATGGAAAAGGCGAAAGATATAATATAGACATGTTCATTGTGCCTAGAACTTTGACTCAACTTCAAAAGCCATTCCAGTGCTTTCGTGAACATTGAACCTGCATTAAAGATAAGACCTAATTCTCGTATCTTCTCTCATATAAATTGGGAATAGGGACAGATAAAGAATAGATGATTCCTTGATTCCTCCTCCGTCTCACAAAGTACACAGCTAGTATCATAATTAATGAAATGCATTTTGTCCATTGTGCTTAACTTATAAAGCACAGTGAACATTGTTTAGAATTTCGTATCGTACCAGCCGGTACCGGCCGGTACGTACCGTTCCTGCCAGAAATCGGTACTGGTACGGATGTAGGTGGTACCGGTGAAAAATATCGATCGGTACCGGCCAATTTCAGCTGTACCGGTTGGTATTTAAAATACCGGCCGATACCGAAAATTTTAAAAAATTGGGAGACTTTTTTGCAAAATTTTCAAAATTTCCCTCCCTCCCTCCCTCCTACCTCTCCTTCCCC
>JANVCQ010000003.1:30734820-30755451 GCA_025531925.1 Erythroxylum plowmanianum
ATTATTTATATGTAAAATATTTAAAAATTATTATTATTTCATATTAATTGTCATTATTATTTATTATTAAAATTTTTGAAAGCATGATTGATGTAAACAGTAAACTAGTAAAATATACAGTACAACTGTATAATATACCAATATGGACTATTTGCAATTTTTAAAAATTTTAGGGACTATTTCATAAATTTTAAAAATTTTTCGAAATGATATCCGTTACCAACCGATACCGGTACAGTTCCGTTCCAGAACTCAATCCGATACCAAACCCGGTACGGTATTCATAACATTGACAGTGAGCCACAGAAGGATATAGTGAGTAGGCCTAAGAGTTTTATGCCAGATGATAGGAGACCAAATCTATCTAGGGTTGTTCTGATTTGGCCAATTTCTAAATCTAGCAATGTTGAAGGTGTTCAGAAGCATCTTGAGACATTGGAATATATCTTCCTTATCTATATCAGGTTGATAATTAGGAGTGAGATACTACAATTCAGCTAGAATGTTTCATTATTCCCCTAAAAAGATAGAGTAAACCTTTGCATGAATAGGAAATCCACTCCATATCTGAAGAGGATATTTAATTAGAGGGCCCTTACCAATTTAGTTATCAAACCATAAGTGTGCCTTTTCTCCATTTCCCACCCTACATTTCGCTAGAGGTTTATATAGTTCTTAGCTTTAAGAGTTGGATCAAGGGCCAAGAGAAGGAAGGTTTTATCGGTATAGCCCAAAGGCTAGTTCCTTTCAGGATATAGCTATGAAACCACCATATCCATAGTTCTTTTCCAATAGGACATTCCACAGATTCTTGATGAGAGTTGAAATATTAAACGAGGCAATAAGAATAAGTCCTAATCCCCCCTTTGCTTTCCTTTTACAAACTTTAGACCATTTAACCTTGGCAAAATGGCTATTTGAATTTAAATTCTCCTAAAGAAATCTTTTGAAAAGCTTCTCAATAGTTTTGATGACAACTTTAGCTAATGAAATATTAGAGGACCAGTAAACATGAAGAGAGTTCAGGATCGATTTGATGAGTTGAAGCCTCCCACCAAAAGAGAGGACCTTGTTAGACCACATTCCTAATCTTCTCTGTATTTTCTCTGTCAATGGAAAACATTCAGTAAATTGTATTCTTTTCGTAGTAATAGGAAGTCCCAGATAAGTCATCAGAGTAGGTTTCCTCTTCATTCCTATAATTATAGAGATATTGTTTTTTTTTATCATAGTAGCACTAGCAGCTAGGATGAATTGGCTCTTAGTAAGATTAATCTCCAGACCTGAAAGTTCTTTAAAAACAGGCGGTATTGACATGAGTAATTCAATAGACTTCCCATGAGCCTTCGAAAAGAGTAGCAAATCATCTGCAAAATAAAGATTGATTAGCCCTACTCTCCTGCATTTACTATGATATCTGAAGTCTTTACTTTTGCCTACCTTGTGTTGGATCAACTTACACAAGACTTCCATACATATGATGAATAGTTAAGAGGAGACTGGATGTTTTAGAGAGAAATAATGTTTGAGAATTGGATACATTTCCTATACATAAGAAAGCAATAGAGCATAAATAGGTTTACAAAGTAAAGTATGACGCAGATGGTAAAGCATATAGATTCAAAGCAAGATTTGTTACTTATGTCTTATAAAAAATTTTGGATCAAGTTTTAACCCGGTCTATTTTCATCTTTAATAAGAAGGCTAATCATAACAAGTTTTGTCATTTGAGAAGGTCTCTCTATAATTTAAATAAAGCTTCCCGAAACTTGGAATTTCCAAATTTCTTAGTTTCTTTATTCAAGCTAAAAATGATTATATGTATTATTCGAACAAGGAAGACTAAATTCTTGGCTTCACTAACTTATATTGATAATTTGGCGCTTACTAGCACTAGTTTAGAAGCGATGTAGTTAGTAATATTAGCTTTGGATTATAAGTCCATAATCCAAGGACTTGGAATACAATTATTCGTCTCTTATGTGGAATCACAACGTAACAATTTCTAGATCATCTACTGAAGTCAGATATCAAAAACATGGGTCCTTGTCTTTGACAGTTCCTATAGATTTTGTATTCGTTTACTAATTTTCAACTAGAATTACATAAACCAAAACCTATTCCTGTTTATTGTAATTTTTTTTTGTTCAGTTTGTCCCCATCACAAGGGCAAAAAGAAACTGCGAGTATGGCTTCTTGTGCTTTAATAGGCCACTGCATAAAACTCGACTGCCACTCTCTTGTCTCACCCCTTCCTCTTTTAGATTCTGTCTGGGGCTATGAGAACAGTTGGGTGGACATGAGTCCTCAAGTTATAATTTTAGTTATGCCTTCTCTTTACAGTGCGGCTGTTGCTCTACAAGCTTGTCTATCTGAAAAAAGGTAACTTGTATTTGGTTTTAAAGTCTGACTTTTGGTAAACTAACAGCCAACATGAATTAGAAAGTTTATTTGGCAGGTGTGTTTTGAGGCACCTAAAGATGCTTACGGTGTTTAAGACGCCAGCAGGCTCTTATGTATGTCATCTTTAGGCGAATTTAGATAGGTTGAATTATGTTTTAAATTTTAAATTTTTATCAATTTTATAAGAAATACAAACTGTATTAATAAAATATACAAATTTTAATTTATTGGAAACTTTTCTTATACGAAATGTCACCTAATCAAACAATATTCCATGTATATATAATATAATTAATATATATATAATTAATTAATTATTTTGCATCAGCACCATGTTAAGCGTTACATTCTTCTTCTTTATTGTTGGTATGCATCTACAGATGGCAAAAAGCTTCTCATCCACCTAACCTAGACAGTTGCGAGACGCCATGGCAAATAAACATAGTTCCAGTATCTGGTCGTGGTCAAAGTCAAACCACAAAAACCTTAAAAAAACGAAGGCATTGCCATTTCAAGGAGGATTCTTTTAGTCCTGTGAGTGATATCTCAAAATCATCTGTTGCAGTCACCAGCAATTCGTGCTTGCTACGTCAAGCTCGTCATCATACACAAATGTACAAAGTCTTTCGCGTGGGTTCATAGTGGAATGACAAGATATTGGGCTGAACGGGAAGATCATAATGTCAAAATTAGTGGTGCGCAGAATAGTTAATTATTTAAAATAATATTTATTTTATATTTTATTTAATTATAGTTCATATTCACATCTACGCAGACATGGAATGGTGCTCTTTATGTGTCATCCCATGTCATTAACATTAACAATAAAGTAAAGGATGAAGTATATTTATAATGAATTGAAATTTTGAACAGTTGATTAATATAATTTATAATTTTAGCTAATATTATAAATTTCGGTTAAGTTTCAGATTTAAAAGATAGTTAACCTATTTATATATGAATGGTATATGTTTTAATTTTATAACTATTCATATGAGTAAACTATATTTTAAATTTCAAAATTTTAGTTAATTATATAATAACAAAAACTATAATTTGTATCAATCAATTGCAAAAAGTTTTAATTTGTTACAAATATAGTTTACTAATATTAGTCTACCGTTAATTGCTAATGTAACCAAGCCTCGTTCCAAAATTTAACAAAAATTTTAATTTAATTAAATATTAAATGTTAATAATCATAATTAATTTATATGTTTCTAACATTGCTCGCTCATGATGATTTTTCATTCAACCATGTTTTTTAAATATAAGACCCACGGTAAGTAGACCTATCGACCTTATACTAGTAAAATGGTAGCACGAATCGATCCCATAAAGAATAGATACACGTATCTAGTCTTCCTATTATTATCTAATCAATAATAAGTTAGTATCTAGTCTTCCTATTATTATCTAATCAATAATAAGTTAGTATCTAGTCTTCCTATTATTATCTAATCAACAATAAGTTAGTATCTAGTCTTCCTATTATTATCTAATCAATAATAAGTTAGTATCTAGTCTTCCTATTATTATCTAATCAACAATAAGTTAATTTCTGTTAAATTAAAAACTAAAATCTTAGCCACTTTGGATCACTACTAGAACATCTGTATAATAATTAAAAGAGAATATCGAATATAAATAATATCCATATAAGAGTTTTCCCTTAACTTGATCTTGTAATTTTTATAATAAGAATTCCAGCATTTGACCCATCTAGGTTTCCTTGTGCAATACATTCACTTTTCCTTATGTTGATTAATTGATATATTTAATTGATTAACTATTTTCATAATGCACCAAGTTTTATGGAAACCTTATAAAAGGTTACCTTAATACCAGAAAAGTTACTTAGGCATCTAGATCCTCACTTAATTCTTAATATAAGCTCTTAATAAATCTACATATAGGTACTCTTACATCTACAAGTAGATTAGAATTAGATCTAAGCTATCACTTGTATATGATTGTCATTAAGATTAATACATATAAATCATAAATATATAAAATTTCATTTGAAAATAAGACCAATGCATTCAATAATGCATTAGGGTTTCATCCAAATTAGATATAGAGGTTATTAGTGTATAATCATCTTTAAGATAATCATATGTTGACAAAAATCTTGATCTTATAATGACAATTACTTCTCTAAAACAATTTTCGATCTTTCTCTATTAAAAGCAATTCTTATATGTGCTATTAGGACCTTTTATGGTAAGCGGTAGCTAAACCTAATGAAAACTAAAGAATAGAATTAAAAAGTACTTATTTCCTAGGGTTCCACCAAATTATGATTATTTTATTTGCTAGGAACATAGTTTATGACACGATCATGCATCTTACCGCTTCTTTTATGGAGAGGGATACTGGCTTTGACACTCTTGTGTCCTAGGTCATGTACTGGCTTGTGTCCTAGGTCATGTGTTTTTCTATAAATTTTATGAAGATGACATGTTCCCTAACACATTTGTATTCCAGACCATAGATCTTACTGTAACTTTTCTTTAGAGGTACACAGTTTTGAGTTGTAAGCTCCTTCATTTCTTGGCTATGTTATTCCTTGAACAAATTTTCCACAATTACCTAGTACAAGATATAAAACTAATTAAAGCAATTTAATTTGGATGAGAAACATAGCAAAATACTAAGAACAATATATGTATATTTTATGCATATCACTTGCTCATATAAAACTCATATGACTCCTATTTGCAAGTAAGAAACCATTTCTTTAAGGGAAAAAAAAGCATAACTTAAATAACATCCCTATAATAAAAGCTTTAACATTAAAAGAAAGGATGGAGCCTTTTTATCAAGAAAAATCAAAATACTTATCAATACCCTACTTCAAAATACCCACATGTCTATATCGTGTATGGTTAAGATTCTCATGTAGAAACTCTTTGGCTATCATAGTAAGACATTAATGTGGTAATTGAAGATTCTAATAAGGGTACAATTATAAGAGAGTATGATATAGACATCATTTTCAAGTTAGAAATCAATTGCTTAATTGTTCAAATTAATTAAAATTTTTTTATTAATTTCTTATTATATTATATTTCACTTATCCACTAATGTGGAATGAGGCTTATTTACATGACTCTTCACATTAGTAACATTAACAATAGCGTAAATGAGGAGTTATATTTGTAGAAAGTTAAAACTTTTTTCAATTGTTTAATAAAATTTATAGTTAAAAAATTAAAGCTAAAATACTATCTTCTTTGGATCACTGCCAGAACACCTATATGATAATTATAAGAGTATCAAATATAAACTCATAATTTTCCGTTAACTTCATCTTGCATTTTTTATTATAATAATTCTATCAATTTGATTATGGAGGTTTCCTAGTGTAATACATTCACTTATCCTTATGTTGATTAACTATTTTCATAATGCACCAAGTTCTTCAAAACCTTATAAAAGGTTACCTGAATATCAGAAAGGTTTCTTAGGTCTATGTCTAGATCCCCATTTAATCCTCAATATAAGCTCCTAAGTTAATCTACACATAAGTTTTTTTGACTATAACTACAACTAGATTTGAATAAGATCTGAGGTATATTTGTATATGATCATCATTAAGGTTAATACATATAAATCTCAAATGTACAAACTTTTATTTGAAAATTAAACCAAAGCTAACATACAAGAATAGATTAGGTTCCATCCAATCTGGACATAAAAGTTATTAGCATATAATCTTCTCTGAGATAATCATATGTTGATGAAATCTTGATCATGTAATGATAATACTTCTCCTAGACAACTTTTGATCTCTCAGTATTAGAAGCAATTCTTTATGCTCTCTCAAGGCTTCTTTTGGTAAACAGTAGCTAACCTTAATAAAAACTAAATAATATAATTAAAAAGTGAAAACACTTATTTCCTACTGCATTATAATTAATTTGTTCGCTAAGAACATAGTTCAAGACACAATCATGTATCTTATTGCTTTTTTCTTTTTCTAGAAAGGTACACTAGCTTTGGCACTCTTGTGTCTTAGGCCATGTATTTTTCTATAAATTTTGTGGAGATGACATGAGCCCTTACACATTTATGCTTGAGACCATATATCTTAATGTACTTTTCTCTAGAGGTACACAGGTTGAGTTGTAAACTCCTCTGTTTTTTACCCATGTTATTCCTCGAGCAACTTTTTCATAATTACCTAATACAAGATATAAAACTAATTAAAGCAAGGTAAATTAAATAAGAAAAATAGCAAAAAAAAACTAAGAAAAATCTATATGTATATTTATGCATATCACTTGCTCATATAAAACTCATATGACTCCTATATGCAAGTAAGAAACCATTTCTCTAGGAAAAGAATGATAAATTAAATAACATCTTTATAATAAAAGCTTTAACATTAAAACAAAGGATGGAGCCTTTTTAATAAGAGAAGTCAAAATACTCTAATTATTAATACACAACTTCAAAATACCCACATAATTATAGTATGCTCAGGATAAGATTCTTAAGTAGAAACTCTTTGGCTACCACAACAAAACATTAATGTGGTAGTTAAAGATTCTAATAAGGATACAGTTATTAGAGAGTATGACATGGACATCATTTTCATGTTATAAATCAATTGTTTAATTGTCCAATTTTATTATTTTTTATATATTTCACTTATCTACTAATACGAAATGAGACTTAACTACATGACTTTTCACATTAGTAATATCAACTATAGAGTAAATGTGGGTGTGATCATATCTACACTAATGCATCGGATCCCTTCAGAACTCTAAAGTTAAATATGCTTGAGCGAGAGTAGTACTAGAATGAGTAACCTCATGAGAAATCCTTATTTTTCACCCCTCACAAATATTTTCAAAAAAAGTATATAGTAAATGAAGAGTTATATTTGTAACAAGTTGAAACTTTATGCAATTATTTAATAAAATTTAAGTTTTGACTGATGGTATGGTTCCTTTGTTGGAACAGTTTAAAGCTTTAATGTTGGAAATTTACAAAATAAAGAGAACACTAAAAGAACAACTGAAAGATTATGAGGAGATGAGTTATGATTTAATGATCAAATATGCTATAGCTAGGCACAAATCGAAAGTCCGATCAAAGAATATGTTGGTAAAGGTATTGTAGCCATAATTTTTTGATGGCAAATAAATCATTAAGAAACTTGAAAATGTCTTGTGAGATATGAAGTAATACTTTGTGATGGCAAAGGTGTTCAATTTGGATAATATGTCAATCACGACAATGTACATGATGGAGGATGCAAAGATTTAATGGAAAATGAGTACCTCAAATGCCATCAATAGAGATAATCCTCCCATTAATAATTGGGAGAAAATAAAGGAGGAGTTAATGTATTAGTTCCTCCCAAATAACATTTTTTAGCTCGCAAGAGAAATTTTGAATAGTTTGAAGAAATAACACTCTGTAAGGGAGTATGTAAGGCAATTAACATTTTTCACGTTAGAAGTACAAAACATGTTAAAGGAAAAAATAAGTTGTTTAACTTCATAAGCACTTGTAGATTAGGCTTAGGTTGAGCTTCAAAGGTAAAATGTAAAGGACCCCTTAGTGCAATTACAACTATAGAAAGTCATACAAGAAAAATGGTGGAACTTGCTTTACTCATGAATGCAAAAATGTAAGGTGAGTGCGGGACAAATGAATTCCATAATCACAAAGGATCAAAGAAAATACGGTAAAGGCTCAATAGAAGAAGACTACCCCCAATATGTCTTTATTGGAATAATGAGCTTTAAAAAGGAGTGTGCAAGCAAAAGTAAACTATATCTAAAAAATGATTGTCTAAGCAAAAGTAAACTATCTAAAAATAAATGGTAAATGGTATTTAGGTGATGTATTAATCAAAAGGAAGACTAGCTCTTGTCTTCAAATTTTGGCTAAGGAGTTTTCAAGGGAACTACGTGAAGAGGAGTGCTCACAATGTTAATGAAAGGTGCCAAATTCTTATAATATGGATGGTTTATTAAACTCCTAAGTCAAAATGGTAGAAGTATATGAGTGTTGACATGTCTCGGCCAATATTTAAAACTTGGATAGATATAAATGGCATATTGATGAGGAAACAAAGTAAATATCTATTAGTAGGCAAGGCAAATGGATAGTGTTAACAAAATCGAGAGAGAGTTGACATATGTTGGTGTGCATTAGCAAAAACATTTGATGATAGGTAACATTCAAATACGAGACTAAATATGAGTGATATAACTAAGTTGTACTAAGCAGATGGTACATAAAGAAAACTAAGATATGGTACATAAAGAAAACTAAGTTGTACTTAACTTAGGCGAGCAAGTCTCAAGTTATATAAATATGCAAGGTTTATTATCTAGTGGCTCAAATTGTTGCTTAACTTAGGTCATTACTTAACTTTTATAGACTATGCTTAAAGATGACCTAGGATGACTAACTAAAGACTCATTAAGGCACTTGTTCATTCATGAGATGATGATATGGCAACATATGCTAATAATATTAGGTAATGGTTCAAAAAATGGAGTATAATCTTCAATAGTGGGAGTAATTCTTCAAATTAATGGGAAAGTGATTAGATGATATTGTAATAGAGTGTTATATACTTTAGGACCATGTTCTCTATTAACTTAGAGGTGATAGTGGCCAAAAGCATGTAACTCCCCACTAATTTGATGGAGTTAGTGAAAGAAGTAACTCCCTGCTAACTTTATGAAGTTAGTGATAAAAGTGGATAGTTAACATTCTTGGTCCTTAAATTCTTGTAAGCCTTTATAAAAGCATAATTCACAATTCATCTAAGAATTAATGGTGTTCATTTAATCACCTGCTTAGAAAAAGCACAATTTTTCTTTTATTTTCTTTCTATTGTACTAGGTTTTATGTGTGCCAGGATACTTTGTATCTTATGATGGTGTAAAATGAACATGTCATTCAAAATTATATGGATGGCAAATGGCTTATATTATGTTGGTAAATTTTGTTTTTTCTTTCAACTTCATCATCCCACTAATCTGTAGTGTATCTTGAGTTGAGTTCGACTGTCCACATTTGACCACCATGTATGAGAAAGCCTGCGAGTATAGACTTTGGAAATACTGCATATTCATGTTGTCATCAAACAGAAGATGCCACTGCTGCCAAAGAATCTTACACCTCTATCTTTCTATCTCTCCTTCACCTTCCGACAGAAATCTTCTGTGAAAAAACTTAAAATACTCGAAATGGTTCCAATTTGTATTCTTGGTCAAGCCACTTTCCAATCAGGCAAGTACTTTAATGGAGAAAAGAGTGACAGCTATAGTTGAATGATACAAAAGGAAAAACAAGACACATACAGTAGTTACAAAGTGAGGGTCGCGCTATATTTGAATTCCAACACATATTATTATGTAACTACGAAGTTTTAGTCATTGATTAGCCTCCAAGACAGCAAGGCGACATATTTTTATAAAATCTAATAAATATATTAGAAATAGGTTGGCCTAGGTAAAAAAACCACAATTTAATAAAATTAACAATAAAAAAGTTAAAATTTAAGAACAAAATTTATACTTTTGTGAATATTAAATTATTTCCCGCAAAAGTCTAAAATAATATAACTACACTAATTTGTCAATTAAATTTAATATAAACACGATTTTAAATGAATATAATTAATTAAATATAAAAAGTACCAACATCTTTATTTTCTAAAAATTTTGTAAGTCTCCAAGTTTAATTTTAAAATATATATCCATTACTTTAGATAATTCTTTAATAAGCTAAAAATCACGAGATCCAATGCTTGATCTTAGTTTTCTAGGAATTAAGTATAATTGATCAAATCATTATGTCATTGTTTAATTATGTATCATTATATTATTAAATTTTAATTATGTGTGATAATGCAATTTGTATTATTGGTTTTAACATTATTGTAAAATTCTATTATGTTGTAGGGATTACAACATTTATTACTTATAGATCATTAGATTTGATAACTATTCTCAAATTTCAAGTACGTAATACTGTATCGATCTCTTATAAATTATTAAATTTAGGATTATTTTAATACTATGTCAAATTATGAATTTTAAATTTTTATATGAACTAAACTTTAAGTGAGATTTTATATTTAACTCAAAAATTTTAAATATTAAATTATTTATATGTTTTATTCATCGTCATTATTATCATCAATATCCAATTAAAGTTATCTTCAATACAAAATTTAGAGCATTTTGATAGTACGTAACTTTATTTTTACTTAATAAAAAGATTATTTTTAATAGCTTCCGGTGCTATTATATATTTTATTAGGACATTAAAATTGATAAATTAAAGAAAAATATTAATAATAAGTTGAATCTTTAAAGAATCGCTAAGAAAGAATATAATTGTGCTCCAAACGGGAGTTTTGGAGTATAAACAAAGAAAAGACAGAAGGCAAGCCAAGCCATGGCTTGAAGCGAGAAGCGAGAGTTTTGGTTTTGGGGCCTTTGACTTGAACCAAAGGCAAGGGAAAAGCGATCTGCTACTGTATCTTTCTCTTTCTTTCTTTTCTTTCTTTGTCTCGGAGAATACCCAACAAAATGAATCGGTAAACCTCCCAAAGATCCAAAACAAGACCAAACAACCAAATACTTCAAACAATCACAAAATCTGAGATTGTTGATATTCTTAGTACTGACCCATCACATCATTCTCTGTGTTGTCTCCTCTTGCTCGGATTCATTCCAAGTAAGTATCTTTATCCACCACTTTCTTCAGCTAACTTACTCTGATCTCTAAAGCTCTTTGCTTTCTTTTTAGATCACTGGCCCTGGCTCTAAATCTTTGCTCAAAATTATGTTCTTTTTTTTAATGGGATGTTGTAGTATCTCATTCTCTCCCTCCTTGCCATTCTGTCTGTGCCTCTGGCAGATCATTTTTGACTTGGTTTTCTTGTTGATCAAGGCTTTAAATCCCAAAAGTAGACCACAAAACAAAAGCCTTTGAATCCCAAAAACAATTTTTTTGCCCGAATTCATAACTTTGCTATCTGTCATATCGTTTCCTTGAGATTTTTTGGCTTCTGAAAAAATTTTAATGACTTTTTTAGATCATTTAGATGTGTTTATTTTCCTTCTTATGGTTCCTGAAAATTCTAAATCTATAAAAGTGTGGATTTCAATTTGCATGTGCTCAGTATTGACTATTGTTCTTATTTCTTGAGACGGGTCGAACTTTGATCTCTGTGAGTACTGGATGATTTAGGAACAACTTTGTGCATGTGCTTCTTTCCTAGTGGTGCTTACTTTTCACTTGTGTTTGTTTGCGTTTGGGTACCAATTTCTTCTTTTGCATTTACTGATTGCTAATTATCGAGCAGCTAAAACAGACCATGTTGAGATACGAGGATTAGCTTCAAACATGGGGTGTGTTCTCGCAAGAGAGGTATCTTCAGGCATAGTTTCGGGGAATAAAGGGGTCAAGGACCTGAGCGTGGAATCTGGTAGGACAGTGGAAAATGAATCGGCGACAAAGACGGATGCTAGTGGTGTTGTGGAGGAAAAAAATGAGGAAACCCATAAGGAGGAGCAAATAAACGGGGATAAAAAACCTAAAGGGGAGAGGAGGAGGTCCAGACCAAACCCTCGTCTGAGTAATCCACGCAAGAATTTGCAGGGTGAGCAAGTGGCAGCTGGTTGGCCACCCTGGCTATCTGCGGTCTGTGGGGAGGCACTCAATGGTTGGATCCCACGACGAGCAGACTCATTTGAGAAAATTGATAAGGTTAGGTGCCATCTTCCAAATGTGTTTTGTGTTCTCCCAGGGTGATGCTGTAGTAATTACAATGTGATGGTCAATATTGAGATTTTCAAATGCCATCATGAAGCTTAGTCTGTAATACCTAATGCAGATATTTTAAAAATGATCCGTTATTACAGACAGTTATAATTTTAGTAAGTTTCATTCCTGCGGAAGGACATATGTCAGGCAAAGGCATTTGAGATAAAAGCTCCATGATGTGTATTCTGATTTTTCTGTTGCTTGTTCAATGTTTTCCTTCATAATTGTTGGCAGATTGGATCTGGGACATATAGCAATGTGTACAAAGCTAGAGATTTGTTAACTGGAAAAGTGGTTGCCCTGAAAAAGGTAAGGTTTGATAATTTGGAACCTGAGAGTGTGAAGTTCATGGCCAGAGAGATCCTCATTTTGCGAAGGCTGGACCATCCAAATGTTGTAAAGTTGGAAGGTTTGGTTACTTCAAGGATGTCATGTAGTTTATACCTGGTATTTGAGTACATGGAGCATGATTTAGCCGGACTTGCCGCAAGCCCAGCAGTAAACTTCACAGAGCCTCAGGTTTGCTTGATACCTTCCCAGGATTTAGCTTTGAAGTATATTCCTTTGCTTCCAATGTGGACAACATACAAAATATAAAACATTTGTTTCTATCCCAGGTTAAATGTTATATGCACCAGCTATTATCTGGACTTGAGCACTGTCACAATCGAGGTGTACTTCATCGTGACATCAAGGGCTCAAATCTTCTTATTGACGATGGAGGAATACTCAGAATTGCTGATTTTGGATTGGCGTCCTTTTTCGACCCTAATCATAAACATCCAATGACTAGTCGAGTTGTAACTCTATGGTATCGACCACCCGAGCTTCTTCTTGGTGCTACAGACTATGGTGTGGGGGTGGATCTCTGGAGTGCAGGTTGTATATTGGCTGAGCTACTGGCTGGGAAGCCCATCATGCCTGGTCGTACTGAGGTAGCTATCTATGCTTCTGATGGTTCTTAATTTGAGTATCTCTGGCCACTATTTAGGTCTATTCATTAGGCTTCTATGCTTATAGTCCCTGGTCAATTTGATCCAGCTATTTGGAGGGGGCTTCCATGATTGTAATGGCGTAGGCCTACTTTATTTAAGGTCTTATTTACACGAGAACTTTGAACCCTTTGTTTCTCGTGTAAGAGGGCTGAACCTAGCTTTAACACAGATAAACACATTCTTATGCATCTTTGTCAACTTACCGTATGCCTATTTTTCCCTTTTATGAGATTATTCACATTTATTTATAGCCTCTGTGATCTGATTTCGTATTTGATGTTTGTTTGTATATTTACTTTGTTTTAGAGTTGCTTACTTTGTTTCTCTGTGTGCTAAGGCTTCTTACTTGATTTATAGAAATCACTGAACAACTCCTATATCAATACCATTGTAATGGTAATGTTCTACAATGTTGTAGGTAGAGCAATTACATAAGATCTACAAGCTCTGTGGTTCTCCTTCCGATGAATATTGGAAAAAATCAAAGTTGCCAAATGCAACCTTATTTAAGCCCCGGGAGCCTTACAAAAGATGCATAAGAGAAACATTCAAAGATTTCCCACCATCATCACTTCCCCTCATTGATACACTTCTTGCAATTGATCCAGCAGATCGGAAGACAGCATCTGAAGCTCTAAGAAGCGAAGTAAGTATTCACACCGTTAATTATTGTTGTTGTTTTCAATTCTTATTCTATGTAATGTTTCTGTTGTTTCCTGTGTTTCTCTACATAAACTTCCTACATTGATTAAATATGATGAGTATCTGTCTATGGATATGATGGTCCAACCTTGAGTTGTACACTAGAGAGGTAGATTGTTCGTATTCTAGTTAAAAATAAATCTTGATGTCATAAAGTTGGTAATTTTACACATGGCTACTTCAAATTGACTGTAATCATCAGACTGCTATTGAATTCTTCTTCTTCTTCTCTCTAAATCTCGATTGGATTGTATCGCTGCTTTTAGCATCCTAACTAAGCATATTTATGGTGCCAATATTTGTGTGAACTCCTAATTGTTTAACATCTATTGTCACTGCTTCTGGGGTATCTTACATTGAACTTTGGCACATGGTCTTCAGGAACAAGTCACATCAGCTGGTAAAATTGTTAGCAGTTCAAAAATTATTTTTCATGTGTGATGCAGTGTTCATGCATTCCAATGGCTTTTAGCCTCAAATGTTACTAGAATCTCAGAAAATGAGTTGGAGTATTTGTCTACCTATTCTTGACCCATAATCTTGACTACATTGAGACCACCATGCGGCTAGTTGATTGAAAGCTGTTGCCAGCTTGAGCACTCATGGAATCATCTGATCATCCCATGTGCCACCATAAATGGACCAATGAATTGTATTTGGTTTGATATGGCACTAAGGTTGAAGGCACGTCAAAGTTAATACCATAAAATTTCACAAATTTCTCTCGAAATCCAAAAATGTTTCATTTTTGAGTCAACTTGGAATTTTTTTTGATGTTAAATTAGTAATGTCTTCTCACAGGAATTCTTTATGAACTCTGGTTTGAAACTCGTGCAACCATCTAATTTGTTTCTAATGCAGTTCTTCATGACGGAACCTTTTGCTTGCGAACCTTCTAGTCTCCCAAAATATCCCCCAAGTAAGGAGATTGACGCTAAACGACGTGATGATGAAGCGAGAAGGTGCCTCTGTAGACTTCCTCTGTCATTTTACTCTTTACTTCCCTTTTCTGCTAAATCCTACGCCTGACAGTCATGTGTTTGTCCTGATTTATTTTGTATTGCGTCCTTTTGTAGTTCAACTGGGATTTGCCTCTGCCCCTTTGAACCTTAAAGTGTTCAACTTACACTTAGCATCTTGTTATTTTCATTCAAAGTGCTGTATATGTGGCTAAACTATATGCATTTGATTGTGCAGATTGAGAGCTGCTGCTAAATCCCAAGTTGATTCTGCAAAGAAACCACGGCCCCGTGAACGGGCAGCAAGGGCTGTACCCGCTCCAGAAGCCAATGCAGAGCTTCAATCTAACATTGATGTATGTCTATTTTATTTATTTTGTTGCTCTTTAAAATTTTATGGCAATGTGACACAGGATCATGGTTTCCTCAGCAAATGCTAACTAGGACTGCATTCAAGGGTCATAGTTTCATATCATCAATACCTCTTTGGCCTACCCAGCAATGTGTAGCCCTCACCATGCTTCCTTTCACTGTTACCGACCACAACTTTTAAACCGAAGACATTTGCACTCATATTTGTGTATTGTTTCCCACGATGATATTATGATAATACCATCCTGACTGTCTTTTCCGTTAAACAGAGACGGCGCCTAATTACACATGCCAATGCAAAGAGCAAGAGTGAAAAGTTCCCTCCACCTCACCAGGATGGAGCACTTGGCTATCCTTTAGGGGCATCTCAGCATATAGATCCTGCACACGTACCTCCTGATATTCCTTTTAGCACCACCTCATTCATCTATTCAAAAGATCCAATGCCAACTTGGTCAGGCCCTTTGGCTGACACAGCCGGTGTCGGTGGCCCAAAACGAAAGAAGAATGTTATGAGCGATACCCGGCTTAAAGGAAAGAGAAGCTTGGCTTAAGTAACTTGTGCATACATTTGAAAACCGAAACATACAAAAATAGGGGCGTGACACTGCTACTTGATGCAAGTGTGTAACATCACTGACTCCTCTTTCTATTCATATTTGGTTGGAAAAACAGAGGGAGATTGTTGCATCTCATTGGGCGTGGAAAAGCAGCTTGTGAACGTATAGAAGACAATTGTTTGACCAAAATGTGGTCGAGGGGTGAACTCACAATTTCCATACTTTTCCTTTACATCTTGATTTTGTTCATCTTCGTTATAGAAAAATTTGGCACCTTTTGTTGAAATGGTGAGATAATTTCCCTATAAATTGTAAATCTTGTTTATTCTTTACTTCTTAAAAGCTGCTTGATGAGATTTTGATATGGTTTAGTCTGTTAATTGGTTGGAAAGCAAGCATTATATTCTTAAAGGCCATCTTCTTTCGCTTTTGTTCCTTGCAAGCTGACTCTCTCATGTCTTGTCAAGGACAACTCGGTGATAGCGATCCATATGTTCATTGTTCACTTATAACCTCAAGCCATTCAGTTTTAGGTCTTTATCTACTATTAAAATTTCTTTTTTTCTCTTTTTATTTGATGTGAAAATGCCCACTTGCTGGTCTTTGGGTTTTCCGAAGTTTTTAAACAGTTTAATGCTTACCATCCGAGGCACCGAAGCTTGGCCCTTTCAGCATGGCATATTTGTTTACTTAGAAGCCTTCACATGGATTGATGGTGAAGCTGTCACACAATCTTATACAACTTTTTGGTTAGAGTTTTATGTAAAAAAATTAGTATGAAAAGTGTAATGTAAATTCATATTTAAATATTAAATTATCTACTTAAATAAAACTTTACGTTCAAAAAGGTATAATTAACAATAAGAATAATTGTTATATCTTCAGTATTTTTCACCATAAAATTATTGAAAACTTTAATTTTCTATTTACTTTTTGTAATTGTTAAAAAATCAATCTAAACAACAAACCTACAATGTAAAATAAATTCATTCATTTAATCTTCTTATGAAAAGATTAGAAAATCATACTTTCGTAACTTTTAGACAAATTACATAAATATTATATTTCTTCCTCACAAGAGTAGTCAATCTCATATACTAAAGTATGCAAATACTTAAACAAATATATGAGTGTTTGTCAGAGAACAAGTCCAATAAACTAACTTGATTTGATATTTCATTTGAAATATTATTTGTATATTTATAAAATTCTTATTGTGATGATTGTGTAAGTGATTCTTCAACTTGAGATCTCTAAAGTATCTCATATTTGAATTTATATGTTTTGATACTTCCTATGATCTATGTGAAAGTAACTCAATTAGTAATCATTAAATATAACATGAATTATATGAAAGTAGTTAAGTGATCAGTATATGATTCATCACTCTAAAATAGTCAGGAGGAATTTTATTGTTCTAGATTGCCATTGATTTAGAAAATCCTTAATCAAGTTGAAATGATACTTTGAAAATGGTGTCATTAAAATACTAATAGTAATTGATAGAAATGAACCCAAACAAAGTATATATTAATTTTATACTCAATGTATAATCAAAACATTGTATAATGAAGTTAATTATATAAAAAATCATGCACGAAAAGATTAGTCAAAACTACTTTAACATTTATAATATTTAGGTGGTAATGATGTATTACTAAACATCAATCTTAATTTACAGATACAAATAATTCAATTAAATTAAAGATAAATTGAAAAAGTTCAATTTATCTAATCTTAATTACAATTTAAGGTTATAATTTATACTTATCGCCTACATATTTAAGAACCTAATAGGCCACATAAAAGATAATTGAAGCGAAAAAGGTGATTGAATCAAGTTAGACTTACTGTAAGGTTTACAAATTTTAAAAGTTAAATATCAGATATTTAATAAATAAGTATTAATATAAAATATTATATCTTATTTAGACTTAATTAGTATTTAACTAAAATTAATAATAATTTTAACTAAAAGGTTAATTGAAATTAGAATTATATTTCAACTAAATTATCGAAAGATTCAAATCATATTATTAATAAACATAAAGTAGTTCATATTTTTTTACTTATCCCCTTTATATCACTTGTAAAATTCGCTTATGAATTTTAAATACGATGTATAATCAAGTTAGACCCAAGCATTTCTGTGTTCTTTTTAGTTACTAGGTCGTAGATGTAGGCTATGAGCCTCTCTACGTAATAAATGTAAAAGCGATCGTTGACAGGTAAGGCAATTATGAGTGTGATACATACAAAGTTACTGTATATATGACTGGTAGTTGAAACTTGAGAATAGCCGATAAGCTGTTAGTTATCAAAGATTGCAATGTTGAGAAAAAATGTCATTACTCAGCCAGAAATGATTATAAATACATACACGTACTTCTGCCTATGAACACCAGCAGCTTTTTCAGGGTGCTACGTCCTGTTTCTTAACATTGCTCAAGTCCGCTGCTGTTGCCTCATCTTCACCACCTGAGAATGGGACCTGGAGGACCCGGACCACCGGGATGGGGCCCTCCCCCTGGCGGACCAGGGCCTTTTTGCGGCCTTTGTGACTTTATAGGCTCATGGTATGCCATTTATATCTACGTTATGTTCATCTTCCAACAAAGTACGATTCACTGATACACATTTTTTTGTGTTCTTCGTTTGCAGCTTGAGTTTCTTGTGCTGTTGCTGGTTGCTACAGGACTGTTTTGGTGGACCACCTGGACCCTTCGGACCTCCTCCTCCTCCTTGATCAGTGACACTCCACTGGACAAAGGAGTCGCTAGTTCAATTTATTTCTACTTCCTGTTTTTATCAAACCTTTGTTTTGTGGACATAGTTCCTATGTTCTTAGGACCCGGAATTATGTGGTGTTCTATCAGATACACTTGGTGTTGTTGATCAACTAGTGGGATTTGTTTCATTCTGCGATTGGTTAATGTATGGTTTCGAGTAAAATGAACTCATGTTCTATCAGATACACTTGGTGTTGTTGATCAACTAGTGGCATTTGTTTCATTCTGCGATTGGTTAGTGTATGGTTTCGAGTATAATGAACTCACAGTTATCCCCATCGAGAGTCCTGTCCAGGACATTGCTTTCACCAGATAGTCTTATCTTCCTTTTCATCTTCCAGCTAATTCTGATAAAGTTTGTGATCTAATTGTTAAATTAATTAATGTGGACTAATATAATATCACAATAATTAATATTTTACTCTTGTGTATATGACACTTGGGTCATTTATGAATCGGACTAATCATACTTTGGGTCCATTCACTATTTTTGTCCAAGTCCACTTGTTGAGCTTTGTGACCCACCATGAAATATATTTTAACTTAATTGTGTATTCTTATTGATAATAATCAAGAAGATATCATAGTAATATGTTGCAGAGGTCGAAAACTGGATTCAAAGAACTATAGA
This sequence comes from Erythroxylum plowmanianum, assembly GCA_025531925.1. Taxonomy (NCBI): domain Eukaryota; kingdom Viridiplantae; phylum Streptophyta; class Magnoliopsida; order Malpighiales; family Erythroxylaceae; genus Erythroxylum; species Erythroxylum plowmanianum. The sequence continues at coordinate 30,754,045 of JANVCQ010000003.1, forward strand.
CTTCATGTATTGTAATAAACTGGATTCAAGAAGCTTCAAGTATCTATGATATAAAATAGCACAATTTTGGATATTTTATGAACTCTTTTTTGGGTGATTTTATGTTAAAATGGTCCGATTGATCGCTTAGTTTTTGTAAGAAGAGAAAAAATTCCTTTAATATTGGTGGAAACGGCCTTCTCATCAACGAAAATATTACTAGGTCGAGTCGTGGGTAATCCATGAGTTGTATGACCCAATCTAAAGGCTGAAGATAATGTATTTACTTTTTTAATTAAACTCAGAAACAAAAACAACAACAATATCAACGACGGTAATAATGATGGTCATGAATTATAGCTACGGAGGAGTGCCTTAACATGCTTTATGTTTTATAATTTTGTTCGAAGTTAAATATTTTATCCATTCATAAGTTTGCTATATTTAGGATAATTTAACACTATTTTTCTTTGCTAGTTACCTTTTGTTTAATGTAGCATTTATTGTAGGATCTCGGCCTCTCGGGCCTCGCGTCCACAGAACCTCAACCTCTCAGACCTCGCGGAGAATAATGATGAGCTTTGCGTTTGTTTTTGCCTGAATTTCGGACCGAAAGTGTCCGATGTATTGGGGGAGATTATGACATAGGAGTGCTCTACTTGTAATTGTGAATTTTAATGTGATTGAGTGTGAACTATTTGTTGACTGTGTTAATTTGGGATCGATTATGATGTTGGCTTTGCTTTATTTTGACATATGCATTCCATGCATAAATGCATGATCAGTAATTGACAGTTATGACCGGAGCAGCCACCGAGAGCTTAAAGCTCAACGTATTTGGGGCCTCGAGTCTACAGTAATTCAAAGCCTCAGGCTCACCGATTAATGCGCCCTTACTGGGACAGTTTAGGCGCTCAGTCACAACAACGTAATAAATTGAAAAAAAGGGTCACATACACGTTACATATGCATTTGATTGAATGTTTTTGATTGAGTGAAAGGCAAATCGCCTTGTGTTTATGTGAATAATCGTGTGGTATTTCTGAATGGACTATTATGCTATAACTATGTTTGAATAATGCATGAATTGGGTGAACCATCGATGATGATTCTTCACTGAGTTCGCAATCTCACCCAAAATTGCAAATTATTTTTCAGGACCGAGAGAGTAGATTCCTAGCTCCAGAGGGACTTTCCTGCAGCGTAGATCGTGTTGGCAAGAGAAGTCATGGCTTACAGGTCTGTCAGCTGGCATTTTTGAGAGATGATCTAGTTAGGCTTTTTGTAGTAGATTTCTTTTGGAGTAATGTACAGACAGTAAAAAACTGATAGACAATTTCACCACTAAGGATGTCAAAAATGCACTCAAAGACACTGCCTAGTCACACATTTACCACAACAGTACAACATCTTTCTAAAAATCATAAC
>JANVCQ010000003.1:30755551-30767855 GCA_025531925.1 Erythroxylum plowmanianum
CTCCAATTCAATTTTTCAAACACAATTATCACATATTTCACAAAAATTTACATTTAGACACATATGCTGGGAAATGTCATGAATGCATGTACAATCATGTACATGTGCAAAAATTACCATTCATATCAGTATAGAGACCATAAGATGCATGTGCATGTCGAGATATATTTAAACATTTCTAACCCGTCCCAAATGACCAAATTATCCTTCCCATCGGTAATGGAATGTTACATTTATTTATGTTAATTTTGTATTATGATGTTTTGGACATATTTGAATATTGTATGCTTATAAACTCATTTGTCATAAGTCTAAAGCATTTGAATATTTTTTGTTGATATTATTTTATTGTAATATTAATCAAATTTTCTGCTAATATATATGTGAGCAATGAAATTATTATATTCCCCAACAGATTAATTCCGAAACTTTAGAGTGAGTGCGAAGATCTACCTTCTCGTCTCGCTTAATGGATGACTTTATTTTTTTGTTACAAATAAGAGAAAACCAAAAATATCTCATAAAAAATACCACTTGCATCAGCCTATATAATCAAGAAGAGAGCTTTAAGAATATCGTTCCAAACATGAAAAGTTGAAGAAATGTCATGACCCACTTTAGTCAGATAATCTGCTGCAAAATTACCTTTACGAAGAACATGTCTAATAGAACAAATCCAATTCCTAGCAAATAAAGCTTGAATATCCACAACCAAAACAGATAGGGGATGTGAAGAGATAACTCCACAAGTTACCATCCTCACCGCCTCCATATTATCATATTCTATCACGACCTATCGAAAACTGTGATCACACGCAAAAATCAAACCATCTCAAATGGACCATAACTCCCTCACTAAGATAGTTGAAATACCAATTTGAAACAAATATCCCGTAGCCAACGACCAAATGAATCACGCAACAACCCTCCACCATTAGTTAGCCCAGGATTAACAATAGAACTGCCGTCACAATTTAACTTTACCCAACCAATAGGCGGCATAGTCCAACCAATCCAACGCCTTACATCTTGAAACTTCGATTTTGAATCAGAAGTCAAAGACACATCCATTGAAACTTTAAAGACACAACTATTCAAATTTGCTAAGGAAAGAAACTCCTTTTTAAAGATCCATAAGTTCTTAGCCTTCCACAACTACCAAATTCCTGCCAGAAATCAATGTGTCTAGTCAAAATCAAAAGGACCCACAGCATGAGCACGCAGATTTAAAGCTAGCCAATCAACTAAATCCGCCGCAATAAAAAAAATCATCAAGAACATCCTACTGCTGCCACCATGCAACTGCACGATTACAATCACGCAACAAATGCAAAGAAGACTCAGCATATAAAGAGCACACTTCACACAAATTAGAGGTAGCCAAATCCCGTGAGAACTGCAAAGAATTTGTCAAAAGATATGAGTGCCCAAGTAACAACAAGAAAACTTTCAATTTCGATGGATCAGTCACTTTCCACAATCAAGAAAAAATAGACGAAACATAAACATTAAACATCTCTTCCGAAAGAAGTGCTTTATAAGCTGCTCGAATCGAATATGCCTCTTTCGAAGAAAAACTCCAAGACATAGTATCCTGCACCGAAGTAAATAAAGGCAAAAGAATTGCCTGAATAACCTTCCTGAGATGATTCGGAATTGCAGAACGTAAGCCCGAAAAATTCCAAGAATCATCATTAATTATATGTGCTACTCGAAAATGTTCTTTCCATACTGTCAAACCATCCATATGATCCACTAAAGAACCCCGAGCACTAATTATCAATCCAAAGACTAATTTGAGAACTATCCCCAACCCTCCAAATCGAAAGAGGAAACAACAAATTAAAACTTTTAACTACCCATTTTCATAAACTGGAAGCCGAATCCTTAGCAAAAAAGAGAATAAACCCACCATTACAATATTTTCGACGTAACACCTCCACCCACAAAGCAGAATCATTAAAAAGTAACTTTCATCCTAACTTACCTAACAAATCAACATTCATCAATTTAGAACTTTTTAAAGTAAGACCACCATAATTCTTTAGCCGAATAAGCTAATTACAACCAACCAAATGCAGCTTACGTCTATCCTACGAGAAACTCTAATAAAAATCACGAACCAAACGATATAAATTACTACAAATAGAGGAAGGTAACCAAATCGTTTGCATCGTGTAAATTGGTAACGAAGAAATAAAAGACTTAATAAGCACTTTCTTTCCAACAGGACTCAAAAAGTTAGAACACCAATTAGCCAGCCTAGTCTCCCCTGAACTCACAATATGCTTATAATGAGACTATATTGTTTATATCACTAAAGAGACTATATTGAATATTATGAATCAAAACAATTTTATTATCCTACGGATAGTATATTTTGATTATGATATTTGAGGCATTACCTCTCACTTGTGAATGAGTTTATTTTTAATGCTCAATAGACTCTAGTATTAAATGATCACTTTTATGGATTGCTTTAAAGAAGTTGGAGAAAGGATGAATAGTACCTCTCAGGAAGTTTTTACCAATACAATGTTTTCATAGCAATTGCCAAATTCTGTAGCTTATACCTCCTCTACCAAGATTGTAAATTTCCTATAATTAAGAAAAATAAGTAGTAGTCTTCTACGGATTTCATTGTCTCTTCCTTACACTTTTGCCCATTAATTATCTACTTCCTCCATTACTAATTTACTACTATACACGATCTTTTCTTGGCTGGTTTCAGATTCCGCCACTTCATATTAACGTGCATGGGGCCCCTTACTACCAACCCATTAAACCAAAATGGTGGAATTCTACCTTCTCCTCAACTGTTGAGGTTTGACAATTAGGTTTGAGCCGTTGTTTTCATCATACCACACAGGACAGGTCCTTTTCTATACTTACTAGTCCAATTTTGTATCATAGATACTTGAAGCTTCCTTATCCATAAAGAAGCTTTACGTGCTTTCTTAACGATCTAAACTTCCTTCAGGTCGGTTCCGGAGACTCCTAAGGAAAATTCTATCGAAGAAAGACAGATAAAGAACGAAGAGATGCCACCACCAGGATGGGGACCACCGCCAGGAGGACCTCCTGGAGGACCTGGAGTCTGTGGCTGCTGTGATTTTATGTTCAGAGGCATATGCAACCTAGTTTCTTCATGGTAAGCAATGTTTAATTTCCTGCCACTGTTTTTCTTCAAGATCAAGCTCTTGTTCCACAGTCCCAAAGCATACCTGAGCTTAAACATTCTATGTGTTCCGTTTTCTTCTTAAATTGAATGCATTGGGGTTGAAATCCCAATATCAAAGCATAGGGAACGTTTTCATTTCAAATTATAAATATCATAGTAAATCCTTATTCTTAAAGATGATGTTAAACAGCAATTTTCACATATGTATTGAACATAGACGATTAAAGATCACCTTTTCTGTTCTGTTGAGTTGTCTTTGTGTTTTGGTGGCAGTTTCTATGTGCTGTGTTGCTGCTGTATTCTGGAAAACTGTTGCGGTCCAATCTTTGGTGGGCCACCAGGACCACCCGGAGGTCCTGGACCATGGGGCCCACCCGGCCCACCTCGTTAATTAGGCATCCTTTGCTTTTGCTGTTTGTTCGTTCTAAATAAGAGATCATGTTGTTCCTTCTCAACTCTTTTCCGATTTTCTTTTAACAGTCGAATATAATTTTAGATCAATCAAATACTGTTGCAATAAGCTTCCAATCCAATGATTCCAGCTCCTAAAATTCATACAATCCGAAACTCCTACTATCCAATTCGCTAAGGAGAAAAAGTAAACAATGGATTGCGCAAGCATAATAAGATCATGAATATGATGTATACCTATAGAAATGAAGCAGATATCATGTCTCTGTTGTTAATGAGCATCAAGTAAGCAGACCATTGCATTTAGAAAACGGTGAATCCTTTACATCTTCAAAATGTCTGCTTGTAACCATTTCAGCAGATGCTAAATGGTGGTGATGAAACAAAAACGAAGAAGAATATTTGGTGGAAGGACTTCTCGTTGATGTAAATTCTGTGACTTGACTGAGGAGCCCTCAATTTCCAAGTGGCAATTCATAGCAAAGTACCCATCAAGCAACTGAAAAGAGTGCATGAGAATCACATTCTTGTTCCAATTTCAATCTTCTTCTTCAGATGCCTCCCTCAACCACTACACCAAATAAATGTGGTTGAATCAGATTTGGGTAGTATGCTAATAAATAAATTTGACCATTTAACAAACTATTCATATCAAGCATGTATGTTTAAGCAATGAGCATACATGAAGAATAAGAGAGACATCTTACTTGAATGAACTTTTCTGACTGCTTGACAAAAACTTTATCTGATTCTTCTGCATCCTTTTTCTCATCAGCCCACCTCAATATGGCATCCTCTTCTACAACATCTTTGTCATATAAAAGATGTAAAATCTGAGACAAGATGGGAAAGACGTTGACAAGGAGATCACATCTCAGAAATTCAAAGAAGTCTATCAATCACAACACAAAAAAAGAAAAGAGCTATTTTTGACAACCAAATGCAGCTCCGAAATCTTCATGACAGCAGAGCCATCTATTCGCTCAGTTTAACCTTAAAAAGTATAATAAATGAACCAACCACGCGAATAAATTTGTCTTCTACAAAATACGTCCACAAACAAATTTCTTAAATCCTCGCTTTGAAATTTCTCTTCACACAGGACTACTCTGGCTAGGATAAAATAAAATTGGTCTTTGGAGTTGGAATTTAGGAAATTTGCCTAAGCAGCGGGGACATCATTGTTTTGCTATATTAAATTGATACAACATGCCCAAGGGAAAGAAGTCGTTCCTAAACACAAAATCATGAGATGGCTGTGCATGACTGTATTTGTTTGACAAAACCAAAAATATACAAAGCTGTTAATCATTTGTAAGTCCCAGACAAATTCATGAAGATGACTAGTTCTAAATTGTAAATACCTGCACAAAAGATGATGAGAACTCCTTGGCAGATTCAAGACACATTTCTTCAAATTTCAGTATCACTTCAATCTGTTCGTCAAGAATGAATGGTGTAAATCACCAATAACAACTAAGGGCACTCCAAATAAACATGTAACCACTTCAATCTATTCAGCAAAATTGAGTATTTATCAAAATATATAAAATTGGAAATGACAAAAGCAATCATAAAATGAGAATTTAATGCGAGCAGAGGAGCAGCGCAGGATAATCCAATTATTAGACATTAAGCATTTATTGCAGAACAGAAGATAAGAAAAAACAGAAAAGAAAACCAAGATGTCAAAGGAACTAAGAAATTCACCATTTCTTACCTAGCTACGTGATGCAAATAAGGAAGGCCATTTCTAAAACTGAGAATGACGCTAAACTTTCCCAATAAATCTAAAAACATGTACTAAAGGGAACTAGAGCATAGCTTAAAAGAAGGAAATCGTGCATAAAGATCTGTAGGAAAATTTGAAAAGAAAAACTAGGAAGTAAATGGGTCAATCTAAATCAAAGTGTTCAGAAAAGAAAAGGGAAGATATTAAGATGCAATCGTCAGACAAATATAGGAAATGGCTGTCATTAAGAGAAGAAATGCAAACCTGATCATCAATTTCTTTAGCGTAAAATTTCAGAAGGTCTCGCCACTTGCTCACAACTTTAGGGACATTTTTAAGCAATTCAGCTGAGACATGGAAATGAGTGTCTCTTAAATTAAGCCAACTGAAGCATTATCATATTAATTTATGCTCTCCAACCACCACAAAACAAAAGGAAAACAAAGCATGTAAAGCATCCAAAGTAAAAGGTGTGAAGTCTAAATAGAATCCTTGCAATGACAGACCATATTCGAGACATAAACAAGCTAGGTATAGCATCAAAAGGCAGTTAGTTCTGATCATAGCATTCACCGGATTATGTACTCAATACCATTGCAGGAGGAAAGCAAACATAATATTTGGTTTCATTAATAAATAGTCATGTATGAATTTTTAATCAATTTCAGACCCACTGATCCTCCAACTGCCAACATTTATCCTAAAACAATCAACCAAGGACAAGAATGCTCTTCAAACATGAATCTAAAATTTACATGAGTAGCTGCTTAGAAAACTACCAGGGGAAGAGTGTTGAGTTTCTAACACCATCTTCATCATTGCATAAAATATAGCTCCTGCCGCATCTGCAGATGTCATATTGTATGACAACCTGGAAATTAAAATGATATACCTGAATCAAGATGAAATACAACACAGAATCCACCAACACTATCATCCAGAAAAGTGCTTAGTTTATGGAAATGGAAAGAAACTAGGCACATTGGTCTTGGCAACAAAAGGTCACCATTCAATGGTTCTCTAAAGGTGCAATAAAAAATTATTCATCTTTTGATCAGAAAGTGAAAATACTTATATAACTATCAGTGGAAGAGAACCAATTAAGAAATGGACAGAATAAGATTTGAGAATTTGTTAACTTTTTCAGACAAGAAACTTCATTTTCATTGGAAATATATTTAAAAAGTGATGCATCAGTGACCATCTTCCAACACTTGTCTGTATATTCAAATTATTCAATTTTGGTAGAGTTGTCAAAAGAGAAATAATTATCACAAACCTAAGTGAGTTCATTTCAAGGATTAGGTCTTCTACTCTGATGTTTTCATGAACAGCCCTCAAAAATGTTGCTTCAACCTGCAATCACAGCACAAAAGTCAACATGTACTCGAAACAAGATGAGGGCATTCAGATCAGCATTCCAATCAGTGTCACCTCTTTCTCAAAGTAGATAGAATCATCTCTAGAATCTTCAATATCATCATCTTCAGAGTCAATAGCATTAGCATCAAGCTTCAACTCGCCAGAAGGTGAAAGTGCACTACCATCCAGGTTTAGCACCTCCAAATCATCATTTATCATTTCCATGGATTCAGCAAGTTTATCAGTAGGAATAGGTGCAACTGAATGCCTCCATTCCTCCTCATGACCTCCTTCACAGATAGTCCAAATATGACCAACACCACCAGGTCCAAGCTGTTAATTCATATGAAAATTTTCATCAAATACACAAGTCACTCAGATTACATGATAACCAAGACTAGAAGAATGCAGCAGAATCCCTGCTTTTAAATTTTATATCGTCAGAGAATGCGCATATGAAAATTATTACATGGATAGATCAAATTATGCAACATGGAGACACTATGACCTCGTCGATGTTTTGATTCAAGTCAAAAAAGGAGAAACTACCAAAACTCTGGTTTTGGTACATCTTTTATTATACAGAATTAACACATTTACATCATCACATATAGAAAAGAGTATTTTGAAGTCTAAACACCAAACTCCCAGCAGAACCCCCCTTCGAACTTTTCCATGTTCCTCAAGGGAAAGACTAAATAAAGAATGTCATGTCACCTCATACCTTACACATATATGTATCCCATAACAATACATCAGATATTTCACTAAAACACCAGGCTACCAGAGGCAAACACTTGGCATACATTTAATGCAAACAAGTAATGTATCATAGGCCTCTCTTAGACTGCACTTTAGGAGCAAACTTAAGTGTTTTATCAGCAGCCTGCTTTATTATCCACAAATGTCAGTGTAGAGATTTGAGAATCATGTATGATTGGTCACATTACTCCTCCCTCTGTTTCAATCTCTCTGAGGGACCTTATTTTTTGCAAAAAAATTTTTACTCCTATTTCCCTTTTCTAGCAAATTTCTCCTGCAATTTGTCACATTACTCCTCTTCTTTTTTCCCTTTAACTCTCTATGAACTCTTGTAAGTTTGCAAGACAGACATTTCTGAGTTTCCTTTTTCTAGCAGTTTTCTCCGAACATCAGACAGTTTTTCAAGAAACAAAGAATTGGCAACAACTACATCATTAACATAACTAAGAAATAGCAGCCCCCACAGTATAGTAAGACCAAACTCCAAATTCTATTACTAACCTCTGATGAAGGCCAGTGTTGTGCATCAGATAATTCAGACAGAACCTTTCCATTCAATTTATCCATGGTAGTCATATTTGCTGCAAATTGACACAAGCTTTGAGAAGTAACACATGCATCATACATTATTTATAGTTAAATCTCAAAATATTTTGTCAGTAATAAAGAGACAAAATGTATGAGGATATTCTCAACTGTAATAGAATCCTTAGAAAAATAATAGAACAGTATCATCACAAGCACCAAAAGAAACTAAAGACTATAAAATGTAGTCATGCTTTCTGAAAGATAAGGGAGCACAGAGGTTTAGTGCCTGTTTGTTTCAGCTCTTGAAGGGTGAATAAGTACTTTTTTCCACCGCAAAAGCTATTTTTAAGAAAAATGAGTATTTGGTTGTAAAATCCAAAAGCACTTTTTTCATAGAAATAGCTTTTTTAAAAGCTAAAATATAACTTTTTAAGAAGCTCAAATTTAGAGCTTTTAAAAAAAACACTTTTCAGGTAAATTTTTCAGATTAATTAATGAGCCTATTTTTTAGTCCCCTTTACCCTTATGTTTTTACATATAATTCCCACAATACTCACAAACACATCTTCACGTTTATTTTGAAATTTATTTAATATTATTTGACTTTTTATATATTTTAATATTTATTTTTGATATTAGCTTTACTTATATTATAATCCATATAAAAGATTTGGTTAGATATATTTTCATTTATGTTTCATATGGTTTAAAATTATATAATAATTAATATATTGTGCTTTGCATATTGTTTAATATATTGTAAATAATATTTATATGCATAAATAATTTTTATTACAAAATAAAATATAGTTAAATTTAAAAGTGTTTTTTATTTTGATATTGCCAAACAGTCTATTGCATGAAGCTCTTTCGAAAAAGTTCTTTTTTAAATGATAGCCAAACAGTCAACTGACTTCTTAGAAAAGCTCTACTGACAAAAGCTCCACTGATATAAGCTCATCCAAACAGGCACTTAATCAGTCTTGACTCTAAATAACCAAAAAAAAAGGAACGACTTTGAAATCCAATGATATAAACTTGAGTGTACTTACATGATCCTCCTGTTCCACTGCTACTATCGGCATATTCCAGTTCTTCATCACTATCTTGCTTCGTGGGCTGTGGTAGTAATGACACTTTTGAATACGCAGGGACAACAAATCGTTGTCCAATTACAACCTAATTAAAAAATGTGGATGATCTTATTAGGCTTGTGGATCTAGAAGTACTCTAAAACACAGTTAAAAACATAAGAAGTTCTATGTTAAGAAGTCTCCGCTGAATAGATTCAATATTTGTAAATATTGAAAGCCCACAACCAATTCAAGAGTTTTCAGATTATCAGACTATCTGCTTCCCATCATCAAAACATCACACTTATTCGACCAAAATTTTCAAAAAGTATTTCTAGTTGAACTCCTGTCGAAATTAATTTTCCTATTCCATGTCAAGAAACATCTTTCTCACAATCTTAAGCTAAATCCCACTATAAACTTCACATGGCAATCAGATATAATAACAAAAGGGAAAGAGAAAACAATAAAGTGTCCATTATATACCTTAAAAGACAACACTACACCTGGTTCTAAAACTGCACCAGATTTTATGATCACTCCATCGCAAACTAGTGCATGCTTTAGTTCACAGCCATCTTCAATCGTTACTTTGTCCCATATATAAGAACCCATTATTGAAACATTTGATCCAATAACACAACCTTCTCCAATGACGGAATTCAAAATTTTTGAGTTGCTACCAATTTTGGTTCCTTTACCAATAACAGTAAAAGGTCCAAGATGTGCAGAACGAGATTGCTCTATTTCTGAAGAAAAAAATACAAAACATAATATGATAGAATTCAGAAATATAAAATATGTAAAGCAAGTAGAGATTGTAACCAATGGCTCCATCTTCTAGTTCTACATGGAGAGAAGAGAACAAGGAGATGACTAACTGAAGAAAGCGAATAGGTAATCCTCACCTGATGCACGGTACATTCCCTCTCTTTCAAGTTTTGTTGTTGAGTTTCCAAAGAACATCACGTCTGGTACAAATGGGTACGTCCATCTTTGAATTATGTCCTTACTGATAGTATCATAGCTCCGGTAGTTATCAATCCTAGCTGCATAACTTGAGTGGATTTCATGGGTGAATATTTTGTATCCCATAATCTGAAAAGCATAAATGAAGATGTCAACGCAAAGTAACAGTACCCTCAATGATCAGGTCATATTAACTGATGCATTGTACATTGCTTATGTAAAACAATCAAATCTATTGCTAAATATAGTACAATTTTAGAAGACTGTTGAAAGGGCCAAAGTATAGTTGTTAAAAAAAATGACATACATCATCAACCAACAATCCTTTCACAAAATGACGGCGAAGATGCTGATAGTCAAAATTGTCCATGAAAAGGCTGAGGACTTCTGGTGAGCAGATGTCAATATAGCAATCCTGCATGGAGAATTTAGTATCCCATGAAATCAAGTTAAAGATGAAACAAAAAATAATAACTATCCACACTAAAAGTCTCTCTTGGTAAGATCTTAGGAGGAAACAAAAGATTTAACTCGATGAACATCATTTGGATTAACTATCCTACGAGTTGTACAGGTGCACGTGCAGAACATCAAAACTCAGAAATGAACCTGTTTGTCATTGTGCAGAGATATAGATGGATTATCCCCAAGCAATGCATTATCAAGAGATATAATCCCTTTTAGGTGGTCTGCTTTTTCCTCATAGTATAAAAGTTGCTTTGTCTGAGGATCAATGGCCACAAATAGCTCATCAGTACCAAGTCGTGATTGGCAGGTGATTGGAGAAGGCTTTGACTGTTTAATGACCATGGTCATCACAGCATTACTGTCTTTTTTCCTTCTCTCCTTGTGTTCTTGAAGTGCCTCTGTGAGTGACATGTTGCTTACTGTATCCCCACTAATCAAAATGAAATCTCCAGATACCTTCAAGAACAATAAAGAATAATCAACACTTCATGAAACAAAGTAGGTTGAAATTCCAAGACCACAGAACGCCAGTAGGACCTCATGAGTTAAAATCATACACAAGTGATAAAATTCAGCAAAGCCTCGTCTCTCATGCTACAAAGAAACAGAAGAAAATAATAATGCTGTTGTAACTATTTTTAACCTATGTATCAAACAAGTTATTTTCATTTCAAAAGATAAGGCGCAATTATCACAACATAGAGAATCAAGAAAATAGAAGGCAAACACCCGTCCAGAACAACAAAATACAGGGTACCAAGCTAAAGCATTTCGAACCATTCAACATGTTAAAAAGATATAATAAGAAGGCTAAAGGAGACACAAACCGACCACATTACGTTCATAGATGAAGCGCAGAGCATCTCCCGCACTAACAGAATTGTGCGACTCTATTGTTGTAACTGAGAAGTTGGGCTGAGAATGCCATTTAGAATTCTCCAAATAATCAATCATTTGGCGAGAATGGGCACAGCAAAAAACAAAAACCTCTTCAACCCCAGCAGACTCAAGCCAGCCTAGAGTGTAGTTGATCATGGGAACATTGACCAATGGCAAAAGCACCTAGAACAGTATTAACAATCATGTGAGTCCAAGTCTCAAGTAAACAACGTCCAAAGACGCAATCTTTTAATCAACCCATCACATATAAAGTAAATGGCTTGAAAACATAAAGAAACGCAATTAGAATCTTACTTTGGGGCGTTCAAGTGTGATGGGTCGGAATTTTGTGGCAAAGCTATCAGCCAAAAGAATAGCTTGCAATTTACTACGAGGTGGCTCCTCTGAGTCCTCGGAAACCCTAGTTCCACCTTTTCTCTGTGCACCCATTTCTTTTTCTTCTCAGTTAGAAAAGGGATTGGTTTGGAATGGGGGAAACTGGAACTGGAACTGAATATCAAAAACCCCACTCTGAATATCAAAAACCCCGTCCGGTGACCTTGAGTATTTTTCCGTGTTTCACGAAGTTCTGTAAATGGAACTTGTACAGGTGACCTCATTTTATGACACAGCAAATTATGTCATAATAAAAGATTTTGTAAGATCACTGATTCTTTTCTTGCAAGTTGAAATTAAAATTTCAAATATCCTATCAAAAATTTTACTACTACAAAATGCAAATTTGCAGCATAAAAATATAAGGGTCGTTTGGTTCCACTTCTATTTTTCTGTTGTTGTTTTTAGTTTCTGTTTCTTGTTTTTAGTTTTTATTTTTTCCTTAAAAAAACGAAAACCTATTTGGTTGAGATTTGTAATATAAAAACTGAAAACAAAAACCTGTTTGATTGAGATTTCTAATAAAAAACTGAAAACAAAAAT
>JANVCQ010000003.1:30825151-30842923 GCA_025531925.1 Erythroxylum plowmanianum
AAAAAAAAAATGAAGCGACTTTAGTTAAGCTGTGATTCGTTCGTTATGAGTTGGGTTCCGGAAACGGGCCCCAACAATTTTACTTATGTTAGACGATTTTTGTAGTATTTGATACTCAATGTGGTGTATATTGTATATATTTAGATCTTGTTTTAGCTCCCAATGAAGAAGAAAGGAATTTAAGCAAGATGAAGTCAAGTTGAAAATGTTTTAGCAAGATTTTATAGAAAGGAGTCAGAATATGGGCTTAAAACACATATCCAACATATATTGGTGTTAACGAACTTATGTTTGTTGGACCCCGTTTCCAGAGTCCAACTATTCGAAAGTCAAGAAGCGTGAAGTTTTGGGCGTAGAGGAAAACTTAGCACCTGGAAGCAAAAACCTTCGAAAGCAAGGCGGGCTCATTGCAGCGAACTTATGTTTCGCTGTGGTGAACTGATGGGAATAATTCCACTAACCTCTTCGGGGGAAGTTCCCGACAAACTAAATGTTTCAGTGCGACAAACATATGGGAGAATCTCATAGACCCTTCGAGTAAAGTTCGCTGCGGCAAACTAAATGTTTTGCCGCAACGAATGTATGGGAAAATCCCATGGACCCTTCAGGTAATTTACGTCATGGCAAGCAATTGAACTTTGCCCTAACAAACCTGAAATTTATCTTCGTCGCGGCGAAATCGCCACATCAATGAAAAAAATATAGCTTCGGGTCAAAAGGCTTCGCTGCGGCGAAATCCGCAGGACAAACCAAACAATCCCAACTTCCTATCATATTAAATGCAAACATAAGTTCTTTCAACCACCCTCATCAATTCTGCCCAAAGACAAAATGAACTTAGACATAAACACAAGTAAATTTCCAAATTCTTAATCTCATTGTAAATCAATTGTAATGCGAAATGTTTGAAAGCTAAAAGCAACATCAACCATATTTCATTAATTTCTAAAAGAAGAGTTTTACAAAGTTTTAATAGGTATTTCAAGCCACATTACAACATGCTCCAAAAACGCATAGTTTACAAAAATTAGGATTTCTTAAAATGCGACTAAAGTCTTGTTTTACAAAATCTAACTTCAAAAGCAAAAATAAGCCTAGTCGGAATGATGCCTTGACTCTTGACTATCTGATCTCTTGCTCTTCACCTGAAGTTGGGATGGAATGGGAGGAGGAGAGTTTAAAGTTTGTGGGTAATAATTTTATAACTAGTAACAAGAAAAACTATTGAAATACTTATTTCCATTGTAATAAAAATTCACATTGAATCACAAAGCACATATTTATCAAATTCAATAATGAAAATCAAATATGCATCAATCTTGTCAACATATCATAGGCACATAAGCACATCAAAATAGTTTGGAAGGTCCATAAACAGAATGAACTAACACATTCCCATATAATGGTCCTGTGTAGTCGTGAACAGAACGAACTAACACAATCTCACATAGTAGTTTTGTGTAATCATAAACATGAGGGAATCCATGAAGGAGTTTCATGCCAATAGCGGGCAGGCAGGAGAAACCTTTTAGTCAAAGTGCACTTGACATACAGAATAGTACAAACCAAACCCACATAACATATACCTCAGAACTTGTAAACTTGTTACCCAAAATAATATATTTTCGAAACGTGATTTTACAAACATAGTATCTTTTCAAAAATCATTTTCACATTCTTTTCATAATTCATCAACACAATATGCTCATACCAAACACATAACACTTTTTCAAAGCATTCAAAGAGTTATAACGTAAATTCATGAAATAGTTGAAATCATTTATTTCCATCATTTGAAAGAAAACATTAATGGCCTATTACTTAATTATAAAACTGTAACCCACCTTGAAATCCTTGCTTATAAACTTGCTCAAAGATGCTTATGCTCTTGCTCCTTTTGGCTCTCTTGATTTCCTTAAACAATAATTAAAAAATTCCATTCAGTTTGGTTCAGTATCGAAAAGTTATACCTCAAATATTTTTGTACTGTTCTTATGCTGAAACCGTATTCTATGCTCAACTTCTACCCAAAAATTGAATTTCTTAGAGACTGAATTGGAATTCAATTTCATCAGAAAATTTGTAGCCCTATGCCTCTAGTTTACTCCAAATCAAAATCCATTCCATTTGGATAACTACAGAAAAATTATTCCTAAAATACCAAAACATGTTTGTGTGGAAAAGTTGACTTCGCCGCAGCAAAGTCAGGAGTTCACCGTAGCGAACTTGTCTAGAAGCCTCCGAAATTGCTAGCCCTCATCCCATTTTTCAAATTTTTCACATCCAACATCTACACCTAACTCATCTTATACAAAAGTCATCCTTTCTACTTCATTTCAACCCAATATTATTCACAAATACATCATAATCTATCTTTTATCATTAACCTTAAAAAAAAGAAAATTTGCCTATATCATTTATCAATAACTTCCTCCTACACATATTCAACTTCATTTGAGTTTCATTTAATCATACCCATGAAATTTAAAGCATAACTTACTTGTTGAAGTTTCAAATTCTTCAAACTTTTCAAGATCTCCAAAAAACCCTAGCTTCTCTCTTTTCTCTTCTTCTTCCTTTATCCCCGACGCAACTCTCCTTCTTCTCTCTTCTCACTCACAATTTTTCTTCTTCTAATTTATACTCTTAATGAATGTGAAAGGTCCACTTTGCCTTTCACTTAAGCCTTATGTCTTTTAATCTTAAGTGATCTTCCAAAACTACCCTTGAATATTCTTATTACCTTAGCACTTTAATTCAGTTAACTTATGCAATAAATCCTACTAACTTTGACATTTCCTCAAGAGCCAGAATTTTGGGATTATAAAACCTAAAGCCAACAATTTTTGGAAACTTAAGTAGTTGTTAAACATGACGAGCAAATCAAAGAATGCTTCAAAATAAAAACTAGAAAAGGACACTTGATTTTGAATTGATAATTGACACCAATTTGTTCCTTTTACAAGCTTCCAGAGAATAACTCCCTTAAAACCATCTTACCAGACGACACGAAGTTGAAGTAGTGATCGATGGAGGTTTTTAGAGTTAGGTAATTTATATTTCTAAAGATTCTTAACTATAATCTAAATCTTACATTCATATAATCCTAATAATGAGTTTAATGATACTTTTATATATTTAGATCTTGTTTTAGCCCCCAATGAAGAAGAAAGGAATTTAAGCAAGTTGAAGTCAAGTTGAAAATGTATTAGCAAGATTTTAGAGAAAGGAGTCAGAATATGGGCTTAAAACACATATCCAACACAAATTAGTGTTATCGGACTTATGTTGGCAATGATTTTACATAAATTCTAGGTTTTCTATAGAGGAGCAAAATAGATTTAATGGATCTATATCAATCATAGAGTTTTAAATTTTTTTAGGATTTTTTATATAAAAGATCAATTAGATAGAAAGCAGTCATTAAAGAGCCAAAGTAGAGCATCTTGAGATAAGAAATAAGCAACTTTAAAGAGAAAAGAGGGATTTTCGATCATACAGATGAGGAATCAATGTAAGTTAAGTGAATGCACTTACATTTCCTCAAAAGCCAGAATTTTGGGATTATAAAACCTAAAGCCAACACTTTTTGGACACTTAGGTAGTTGTTAAATATGACGAACAAATCAAAGAATGCTTCAAAATAAAACTAGAAAAAGGACATTTGATTTTGATTTGATAATTGACACCAATTTGTTCCTTTTACAAGCTTCCAGAGAATAACTCCCTTAAAACCATCTTACCAAACAACACGGAGTTGAAGTAGTGATCGATGGAGGTTTTTTAAAGTTAGGTAATTTATATTTCTAAAGATTCTTAACTATAATCTAAATCTTACATTCATAGAATCCTAATAATGAGTTTAAGGATACTTTTATATAACTAAGACACCATTTCTCAACTTTTACCAATCAGTTATGCTTAGAAGCTCTAATAAGTACTTACCATTTAGTTAAATGGATTAACCTATTTCGGTCTTTGAAAGATATTCCTAAAGCCTCCTTTATGCCCTGATTACCTATGAAAGAGATACTAAGAACTAAAGACAAGTTTAATTATGGCTTATGAAAAATCCAACTCTACTTTTTATATAAGCAAGAACATGAAACTATAGACCTCTCTTCTTCAATTTTCAATATTCCTTGAGGTTATAATATAATATTCAAGCCTTGTGTTTCCTAGTTTGTGATAAAAATGATTAGAATATCATTAAGGAATAGGCATACAACTTAAATGAATATAAAAAAAGTCAATTAAAGTGTCTTTAATATAACTTTTAGTTGCTTAGTATATATTATTTGGGAGGAAATAGATTAGTGAATGTTTGGGATTTCTTAATTTGAAATTAACCAACTCTTCTAGAAGACAAGCATTTGCATTAGAGAGACAATCATAAAAAAAAGGTTTTGTCAATTAAGTGAAAGATTGGAATCTGATTGCATGACACTAGATACTAATCAATTAAGGAAGTAAGCTTAATAGTTAGCATTCTACTGGCTTTTCTAATTATAGTGACTTAGATTGGCTTTTAAACCATTATGTTTCTCTGATGTTCCTTGTTTTGCTCATATTTAGTTTGTAACATCCATTTTATCTTTTTTGGTATTAATTCATTTCCAATTTTAAAAAAAGAGCATACTCTTGGATTCCCAAGTAAGGGATGGAAATATTGTCTAACCCTTATTTAGCATAGCTTAAAGTCAACGGGTTTAATTTGAGTTAACCAACCCTTGAGTTGGGTTAGAATTTTTTTTATACTAATTTTCAAGTTTTAGGTCAAGGACAAGGTCAGGCTTTGCAACCTAGTTTGACCTAAATCCCAATAAGTGGGATCGTGTTTCTTATATTTCTTCCTTCCTTTTCTTCATTATTCTACTTTCATCTTAGTTCCTATGTTGTCTTCCTTCCTTTCTTCATTCTACCACTTTCATTCTTTAGCTCATAAATATATTTATTTATGATTATTTGGAAAAATCCAAGATATTGGAGATCTATAAATGGATTTCTGATAATTTTTGGAATGGGTGCTTGTAGAGTAAAGATCAAAGTTTTGTGGAATTGAGAAAATTTGTGGAAAAGGAAATTTTGTAAATTTTGTTAATATTTTATAGAAGATGACAAGGAAATTGGGTTTGTAAATGATTTTCCAAAAAAAACTTAATGGTTTTATGAAGATCTTTTCAGAGGAAGTATATGTCATACTATACGGTGAGAAAGATGATTAGAAGGGATCTTAATTTGGGTTATGGTGGACTAGCCTAATTAGGAGTTGGACTTCTAGCTATCAAGTTGGACCCCAATTGAGATTAGGTTCGGGCAGTATGAGTCATGCCACATTGGGTTTCAGACCATGCCTTAGGAGAGTAGGCTAAACTTTGCCCAACCGATCACCATATCCATGCCTAAGGGTGATATAATTAGTCTAGGTAGACAAGGCAACTATACATTGGAAGTGATGTTATTGCTTTATTAAAGTGAGAGAACTCAATTAGAACATAAAACTGAATCCTAATCTAAAACTCTCTAAAACTGAATCCTAATCTAAAACTCTTCTTACTTATAAAATCTTGTTAGGAGACAATTATAGGCCTCTTGTAGTATTTCTCTCCTTATAAAGACCTGACAATTTTAAACTCCAACTAGTTATCAAATATCACCAATCATTTTTTTCAAGAATACATTGTTGGGCATTCAAGAATGATGCAGTTGGCCTAGGTCAATAAGGAAATTCTACCTCAGAGGTGAGACAACTACTTTAACAACTAACATTTAACATAAAAGTATAGTCTAATCCAAAACCTTTCCTACTTACACCCATGTAATACATGATCATTCTATGTCTTTTCTAACATTTCTCTCTTTAATAAAACCTAAAAATTTTGGAAGCCAGCTAATTTTTAAATGTCATCAATTACTCTTTAAAATCATATATTTTTATTTGATTGAAAGTGATGTAGCTGGTCCAAGTGGGTGACACAATTATGCTTTTAACAGGAGGGACTTACTATAGTAAAGTAACACATCTCAATTGAAACATAAAAGCACAATATTTTTCGAAACTTTCGAACTTATTACCCAATTACTACGTGTTTATTATATGCATTTTCTAACAATTCTCTCTCCACTAAACATATTTTAAAATACCACCATTCACTCCTTAAGAATCACCCTTAGATGTTTAAGAGTGATGAAAGTGTGTCTTTTACTTGAGAAAATTAAATCGAAGAGGTAAGATAACTCATTTGGAATATAGAAGCACATCATCTTCCAAAACTTCTTCACTTCACTAAAGCAATTGTCGCACTCCATTAAGACAATTACTTTACTTTAAAAGTACAATTGCTTCACTCACTTAAAACAATTAATGATATATGAAAATTATTTTGAATATAAAATTAATGAATTATGATAAAAGAGAAGTTAAAAATAAATTTATAATGATGACAAATGTATATAGAAAAAAGGTTAGACAAAGAAGGAAAAAAGAGAAGTGAGATTTAATATTTAACTAATTTCCTTGATGGATTTAGTAGAGTGGAACAAAAAAATTGTTAACTTATTTGCTTTTTTCATAATAATATTTGAATTTATAAGATCTAATTTTCAAGAATTTCGAAGAAAACAATGTAATTTTTTTAAAAATAAAAACAATATAATATTTCTAGACGTATAAATGTAATTCTATATAATACTGATTATTCACCAATCTCAAATACAGTTTTTTTTAATTATTGAGTCAATTTGGTCTAATTAAAACATTAAAATGAGTTTAAAAGGGGCTTTCACTCGATGTCCCAAGGTCCAATATTACAACGAAAAAAGGGTTTGGACCCAATGTTTTAAGGTCCAACACTATTCATGGTTAGGTGGGGAAGGCACTAGAGGAAAATAAACCATTTTCTTCTCTCCCTCTCCCACAAAATAACATTTTTAATAAATATCAGGAGCTCAAGTCCACATTTCCCCATCACTCTCTCATCTGCCACAAGCTCACTGTCTCTTCCTCTGTATACTCTCAAAGGGGTGTTCTGAGGTAATCTCTCTCTCCCTCTCCCTCTTGTTCTCTGCGTGTGATTCTCTGCTATCTAGATGATTAACCTTTGATTCTTCGATATAAATCACCCAAAAAGTTTTGATCTTTATCACTATATCTCCCGTACCCTTTAGCTATCTGCTGAAATCTTCTGTTGATTTGGTTAATTTTTGTTTTTTTCTTCTTCTCTTTCTTTGCTTTTGTCAACTACTTATGGGATCTGCCTCGTACCAGTATTACTGTTAGTTACCTAAAAGATTCTTTTTTGTGCTATCACTTTTTAGCTTGTTGGCTGTTAGTTGTTAGTTTATTTGCAGATAATCTCTCTTTTAGTTGGAGGTGGGTGGAATTTTGATGATTGTAACGTTACGCGGTTTCTGATTGTTTTATGAAGTAAAAGAAACCAACTTTCAGTTTTTTTTCTTTTGAGAGTTGAAGATACGGAGGAAACGGACCAGGGAAAGAAAAATTAATCGAAAAAATGGGATAAAGATAAGGAAAGATGGAACTTCTGGTTGATGATGTTCTTTATTGGTGGCTTCTATAGACTATAGATACTTAGAGTTTATGGTCAACGCTAACATTTTTTCAGCAGACAGAAATGTATGCACATTTTACCGGTTTTTCATTTTAGTCGCTTTATTGTTATTACCAATTTCGTGTCCTTTGCTAACCTTTTACGTTTAGTTTTAAGTCTTAACGTTTCTTCTATGTAGATCACAGAAAACAATGGCGAAAGCGGTTGCAGTACTCAGCAGCAGTGAAGGTGTTAGTGGGACTGTTTTCTTTGCCCAGGAAGATGGTAATCTGACATAATAACCTCCTCTACAAATTTGTTCCTTTTCCTGATGTGATAAGCTTGTTAAAGTTTTTTGACATAGGGAAAACTACTGTAACTGGAACTGTCTGTGGTCTGAAACCAGGGCTTCATGGTTTCCATGTTCATGCCCTTGGGGACACAACAAATGGTTGCATGTCAACTGGTACTAAACAATTACTGAATTTTATTTCTATGTATGCTTGAGCTTTACAAAAAGTTTTGGTGCTCAAGGTCCTGATCTGGGTTGCAGGGCCACATTTTAACCCAGCTGGTAAAGATCATGGTTCCCCTACTGATGAGAATCGACATGCTGGTGATCTTGGGAATATTACAGTGGGTGATGATGGTTTGTGTCATGTTATTATGAACTCTTTCTGGACTAATTTTGCAATTCTTTGACAATACATCATAGCAGCCACGATAACGATTTGAATAACAATTACAAAGCAGTGAGCAGTCTAAGGCTCTGGTTTGGGTTCTCGTCAACATTATATTTTAGAATGTTGTTAGGTTGAACTAGTCTCAAAATATCCATTAGCAGTACTTTAAGTTATCCTACAGGTGATTCCTATACAAATAGATTACATTATGTTGTTTATGAATGCTTAACATGCACATTCTGCTGTATCTCACAAATATTGTTTTGTATGTGATTCAGGCACCGCAACATTTACAATTGTTGACAATCAGATTCCTCTTACTGGACCACTTTCCATTGTTGGAAGGGCTGTTGTTGTTCATGCTGATCCTGATGATCTTGGCAAGGGTAATTTTGCTGGTGTTCTTCATTTTGTTTCAATTTATTTCTGCTTTATACTAGAATGATGTGTGGGTTAATAATAAATTCTTTTGGCTATTACTTTCCTAATAGAATTTGAATTTTTGTAATGGAGTTGTTTTATGTTGATGCTCCTAAATACTTACGGGTGATTTGTTATCCGAATTCTCACTCTTATTGAGAGAGATTATGTGCATTTTGGGTGTGATTATACTCCTAGAACTTGGCACTGAGGATTCTTACATGAACTTGTATTAGGTGTTGCTGGTGTATGTATTATGGTTTTCCAACATTTTGTTTATTAATGCTGATACCCATCAATTTTGGTTTGCAGGTGGACATGAACTCAGCTTAACTACTGGAAATGCTGGTGGCAGAGTTGCATGTGGTAAGCTGCTAAACTTATGACTTGCACATGAAGTGATTAGCTTCCATAGAACCAGTGAGCCCGTACATTACCTTCTTCGCCATCAGAGTTCTAATCCTAATGGAGTCTTTTGCCGGTGGAGGGAAAGGGACAATGTATATTGGTTGGCCTCATAAGGGGCTCATGGTCAAAAAGAAACTATGATGTGAAGTTTCATTCACTGCTTGTCTTACGATGCGAGCTATGCACTAATGAAATCGTATGCCTGCAGGTGTCATCGGCTTGCAAGGGTGAATTGTGACCACAATATAATAAGAGTTGGGGAATGGATCGTCTCCTTAGCTTGAAGGAATAGAATGAGGCTTAAACTTGTATCAAATAAACACAGTATTTGTACTTTTGGCTGGATGGCTCATTACTTACCTAAACTATGTGGTCTGTTTTATGATCTATGTTCTAGCCCCATGGGTGGGCATCTTTTGGCAATAAAGCTACGTTGGCGTCTGGTGGAATCATGGATCAGATAGCTGCTGTAGGATCTGGAACAGACACTTATTCTCTTTGTCCAGGCTCGCTGGCTCGCTGGCTCACAGACCTCAGCCATCTCACCATTGTATCCAAACACTACTGACCTCGTCTGCTGCATGCACTGCGGCTTTCAGCTCTCATAGACCAAACCAAAACCTGTTTACTTCCACAGAACTCCATTGTCCCCAGCCCCAGCACCACCCCATGCGTCCCCGACGAAAACCCTTTAACTCGCACCCCACCGCACGTGCATGTTAAATGAAAAAGCTCAAGTCTTTTTCTCTCCCCATTCGTTTCCTATTACTTCTTTGCGTTTCAACCCAACGTCAACAAGAAACCCTTCTTGATTTCGCCGAGCAAGACACCGTCTTCCAGCTGGGTCCTTAAGTCTGCTCTCTTGTCGCTCTCATTTCCCCGATGACACTCTGCAGGGTGTCACTGTGCCTGCCCACTCATATAGGATTTTAGAAATTAGGACTTTCCATCGTTTTTTTAGCAAAATGCGCCCCCAAAAATTGTTTTTAATTAAAATTTCATATTAATACACGCACGAAGGTTGTATTAATATTAATTAAATATTGTAAAATTTAATTATGGTGACAATATGTTGGATTTCTTTTTCAAAATGTTAAGAAACCAAACAAATTTCTTATTAATTTATTAGTGAATTTATCTTATGGATGTTTGGCAATTGGCATAATCAAAAGAAATGTGGTTGATGTTGCTTTAGTTTTCATTTTTAACTGCAGGAAGTCACTTAAGGCATACAGTAATTGTGCACTTATTTAAAAGAATTACTGAAAATGGAAATACAACAAGAACTGATTGACTGTAAAAACCAACCATATCAATATTAGGATAAAATAAACATGCACAGACAGTAACAGGATAGATAGAAGCAAATCTATTTACCATTTGCAAACATAGCTAGATTAAGCTATAAATGAAGAATATAAACATTAATTAGTCATTACAGATCCTCTATAAATGGTATGGTGGCTTGGGGTAACTCACAGGACTGTAGCCATGAGTGGAGAAGTCTTCAAAGTTAGTTGGCTTTCATGGTTGCTTTTTTGCTAACTGCATCTTTTAAGCCTTTCCTCTTTCCATTTTTAGTTTCCGGTAGAACTGCAAAATTACAAGATTTCTTGCCCTTGTCTAGATTGTTTTAGGCTTGGTCAAGTTGGCTCAGCCATAGAAAGCTGCTCAATGATCACTTCTAATTTGAACTGTATATTCTACAGTATTTATACCCTCTTCTAATCAGGACTTGGAGCTTAAATTCTCCAGTAGACCATGATGAGGAAAAAGAGAACAATGGAATAAAGAAAAGAAGAAAGAAGATTTGTTTATCAATTCAATACATAAAGCGCAGTATGCAATTTTACAAAGGATAAATTTAACATTTCAAACAGGCAACCACAACACCGTGTCATCAACTTAAATCTTTTCTTCGAGGAAAAGGCTTGCCCACTCACACCATAATTTCTAAAAGATGTCAATGTGACACAATTTCAAGAAATCTATAACAGTGTCATATCAGTCACATAGTTATGCAAGAACAAGGCGTGGGAAACCAAAATCTGCTGGGGCAAATAGTATTCCCTTCTACGCAAAATTTCGAATGATAGAATGCTGTAAGACGCTCATCAGGCCTTTATGCGGATCACAAATGAACCTGTTAACAGATTTGCATGCACAAAAACCGCATAATTCAATTAGAAGTCTTTCTCTAAATGTTAAAAATAATAATGAAAAAGCAGCAAAACAGTACCTAAAACACCTCAGGAAGTTGAAGACAACTATGGAAATAAAAGTGAGTAAGACACCGCCAAAATTGAATATTTACCCAGCACAATTTATTCATAGGTCATTAGAAATAATTTCTCTATCAATTAAAGATAGGGCTGCGTATTTTTCAACGTCCTCAAACTGCATGACTCAACAAGGTTTCCACTGGGATGTTGCTGTCTTTGTTGTAGTTTATTCATAAGCCGAAAACCAGAACTAAAAGAGGAAGCATTACTACCATGTAGCAACAGCTAACATGAGTTTTCAATGTTCATTTCTTTAAATTTAGTCAAGTTCTTTAGGCACAATGTACTCTGCCAATGAAATTTTAGTTTCATTTGATTTCAATTAATAGAATTAAGTAAGTTGAGAAATTAATTAGAAGAAGAAAAACCATGATAGAAAAAACTAGGCATGTATAAGCAATATCAACAACCCAGTAAAAATTTCGCTGAAATATAGGGTCTGAAGAGGTCTAATAGTATGCAGTCTTATCCCTAATTATTAGAAAAGGTTGTTTCTGAAGCATGGATTAGCCATACCATTAAATGATAATCAAATACAAACAAGAAGAAAATATTTTTAAATTAATGTAATTCAGGGGTAGTTCTGTTAAGAAAAATGAATAAAAGAATCCACTTTTTCAAGGGAGAACTGATGGAACAGACAAACAAGGGGACAATTTTCGTTAGAACAATAATAGCAGAACCTGGAGATAAACTAAGAAATGCAATCAAACAACAATGAAAGCACATGCACCACTAAAAGGGCCAAGAAACTGGTAACTCACAAGCTGGAAGACTGGAAATGTCAGCAGAAACCGCACAAGAGATTCCCAAATTCGAAAGAGCGCCCCTTATGATTCCACAAGGGAAATATAGATACATGCTCATCACTTGGGCAGCCTCGTTTTCGGCCAAAGCAGAAGGGTCTTGAGGTAACCCTCCATTTTCAGTTGGTGGATCAACTGACATTCGTGCAAGCCAACGAAATCGGTTATCTTGCAACACAAAAGTTCCCTAAAACCAAAGATATAAGCAAGCGTGTGATCCCTTCAACAACAATCAACATTTCCAAAAAAATTCAAGTCCTAGCACTTCCCATTTGCCTACCTATCAAAGCAGCAAAATTATGACATAGTAACTAAAGATCCAGTTAATAATCAGTATTCCCAGCGGAGATTTCACAATTTCAGAAGATGGATCCCGGTGGACCAGAAACTTACCCTATGGTTTGTCTTCAAATTGTCAATCTGCTTCTTGAAAACCTCCGACCAGAAATCCTTGCATATGAACTTTATCGCTTCAAGATGATCACTAAACCGGGGTCGCTCCATTGTATATCTAGAAAAGGATAGAATTTATACTTCAATCTACTTTCTTCGAATCAAAAGAATATATACTTCAATCTACCTTCTTCGAATCAAAAATACCCGTCACTTGATATTGGCCACACTTTCTCATTAACCATACAGCAATCTCTAAGAAAAAAAAAAGATGAGATTTTTACTTCCATATAACTGATCTACATTGGAAACTATCAAAACCCATCATTTCCTTCTCGTTTCCCACACTTTACCGTAAAAAGAACATCAATTGGATAAGAAATCAAACAAAAAGAAGAACATTTCAAACCTAAAACTCATGGAATTAAAAACAATCAAGTAAAGGGAATTGGATAAGATGAGGAAGGAAGCACCGTTCCGAAAGCTGGTGGCCGACCTGATAGCCGATAGCTTCGATCCGACGAGCAGCGAGTTCAGGTTTGGTGGCATAAAAGCGATTGCAATACGTCGAGACCATTTCGGTCAGTAGGCTATCAATGCAGCTCTCTGACACTTCTCTCCCCATCGTCTCTCTGTCTCGAGAATCAAACTGTTCAATTTCTCCTTTTAATTTGTTATTCTAAAGGCCTTCAAGTACAGATTATGAAGTCGCACAGATTAGGAGATCGCAGTTGATGGTTACCGCCGCTGGATGGACCATCTAATTAGGGGACGTGATCCTATTTGTCCTCTATTGTATGTCAGTCGTATATTTATATGGACTTATACCCTGTGTTTGGTTCCTGTCCCGTTAGTGGGGACAGGGACGAGAACAGAAAAATCCTGTCTCTGAAGATGTTTGGTTCTGCTCTTGAATTTTTATCCACCGTCTTCGGTGGACAGTGACAAGAATTTTTGTCCCTCCCAAAAAAAGAGGACAGGGATACGTTGTCCCTGTCTCCGGCACATGCCACAACCCATTTTTACATTTCTGTCTAACTCCTTCAACCTATTCTTCCCCAACTCCTCCTCGTCATTGCCACGGATCGCGATCACCACAACCTCCTTGTTGTCTTCGTCCCCAACTCCCCTGTTGTCTTCTCCCAACGCCACCGACGGTTTCTCTTCCCCTTTGAGGGCACAAACCGTTCCACTAGCTTCAGATTTTCCCGATCTACTTACTTCCATCCCGGGATTAGGCAACAACACAACACAAAATCAAAAAAAATTGCAACTCTTGGAGTTGTCGGTGATGGAACTGCCATCGTGCCCAAGCACGCCTCTGGTGTCCCTTCACCACCGACGACTCCAGCTACACCGACGAAGGCTTCGCACCATTCCCGGCGTTGTTCTCACTGCCACGGCTCCTGGAGCTATCGGAGAAGGCGTCGCCATCGAGCAGCTTCGGATCTCCCCTGCGCCGTCCACGTTGTCGGGAACGCCTATTGATGCTCCCCGCTCCACGCCCTTCGATCTCTCCCCACCTGGTGCCTCGGAGCGCTTCATCGTCGCCGGATCTGGAACTCCCACCACCGTCAGCCTATCTCGCTGCTGGACCACCGAAGGGACCATCGGTGGAAGTTGAAGTGCTTCTACTCTTTGGCTTCTGCAAATTTTTTTGGCATTTGTCATTGAACTCGAAAATATATTATACATGGTTTGTGTTATGTTTTTAGTTTCTTATTGAATTGTTTGCGTTTGTTAGTGATGATAATGGTCGAATGGTGCAGAAGTTGTGTTGTTGTTGTTGAATGAAGGGAAAACAGAAAGATTTGATGTGCTGTCTTGCAAAAATTCTGGCTTGCCTTACTCTCAGTGACAAATAATGAGGGAGAATATAAATACCTTACCACAGTAAAAACTTATATTTTGAGTGTTCTATTTAAAAGTTTTATCCCAAAGTTTTGAGGCATGTAATTAATTTAGAACATTTATGTAAACCGCCTTTGTCCTTTGAATGAATGACAATAGGAAATTGCTTGTGCTTTGAAAGGGCCAAATATCTATTTAAGAACCAAGGGAATTTTTGTTATTGATACAATTTTTTCGTTTTGTCCACTGCAACCAAACACATGTTGTCCTAGAGACGGAGACAGAAATTTCTGTTCTGTCCACCACAACCAAACACCTCCCTGTCTCTAGTTTCTGTTCCGTTCCGTTTCTAACTATTGGAGACAGCAATCATACGCAGCGATATAAATATGTAATTTTGAGATGAAACGAAGTAGGGTTGGTATAGAATTGAGAGGAAGGAAGACTTGAGGAAAATACCAGCCAGAAAATTTTAAAAAATATGATATTTTTTGTAAAATTTTAAAAAAAATTAAGCACTTTCTCCTTCCCTCCAGTCTCTCCTTTTCCCTTTTTTTTTTAAGTTTTTAATTATTTATTTTATTTACTTCAATTTTTATAATTATTGTGAATTTTTAGTTTTTGTTTTTAAAATAAAAATAAATATTTTTATTACTAATAATAATTATAAATTAAATAAAACTTAAAAATACATTATTTTTATTTAAATATTTTATATAATATTTATTAATAAAATAATAAATCAAAATTTATTTAAATTTTATATATTTTAAAAATATATTTTAAATTTAATTAAATTTATTAAGAATTATTAAATTAACTTTATACGTTAAATTAAAATTGTGATTATTATTTATTACTATAATTTTTGAAGACATAGTTGAAAATATACAATATAACTGTATAATATGTCAATAAAATATTTTGTAATTTAAAAAAAATTTAAGAATTATTTTATAAATTTAAAAAATTATTCAAAACGATATCTAATATTAACCGATACTAATACAATATCGTACTAAAATTCAATCTAACACTAAATCTGCTTCAATATTCATAACATTGGAGACACTACTGCATCTTCTTGTTCTAACCTCACTTATGACTTACCTCGACATGAACAGAATACCTGTTTTACTAAGCCTGTGCTGTTCTACTCTCATTAAATGGAACATAGCGGCGAACAGGTGATTTGATCTCACCTAATAGTACTTACGATCTTGACAATCCTTTTGAAAACATGTCATATTATTATACTCCCTTTAATATGTCACAATTTTTATTATGATATTTTTATCATATTTCATTAATCTTATGTACATATTTATGTAAACCTTATATAAATATGTGAATAAGAATTAAATATAAATATATGGATAAATTTTAATAGAAGAGAATAACTGATACAGATAATTTATCCTGTATAATATTGCTTGTGCATCTTCTTCTTCAGATATCACTTATCTCGGCATGTCTCTATGATTTTGACAATCCTTTTGTAAAATTGTCATATTAATGTACCTGCTTTCCTAGCAACAATAGATGTGGCTATCAATCACCTAACGTTGCCTCGTAAACCTAGCATTACTAGGAATCATGTCATGGTTGTGCATCAGTTTTGACATGTACATATATATATATATATATATATAATGATATCCGGAATTAATGAAACTAATAAAGCAATTGGCCTTCACTCTGTCCCCTCTAGGGTGGGATGAAGTGGAGTAGGGATGTTACAAAATAGAGAGGGACAAAATAAATTAGTGAGTCTTATATAAATATATAACTGAGATAAAATAGAGCAAGGTTGGTACAGAATAGAGGGGACAGAGGATCACATCCTCCATTATTTGATTAGTATTTTGAATATCGACCGGTATTATCCTGAACTGATCGGTATTTAAATCCGGTATAATCGATCCTTCATTTTGTACCAATTTTGATCCGATAAGATACGTACTGCCCAGCATGCAATTGTATCTAAAGATTGTTCCGTACCTAAAGATTGTTTATTCAAAGTTAAGAGAAAAAAGTAGAGATTTTTTCTATCGTAATGATTTTGACAAAGAAGAAAGGGTGAAGAATATCGATTAGAAAAGTGCGAGGAGGCAAGCAACTTATATTAAATTTGGTAATATAGTTAAACTTGATAGTAAAAATCTTATCAACAGATATCAATGGGTACAGATCTTCTTTACCTTTTATTCTGTACCTATCTAGTACTTTTTTAATATCAACTATCTAATGAAATAAGTCTGATGGCTGAGATCAAAAGAGGACAGAAAGCATTGGGTAAGAAGTACAAAAGATCTGTTTCCGATATCAATATCATGTTGGTCTTTTTATCAAGGTTAATTATTATAAAAAATCAATTTTCTTGGATGTTTGCTATTGAAATTAGGGATGGCAATTTTGATATGGGGCATAACATCATTTTAGCCCTTTTTTAAAATAAATTTAATGCTTACTTTATGAATATTTACTTTGATGATTATGGCACTTTAATACAACCGTTTGAATAAGATGAAAAGGTACTAAAACAGAAGACTAAGAAGAAGATGAAATTTGATTACTTATAGATGGAGAGTAAGGTGATCTTCATTATGCATTTTGATTTTGAAAGGAATTTTAAAAAGCATACGGTAACATTTCATGTATTCTCTCGTAAGACGAACTATCAATTGTCATGAGTAGTGGGAGCAAAATGTAGAAAATGGGGGGTAGCAAGTTGTGTTAAGAGTTAAATTGGAAAAAAAATTATTTAGATGTTTTAGAAAATAATTATTATATTTAAAATAATTTATTTTTATATTAATTTTAATAAATAAATTATTAGATAATAATTTAATTTTAATTGTAAGAGATTATATTGTAATTTAAAATAATATTTAAGTGTTACTGATGGTTAGAACTTGTTGGCATATTCAAACTTGTTTATCGTGTGAACTTGGCTACTGCATAAAACTTGAATCAAATAATCAAATTCTAGTTTTAGTCTTTTAGATCGATTAATAAAATAGCAGAAATAAGACATAACACTAACGAGAACAAATCGTCTGTATCGATTTCTCAGTTCCAAACCTGTTCCCAAGAACCTCATCCGTGGATGTTGTTGTTTGGCACTAGATTGGAACTGGACAAACCGTACAGACGATTTTCTTCCAATAGGCCAAACTAGAGGAGCCTAGCCTCGTAGCTCATTGATTGATCTATCAAAAATGGCAAATATAAAATTAAAACTTGCCCAAGAAGTATCATCCGTCATAGGGATGGCAACGGGGCGGGTATGCCATCTTCCGTACCCGCCCCATGAACCCACCTCCACCCCCATACCCGCCCCCATCCCCGTCGGGGATTTTTTTGGCACCCCCATACC
>JANVCQ010000003.1:30843023-30860614 GCA_025531925.1 Erythroxylum plowmanianum
CCCCGATACCCGACGGGTATTTTTGCTAACCCCCCATACCCGCCCCACGGGTAAAAATTTGCTCCCCATACCCGCCCCGTTCGGGTAATTTTATCAGGTACCCATCGGGTTCGGGTACAATTGCCATCCCTAATCCGTCATTTGCTTGCTGCTGCATATTTGAGCACTACAAAAGTTAAAGTCATAATGTATCCTGTGTTGTTGATGGGACAACCTCAGTTCAATTATAGTGTCTCTCTCACCCAACAAAACCAATGAAGCAAGAATAGGTCAGTGAACAGTACCAGTCTCACTAACCAATGTTTGATGTTATCATATTAACATTAGAAAAAGAGTGAACAAAAGGTGCTGATATATGGGAGAATCAATTTGGTTTTATACCAAATAAAGGGACTTATATATTATTTTTATTGAATTAAAGGAGCTTTATGACATAATAATTAGAGAAATAATATGGAAGCGTTTAGAAATTAAGAAATTTCCTATAACTTATACAAAAGTTGTTAGATATATATATATACATAAATATATATATAAAGATGTTAAGACTAGAGTAAGAATAACATAAGGAGATATAAAGTATTTTTCTATCAATATTAGACAATATTAAGAATCTTCATTGAATTCCTTTCTATTTTTACTAGTTATGAATGAACTCACCAAGAATATTCAAAAGGATATGCTTTCTTGTATAATGTTTGTCGAAGTTTTTTTTTTAGTGGATGAAATAAAAAGAGAATATTAATGTCAAAATGAAATTTTGGAAAGATAAGCTAGATCAAAAGAATTTTAAATTGAGCAGGATTAAGATTGAATACCTATAGCATAACTTTTCAAGTCACCTTGTCGCATCTAATGTGTAAATAAAGATTGATTCATAAGTTATATCATAAAAAGATTGTTTTGATTAATTTGGATCCATCTTAAAAAGTAATGAAAGGATACATAATGACGTAGCTCATCGTATCAAGTTATGATGACTTAAACAGAGGGACATATCAAGAGTTTTATATAACAAGAAGATACCACTTAAGTTAAAAAGTAAATTTTACTGTTTAACAATTAGGTCGATCATGTTTTATAAGACGAATTGTTGCTCATTAAATATGTGCATATTCATAAGTTAACAGTGATGGAGACAAGAATGCTCTATTGGATGTGCAACTTTATAAGAAGAGATCATCATTATCATCATACCCTAAAGTTCTGCAGTGAAGCGGGGTCTAGGAGAGTCTGATAGTACGCAGCCTTACCCCTACATGCAAATGTGACAGGATAATAGTGATGCAGGTTAAATGACTAAATACGTAAAAATTGACTATATATATATATACATACCTAATGGTGACCATAATCTACTATTACCTTACACCCCTGCAAAGACCGGCTTTTCTCGTTGTTAGTTGCACTATGAGTCTTTACTGAGCGGCTCTGAGAATACGACAATCCTACAGTTTATACATCCATTGTGGGAATTTTTCTCCTACACTTGAGAAAAAAAGGGGTTGGACCTCTTATACGGTAAAGATGAGGCGTAAGGATTCTAAGGTGTGTCCTTTACCCTTATCCTATCATGCCAGACTTTCTTAATTCTAGCCACTATCTCAGTGAGGGCCACCTATGACATATCTTTCTTGATCACCTCCCTCCAGTTCTTGTAAGACCTCCCTTTTCTCCTCTTGTAGTCACTAAGATTTATTTTCTCACAGCGTTGTACCGGAGCATCAGAGAGCATCCTGCTCACATGCCTAAACCACCTAAGACTTTTCTCTCTCAACTTGTCAGCAATACTAGCCACCTGTAACCTGTCTCTCACTAACCTATTCCGTACCCTATCTCTTTTGGTAATTTTACGCATCCACTTAAACATACACATTTCTACTATCAACAACTGTCGCGTATGTCTACGTTTAGTAGGCCAGCACTCTGCATCAACATGGTTGGCCGAATCACCATTCTATAGAACTTTTCTTTGAGTTTTATAAGGACCCTTTTAATCACATAAAACACCTGATGTACTTCGCCGTTTGACCCGCTCAGATTTAATATGATGTACTATATCGTTATCGATATTACCATCTCTCTGTATGATAGATTTGAGGTATTTAAAACTCGATTTTTGCAAGTGCGGTATCTTTGATCGGAAACAAAAAACTTTGTGGTGGTGTTCCTGAACTTTTTTTGTCAAAATGTCCCACCAAAACAATAAGAAAATCTGTTGCTTTCATCATCATTCCTTGTCTCATTGTAAGTGCCTTCTTGATATTTATCATCTTAGCTTGTTTATGGAGGAGAAAATCTAGAAAGAAGTCATCTTTTGGAACTACATTCGTTGGAAAATTGCTGAATGTTTCTTATAAAGATCTCCATTAAGCAACTGGTGGATTCTCTGAAAGCAACTTAATAAGATTTGGTAGTTTCGGCACTGTGTATAGGGGGTTTCTAGATCAACTACAAAGAGAGGTAGCTCTTAAAGTCCTCAACCTTCAAAACATGGGAGCTTCACAGAGCTTTCTTGCTAAATGTAAAACTCTAGGGAATTTTCGACACCAGAATCTTTTGAATATCCTAACACATTGCTCTAGCTTAGATTACAAGGGCAACGAATTTATGGCTCTAGTTTACCTGTTCATGGAAAAATGGGAGTTTGAAAAATTGGTTGCGTCGAAATCCTAATAAAAGAGGCATAATGAAAAATTTTGATCTTCTTCAAAGACTAAACATTGCAATTGATATATCATCTGCCCTACATTATCTCCACGACGAATGTGAAAGTTCAATAATTCATCGTGATTTGAAGCCTAGCAACGTTCTTCTGGACAATGACATGATTGCTCACGTAAGCGATTTTGATGTGGCAAAGATCATCTCAGCCAGCAATGACTTTTCACAAAGCCTAACTGGCTCTAAAAGGATAAAGGGGACGATTGGCTATACTGCTCCAGGAACCAAATTCTTTCCCTTTAATATTGCTTCAGATTTTATCATGTTCAATTATCACTTTTGTTCAGCACACTAGCTAGACAACAAACAAAAAGATGAGCTAATTTTTTGCAAATGACCTTTCATTGATTGTAGAATATGGAATGGGGAGTGAGGCATCAAAAGAGGGAGCTATATACAGCTATGGCATCTTAGTCTTAGAAATGTTCTCAGGAAGAAGACCAATTGATGAAATGTTTAAAGACGGATTGAATCTTAGAGGCTTTATTCGCATGGCGATGTCATAAAGACTAGAGCATATAGTTGACCCAGTTCTTCTTGAAACAGAAGCTACAGGAGAAGCAACTTCTAGAAAAAAATGATAAAAATGCAGTTGAGATCAATATGAACTTGAGCTCTATGAAACCAAAGGTGCAGAATTGCTTGCTAGCAATGCTTGAAGTTGGAGTTACATATTCATCTGAATCGTCCAATGATCGAATGAATGCAGGGGATGCTAATAGAAAACTACATTTCGTCAGAGATGCTTTTATGCACAATTAGGACTTTAGATGTTGATTAAGTACCAAATATCATGTTACTGCTTTCTTCTTCAACTATGTAAAAATAAAAATTATTAGCAGTTAATAAATAAAACTTATTACAAGAAGAGATAAAGTTAGAAATATAATGGTAAGAGATAAGTTGGAGGTAGCTAACATTGATGGTAAGTTAAAAGAGTCAAAATTTATATAGTTTGGACATGTTAAAAGAAGACATTCTAATTCTCCAGTGAAAAGATGAGAGAAAATTATACTTAGAGATTGTAAAAAAAAAAAAAAAAGAGCTAAGAAGAAATAGAGAGAAGTGATCAAGTATGGAATAACTTGACTAGAGCTTATCGAGTATTTTGTCCTTAATAAAAAACTTTGACGAACTAAAATAAAAGTAAAAGTTTTTATATAAAGAGATCACTTTCTTTTCATAAAGTCATTTCATTTTATAGGTCTTTTTGAACTTTTTTCCTTCTTTTTTTATTTTTTTCTTGTAGTTATCTTTAACACCTTTGTTATTAGTATTTACCCTTTAGTTTAGTTTTTTTTCAATTTTGTGTTTTTTTTAACTTATTTTTTCTTTCTTTTATATATATATATATATACTTTTACTTTTATTTATTTATACAATTATTTGTTTATACATATATATATATATATACGGTTATTTTTCTTTTTAATATTTTCTTTTTTCTTTTATGTGAAAATATCATCTCTAAAGGTAAAGTTGTGTAGTCCGTTGGCCTTTGAATTAAATTTTTATTAGGACAATATTGTAATTGTTGTTTCGACATTTTGAAAAAAAAAAAAAAGTGAATCCGCAGAATTCGCATGATATCTTCCGTATAGGTATTTGTGATTGAAACGGTTAACAATGGTACGATCACCAGGGCCGACACAACAACAGAGTGGCTCTGTAGAGCAGGCGCAGCGCAGCCTTTTTTGTTTTACAGAACAAAGCCCTCTTAAGCTTGTGAAAGAAAAAGCTGATCTTTACCATCTTTTTCTCTACCCACTTTCCGCAGATTGGCATCGAGGAGGTTAGTTTGTCTTTCGGTGCCAGTTTCTTCATGTTTCTCAGTTATAATCTTTAGTTTGTGTGTTTCTTCAAAGATTTCATTTTTATTTGGTTTCATTCACAGTTTTCTAAAAAAGAAAAGAAGAAGGTTTGATTCTCCAAATGGAGAAGGTAATGGATGAATTGAGAGAAGCTAAAACAAAACGGGAAAGTTTGTGCAAGTTGTTTGATCAAGCACATTCACAAGCATCTTCTATCGTAGCTTGCACTCTTCAATGGAAAGATGTAAACTCACAGTTGGTGTCAGCAGAGGAGGCTTTTTTTTCAGAACAAGCTCGACAACTTTCCTTGCGAGAGAAGAAACTGGTGGAAGCTGAGAAAGAGATTGAGGAACGCAAGAAGGAGGCCGAGACTAAGTTGGACAGGGCTGAGAAATATTTTGATGAGATAGGTTTGCTTAGAAAGAAGTGCGACTTGGAGCTTAAAAGTAGGACAATGCAACTGAGTTTGGCTCAAAAAGATGTTGAGAAATGCAATGCGAAGCTTAGTTTTCAAAGAGAGCAATTGGGTTTGGGGCAAAAAATGCTTGACGACTGCAATGATGAGCTTGATGTCAAAATCATAGAATTGAGTGTGGTTCGAGAATTCAGCCATGAATGTGCTATGGAGCTTGAGTTAAAGAAAATGGAAATGGATACTGAGAGAAGCAAAGTTGAAGAGTGTCGGAAGGAGCACTATGCGAAAGAAGAGAAGTTGAATTCAGTGCAGAAATCACTTCAGGAATGCTCCAAGGAACTCGAGTTTACGAAGAAAGAAGCAGAGAGGGTAATGAATTTAGTTAAAGATTCCCAAAGTGAGCTTGAGAGCAAAGAGAAGGAGTTGTATGAGGTGAAGAATTTGATTGAAAAATATGAAAATAAGTTGGAGTTGAAGTACAATGAATTGGAAATGTTGCAAAAAAAGATCGAGGACTCTTGTACTGAACTTGCAGTGAAAGGGATGAAACTGGATATAATCCAAAAATCACTCGGTGAGTACCAAAATGAAGTTGATTTGAAAAAGATGGAACTAGGTAAGGCTCGGGAATTGAATGAGAAGCAGGTGAAAGAATTTGATCTAAAAGAAAAGGAACTGATCAAAATGGATAAATTGATAAAGGAGAGATCAAACTGTCTTGATTCCATAGAGATGCAGCTCAATTCTACCAAGTTGTTAATAGAAGAACACGATGAAGAACTTGAAGTTAAAGAGAAACAGCATAATAAGATGAAGAAGTCTATAGATCAATGCTGTGAACAGCTGAAATTGAAAGAGACAGAGTTGGAGTTGCTTAAGAAATCTATTGAAGATCATTCACGAGAACTTCATTCACTGAAGAAGAAGTTAGATTTGGTCCAAAAGCATAGAATGAAGTGTGATAAAGAACTTGAGTCTAAAGAAACGAAGCTCAATGTAATGAAGGAAACGTTGAAATCATATAGATGTGATATTGAGATGAAAGAGAGGGAGTTCAATGTTATTAGATCATCCAATGAAGAGTTAAAGTTGAAGGAGGGTCAATTGAAGTCGGTCCAGGTATCTATTGAAGAATGTGGTAGAGAGCTGAAGACAATGAGGGAAGAAAAAGCTTCAGTTCAAGAATCGATTATGAGATGTTCCCAGGAACTTAACTCTAACAAGAAAAATCTTGACATGGAGAGAAAAAAACAGAAAGAATTCTTATGCTTCGTTGAATGCAAAAGGACGCAACTAGATTCAATTCTAATTACATTCCAAAAGTTGGAAAAGATGCTTGAAGACAAGGAAAAACATTTTGAGTCTCTCAACAAGATGTTACAAGAGCGTCTGGAGAACTTTGAAATGAAAGAGAGGCAGTTGGAAGAGCACGTCAAGGTGTTTGAATCAAAAGAGCAGCAGATTGATTCAACAAGAGAATTAGTGGAGGAGCGCTGCAAGGAATTGGAGAAGAAGCTCCAGGAGAAATTTTCAGGTTAAGTCTTCAGACAAGGATTACAAATTGAAAATAATAGGATGAATTAAATTTATATAACCCAATTGTTTATCAGATAAGTTTAGGGACAATATTGCCTCCTGTTTGCTAGGCCTGCTAGTATTGCTAGATAATTTATTGCATGATATGGAAGGGCTTCTTCATTAAAAGCCTGTGAAATCTGTATATATTACACTTCCAATGTACCATCGAATTTGATTTCCTTCTCTAAAGGCATTCATATTTAACTTTAATTCAGGAAGCATCTTTTCATCGCAAGTAAGAATTGAGCAAATGGGACATCAAGAACTAAACAATCCAGTCTCTGCGTTGTCAAGAAAAGTTCAAGCTAGTGCTGCCACTAACATGAGTTCAGAATTTCTCCAAAATGAGTGCATTGATGATCATGAGTTGGCGCCAAATGAAATTTTGGCTGCCCTTCAAGTGTCACCTGACCCAGCAAAGTTGGTATTGACTACGCTGCAAGCATCATTTTCCCATCACTGGAAGAACAATATTACAGGGTTTGATTCAAGTGTTACGAGGAGCATTGTGCTTTTGTTGGAGCAGTTAATGATGTTGTCACCAAGCTTAAGCCCTCAGTTGAAAGAAGCAGCAACTAACCTGGCAATGTATTGGAAGGCCAATACAAGATTGGATACCAAGAACTCTTTGGAGGTTTTAGCCTTCTTGCTATTTCTAGGAACATATCAGTTGGTGCATCTTTTTAAAATGGATGAGGTAATAATACTTGCTGGTGTCATTCTTCAGCACAAACAAGCTCCTGAATTATGCGTGGCCCTTGGCTTCAGAGATCAGATCCCTTGTGAGTTTCCCGACAATTTGTTATGGAACTCTATCTTCGTAGGAGTAACGAGTAAAGTTTTCTTAAATTCAATGAAATAGGTTTCACAGGCTTTTATTTCTGGTCATATTTCATTATCATTTCTTAGTAACCTGTTCTTTTGCACCATGTAAATACCTACATTCATCTAAATATTCAATTTTTTGCAAGTAATATCAAGAAGTTTTTATAGTATGGAAGTTTTAAATTGCCAATTTGCAACTCACCATTGTACTGAAGGTTGCAGCAGGTTACTCATGATTTAACATTTACAGATTTCATTCGACATCTTTATCGAGGGAAGCAATTTGTAGCAGCTGCTAGATTTAGTTGTGTATTTGGGCTCCTTGAAGAGTTTCCTCCAGAAAACATCTTGACTGCTTACCTTAATAATGTAAGAGCAGATGCCTGGGATTCCATCCCTGTGAAGAGTTCAAAGGAAGCACAGGCAAGTCCTTTCTATTCATTTATCACGTGGATCCAAAATCTCTACACCATCCTCGCCTGCTTTATTATGAGCTCATGACCGAATTTACAATTTTTTGGGACTCTTGCAGCATCAAGCCACAGAGAAAGAACTAACTGCTTTAAGAGCTATACTGGAATGCATAATTGATTACGAGCTTCAAACAAGATTTGTGACAGACAACATTTTAAGTCGCATTGCTAAGTTGGAAAAGCTGAAGATGGGCAGGATACAGTCCATTCCATACCCTGACCCCATTATCCGATCACAGATACAAGGTGAAAAGTACTGTGCTGCAGGTAGTTCTGCCCCCGAGCATCGGCATATTCCTGGAAATATTATGGGTCCAGAAAGCTACGTCGGAAACCTCAGAGCAATGCAGGATAAAAGCAAACGTCCTAGGATAGACATGTCTAGTGTTGCGAACTATCCACTGCAATTCATGTATCCGCCCAATCCTTCTGTTCCTCCGTTTCCGTTTGTCAACAAGGTGTTGCAGCTCGACGGAGGCACATTTCTTAGGTAAAACACCAAATTTTGGTGCCTCAGAATAACTGCACGCCAGACCCATTGTGCTGAAAGTTGATCCATGTTCTTCCCTGGAGCACTGCCTACCTTTGTAGTGTAACCTGTTCGTAGCCAGTAAACCAGCTTTTGCTTTTGACTCCAGGTTCTGCTGACCTATATTGTAAGTGTTCTCTTGGATGACCAACTTCATAGTGCAAGAAGCGGAACTAGCAGTTATGACACAGTAAGGAATCCACACTAATGCTTTAGCAAAAAAATCTTGCATGTATTGCACATAATAGATATGTCAAATATTGCAAGTGCAATGTCAAATTCTATTCTGATGCCAATTACGTAATCCATGAATGAAACAGTAACTTTTCCATGCTAGATGTAGTTGGTAAAGCTTGGATGTATTTCCAAAGGCCCGATTCAGTATGTTACAAGAGAGAGATCGAAACAGGTTGAAGAAAAGATGGCTTGAGCTTAATCATTATCTTAGTCCTGGTATATATACATGTATCAACAAGGATTATAATAATAATATTCGTAATATCACTCTCTTTCAAGTTGGCTTCAGATATTCTATGTACCAAATTTTGTTACAAATATGTTTCACTCAAGCTCCCATTAAAGATTTGGTATATATGTCAACTAATTGATCATCCGAACTAATAATATATAGATGTGACAATTTATTTTTTTCAAAAGTCATTTAATCTAGAATATGTAATTAGGGGGTGCTTGGTTTATGAATTTGGGAATGAATCAACGGGTATGAAATGAATACAAGTAATTAGTTTTATATTATAATTATAGGGCATATTTCACTTTGGGGAATCATTCACACCTCTCATATATAAGAGGAAGAAGTTTCATCGGGTTTGAGTAAGTGTCACCAACGTAACAAAAGTTGTCATGCCTATGACATATATCTTTTTTAATTAATATAATTAATACTTAATTATAATATAATTAATAAAAATTTACTTAATTACAATATAATTAATTAATTATATTATTATCTTTTTTAGCAATTAAGTATAATTAATTAAAATATATTAAAATTTGATATAAAACAAAAATTTAACACATTTTTATTTCTCAATATTTTTAACTAACCAACCACTATCAATAATAATGGTAATCATTCCTTTATCTTAACTAACCATCATAATTATAATGATCATATCCATTCTCATGCCTCACTATATTCACTCTCATTTCTATTCTGATTCCCTGTATGAACTAACCAGCCCCTAGTTTGCTCTTGACAAACAAAGTTGGATGTTATGTGTAACGTTTCCTGATTATCATACAATAATTTTATAGGCATCAATAAGATTTCTATAATTTTTTTAGGTAAATGTTTCACTAATATTAACCCTCTAAACTAAATTACTTTTTGTAAAAAGTAATTTTTTTTCTTCTTAAAAGTATACAATATCTTGATGTGGAACATTTATCTTTAGGCAATCCAACTCAATCAACACCACAGAATACCTTAAAACCTCATAATGTCCATGATTATTTGTGTAAGGACTACCTTAATATAGTGAAGCGTACGCATGATTGCATCCCAATGACAAACTCGAAGAGAACCCACTCACAATACTAATTGCAAAGGAAATACAGAAACGAGTCATAATTAGATAGCTGAGTTTTCCAACTAATCGTCTATACATACTAGGATCAAACTATAAATCACTTTCATATAGAAATAATATAGAAGAAGCAAGTTTATAGCTAAAAATGGACTGAGGATTGAGAATTTTTGGAGTAACATTTATGTCTTATTATTCTCTTTTAACTATTTTCTTTTTCTCAAAGGAATCAAGCATTACATTTTACACTACTTTTTTAATAAGAGGCCAAGACTTTTGGAAGAAATGAGCCAGAGCTTTACCTATCAAAGACTGTCCTCTTTACATCTTTTATGAAAAGTTTGCATATAATCATAGCTTCCTCATCTAAGAAGTGGTTTGAAGTGAAGGATTTGAAGAGATGCACGTAAGAGGAACAATCTGAGTAAGAGCCAAGGGTACTTTGAAAATATTCAAAAACTTCTTGTATGATCACATCTTAAGAGATTGGAGATATTTCACTCAATTTATAAGGAAAGATTATGCTTAAGTTTTTCTTAGCATTGATGGGTTTATGAAAAAATTTGTTTTTTATCACCATTTTTGAGCCATTGAATTCTAGACCTTTATCTTACTAGAAGATTATGTAATTCATCAACTTTGGAGTAAGTATTTAAAGCCACTTTCTCTTCCATTTTCAAGGAAAGATCACCTGGGTGAGAACATAGTTCCTTTTGAATTAGGAAAAACTTATTCCTAGCTTCTGAGACAACTTCCTAACTGTTGATGAGATGATTTTTATTTAAAACTTTAAGCTTATTTTTAACCACACTAAGTTATCTAATATAAATGTAAGTTTCACCTTTAGAAATTAAAGGATAGTCCTTTTATCATAGCTTGTTCAAATCCCAAAACCTCTATCAATAAGTTGTTGAAGCAAAAAAAAGGGATCTTCCTAGGTTAATTAGAGGCCAAGTTTTGAATGTTTAAAAGACTATGGTCAAAGAACAAAGGGTTCCCAGAGGAAGCTTTACTTTCAGAGAACTTTAATAGTCATTCTTCATTCACCAATGCCATAATTAGTTTCTTTCTTACAAGCCAATTTTCATTCTGCTAGCTGATCCAAATGTAGTAGTTTCCCTTAAACTTTAGGTCAGTGACC
Organism: Erythroxylum plowmanianum; assembly: GCA_025531925.1. Taxonomy (NCBI): domain Eukaryota; kingdom Viridiplantae; phylum Streptophyta; class Magnoliopsida; order Malpighiales; family Erythroxylaceae; genus Erythroxylum; species Erythroxylum plowmanianum. The sequence continues at coordinate 30,854,070 of JANVCQ010000003.1, forward strand.
TCAATTTCATTGATATGCTCTTTGAATTCTCTATTGAAGTTCCTTAAACAAGGATTTCCCTCAGCTTGAGACATATGTAGATTGTTATTAAAATCACTAAGAATGATCCATGAAGAGTTAATAGAAGGAAGACTATCTTTCAGCCTATTCCTTAAATAACTCATTTGGAAAGCAAAGTTAGAATCATATATAAAAGAGGTACAAAGTTTGTATGGTCATGAGTTACAATGAAAGCAAGGAACATAATTTGAAATGAGGCATATAATAGTGAAACATCAATCTTATAGGGATCATAATTGATAATTAATCACCTATTATGATGAAACCGATGATTAGAAGAGTTAACCAATGCTTCTCCAAAAATTTTAGCTTGCTACACTTATTTATCTTAAGTTTAGATTTCAAAACATCTACCAATATAGGTTTCATTTCTAAAGGAAAGTCTCTGAGTATTTATTACTTTTTGGGACAGTTGATGCCCCTGACGTTCTAAGACAAAATAGACATTAAGAAGACACTTGGCTCCTTAAGAAATTAGTGTGATGCTGTCTACCAAATTTCCATTTATTATAAATCTTGAATTCCTCCATAATTAAGGTATGATCCTTTTGAAAAGAAATATAGGGATCACTATGAAAGATCTTTTATAGGTCAGGTGATACTACCAAGTTTAGAGAAGTCAATTCGTTATTGTTGATTAAATCATGAGGAATAACTATAGTGTCTTATTATGCAGATTTGACTCTTGAGAGGATGCTCATTTCTACTGATACTTCACTATTATTGTCTCCAATTCCTCAATAAGGGGAAGGAGGAGCAAGGACTATGTTTAGATCCTTTACTGTTTCATTAAGAAGAGGAGAGGTAGTGTTCTGCATATTAAGCTCACCTGCCAGCTCTTTAGTAAGGTCAGTTACTACTAGCTTAGAGAAATTCCCTTTTTTAAAAATGCTACCTGTGGCCTATTACCCCTTTATTGAATTAAGGAGGGTAGTATGAGACTGTTATAAAGTCTTTAATAAGTGTCTCATTTATTCTAAGCCTCATTAAAGGAATTATATCAAGTTAGTTTTGCTTCAAATCTAGTACATACAAAGTCTGGCATAACTAATCCTCTTCTTAGAAGCAATAGATTCATCTATACATATCAGTATGTTAATAAAACTAGCAAATTGACTTAAACCCTTTTTGAACCAATACTCTAATGGCACATTATGGATGCTAATCCAAATTGGGGACTTGATTGTGCTTAACACTTTCCAAGTTGAGACTTGGTTTTCAAGATTAAAGGAATAATTCTCCTTGTTAATTTACTCATAATACAGATTTACAATATATAGACTGAAACTACCCCAATTCTAGAAAGTAAGAATGGAAAGATTGAGGTAATTATTCCTAACCTATTACAACTAATCAATCATAAACAAATTAGGAGATTTACAATAATTAGAGCTAATCACATTAAAAGCCAATTACTCCACTGTAATTCTCTCCAACACTCCCCCTCAAACTAGTGAATAGATATCAATCATTCCCAGCTTGCCAACTAAGAAATCAAAGCTTGTTATTGATAAGGCTTTGGTGAGTATGTTAGCTTCTTGATGCCTTGTTGGAACATAGGAGAGAGTTACACCCTTTGAATCTATTTCATCTTTGATAAAACTCCTATCAATTCTGGCATGTTTCATTCGATCATGCTAAACAGGATTATGAACTATGCTTATTGTTCATTTGTTATCACTGTAAAGCTTTATAGGACCTGTCTTAGAGAATTTTAGGTCTTGTAGGAGTCCTTTAATCCAATTTAATTCACATAATCCTTGTGCTATTGTCCTAAACTTTGTTTCAACACTGCTCCTTAACTGACTTTTTTTGCTTCTCCATGTAATAAGGTTTCCCCATACCTTTTTGTAATACTCGGTTATGGACTTACTATCTTCAGACCCAACCTAATCAACATCTGCGAATGTCTCCTGTCATACTCTTCTTAAATAGAATTCCTCTATCTAGAGTTCCCTTGAGATATTTCAGTATACGGTTGGCTACCTCTAGATGCCTTTTAGTAGGATAATGCATGAATTGACTTATTACACTTACACTGTAAGTAATGTGCAGCCTTGTAAGTGTCAAATATATTAATTTTCTTACCAGCCTTTGATACTGCCCTCGATCTATTGGATGCTTATTCTTATCAGTTTTTTACTTCCAATTTCTTTCCAAAGGAATAATTGCAGGCTTGCATCTAGTTTTCCTATCCTCCTTTAACAAGTCAAGGAAATATTTCTTTTGAGTAACAAATATCCCTTGTTTGCTTCGGGCTACTTTTATACCTAGAAAGTACCTAAGTGTTCCAAGGTCTTTAACTTGGAATTAATTCTTCAAATGAGCCTTCAATCTTCCTATCTCTTCTTGGTCATCACCCGTGATTACCATAACATCCACATATATGATGAGAATAGTCCATTTTCCACCACTTTCTTGTTTGATAAATAAGGAGTGGCTAGCCTGTCCTTGTGTATACCCAAAGGACTTCACAATATTGAACTAAATTTAGTGAACTAGGCCTTCAGAGATTGCTTTAATCCATGGAGGGATTTCTTAAGTCTGCACACCTTGTTAGTTCCATCATCAAATCCAGAAGGCATCTTCATAAACACCTCTTCTTCCAATTTTCAATTTAGGAAAGTATTTTTTTATGTCCATTTGGTACAGCTCCCAATCAAGGTTTATAGCAAGAGAAAGTAATACTTTGATTGAGTTCATTTTTTCCACTGGAGTAAATGTCTCCTCATAATCTACGTCATATGTTCCAATCTTGTCTTGTATCTATCTACCTCTCCATCTAGTTTGAATTTCACGGTGAATATCTATTTGTTGCCCACCAACTTCTTTCCTTATGGAGGATCAACTATTTCCCAATTATCATTTTCTAGTAAGGCATTCATTTCTTCTTCAACTGTTACCTTCCATTTAGGGTCTTGAAGTGCACTCTGAATGTCTTTTGGAATGTCAACATTGTCAACTCATATAGTAAAGGCCCTGTACTTATGAGACAATTTTGCATAAGTTAAATGATTGGACAAAGGATATGGAGTTCACTTTTCATACCCCTTTTCTAAGAGCAATTGGGAGATTAGTATTAGTATTATTAACCTACCCCATACCTTTGCTTGTAGAACCTGGACTTAGCTCCGGTTCTAATGATTGAGCAGTTTGGGGAGCTTTTAGCCTTCTTATGTAAACCTTGATTGGTTTACTGGTGATTGGTCCTCCCCTTTGATGCAATCCTTAATCATGTCCCACTAGGGAAGGACTTGGAATTGGACTATTTGAAGGTGAAGATGACTCTTAGGATTGGTAAGAGGAAGGAAATGATATGGATAGAGATATGGTTAAATCCCAAAGATTTTCTTCATTCAAATTCTCCCCTGGAAGAGAACCATTGGGATAAAATGATTGGACTTTAAGGAATGTGACATCATAGGTCACAAAGAATTTTTAGTGGATGGACAGTAGCATTTGCACCCTTTTTATATGGAAGAGTATCCTACAAATAAGCATTTTAGTGCCTTAAGGTCTAGTTTTCCTTGATGAGGGTTGTGATTATAAATAAATGTTGTACAACCAAATAGCTTTGGGGGCAATGAATAAAGGAGGTGAACTTTGGGAAAGGTCTCTAGTAGGTAGCTGATAGGAGTACAGAGATTAAGTGGTTTTGATGGTAATATATTGATGAGGTAGGTTGCTGTGAGGATGGCTTCCTCAAAATTTTACTTAGAACATTGTTAGCAAACATCAAGAAGCGGGCTTACTCTAAAAGGTATTAGTTTTTGTAGTCAATAACCTTATTTTGTTGGGTGCTATAGTTAGAAGAGCTTTGATGAAGAATCTCATGATCAACAAGGTAATTGGTTAAGTCATTGGTAAAATATTCTCTCCCATTGTCAGTACGAAAGATTTGAATTTGGGATTGAAATATTGTAGAAATATATTTATGAAATTGTTTAAAAATGTTGGTAGCCTCTGATTTTTATTTCATAAGATAAACCTAGCAAACTCGAGTGTGATCATTAATAAAGGTGATAAACCATCTTAGACTCGTAATGGAAGAGTCTCTGGCTAGACCCCAAATATTACTATAGATGGGATGAAATGGTTTTGTTGCTTGATATGAATGAAGGGAATAGGTTTTTCTTGATTGCTTAGCAACAATGCAGTGTTCACAATGAAGGTTAGAGAAATCTTTATTGATAAATACAATAATCAGTCCTGGTGTTTCTCAGCCTCAATAAAAAAGGAGGAGAGTATGTTACCTTGATGAGCCACTGCTGCACTGAAAGAGGAAGGGGCATTTTTTGGTTCTATCGAAAATTTCTAGTGGTTAAGTATTGATTGTCGTATCTTAACTTATTCAAATTGACTAGTTTGATTGTTGTCAACACAGGTTTCTACTATAAGCGCTTTAGTGGGTTCTCTATGATTTTTTTGGCTTTTATCTTACTGGTCTACTATTGAGTTTCCAACAATTTTCCCTGATATGATTGGACTTGCGATAGTGGTCACATAGTTGCTCTCCACCTTCCCTTCTAGTTTTCTAACCTTTCGAATTAGAGGTGTTTGGCTTGTTCTGGTGAGTAACTAGTACTAAACTAGTTGAGGATGCATTTGGTCCAGCAGAGGAAGGGTTGAGCATCACTCGTTTTCTACTTTCTTCCCTTCTAACTTCAACAAAACTTTCTCGAATTGTAGGGAAAGGTTTATGTCCTAATAACCTCTCTCTAACATCATCTAAGTCTTTTTTCAGACCTTGTAAGAAGACAAAAACCCGTTCTTTTTCCACCATCCCAGAAAATTAAACTCCATCTTCAAGGCAATGCCATTTGATTTCAGGGAATAATTCCATCTCCTGCCATAACTCAATCAAGAAGTTATAATACTTAGTGACTGATTTGTTTCTTGTTTTAGCTCCCGAAGTCTGGATCGAACCTTAAAACATTGTGAGGTATTCTCCATTTCCTAGTAGATTTCTTTGATTACCTCCCACATTTCATTGGCAGTCTTGTAGAACAAATAGGTCCTTCCAATTCTAGGCCCCATGGAATTGATTAACCATGCCATAACAATCAAGTTTTCAGCATCCCATTGCTAAATCGAGGATCACTTGTAGAGGGTATTGGAGTATCGCCAGTAACCTAACCAGCCTTTCCTTTACCCTTAAGCACGAGGAAGACAAATTGGAACCACTCTCTAAAGTTGGTCCCATTGAATTTGTGCTGGGTAATTTGAAGGAAATGGTTTTCTAGTGAGGGTTATAGTCAGTGCCAGCCCTAGGCAAGGGCCAACAGGGCACCTGCCCAGGGCTCACTAAGAGAAGGGGCCCCCATAACTTTGACTCCTACAGCTGCATATCACTAATTCACCCTATGACTATATCAATCCTTTAAAGTTTCAAACAACCGTAAGTTCCTATGCTAAGTCCTACACTATTCCCTTCCCAAGGCAAGATGAGAAAGTCTCTTAAAGCTTAAACGTTACGTAGGCCGCAAGTAGTAAATAGTAATAAATGATTTTAATGTTGGTGATGTTTTGAAGAGTTAAAACTTAAATGTTAGTAAAGGGCAAGTTCTAACTTCCAAGATTTATTTAACGTAATAACGTTATAAGTTAATGTTATGGACGGTGAACTTTGTGGTTAAGTTAACATCTCATGCTTATAAATAGTCTTGAAATATTTAAGTGTAATTTTACCTTCTAATTTCTTTATTTTCATCAATATATGTATTTAAAGTACTCCATCTCAAAAATTAGCAGCCAAAAATTTTACGATTCTGTCTTCTGAGTTTTGAGTATAATTTAAAGGTAAAGTTTCTAATTTTTTAATGTATTTTTTCTCTTTGTTTTTTATTTTTAATATTATATATTAAAATTTTCTATTTATTTTTTTCCTCTATCACAAATATAATATCATTTATATATCTTTATGATATAGTGTGAAGCTGTTGAAGTTTGGTTATGTCTGCATATTTCTTCCAGTTCCATACAGGTGCTTTTGTTCTTTTTCTAATCCAATTGTGTTATAATTGGTTTATATTATGTTGCCTAAAAAGCATTTGTCTGGAAGTGAAAAGAGGAAAAAAAAAAAGAAAACAAGTAGCACAGTTGATAGAATTCCAAAAAGGAGCAATTAACAAATTTATTAAAAGAGTAGGCTCCTCTAGTGAGAGTCCTGAGGAATTAGGTGAAGGTGATTTTGAACAACATAAAGAAAACTTAAGTGATGAGATTCATATTTACGAGGATATTAGAAATCTGAGTGAGGATGATCATGTACCAAATGCATCTACTTTAGAAAATTTAAAGGCAGATGAGCAAGTAAGCCCTATATTGGACATTTATGATCCTAGGAATTGAGATAATCTTGATAATAAAGTAAGGGATATTTTAGTTGAAAAAGGGCCTGTCAGAGAGTTGAATCTTATGTTTCCTTTAGACAATACCTCTCGTCATTTTTCATATTCTTATTATTATATAAATTTGAGTAATGG
>JANVCQ010000003.1:30872442-30884081 GCA_025531925.1 Erythroxylum plowmanianum
TCTTCACCGATGTCAATTCCCCAATATCCTTCATAATCAAATTGATACAATGTGCAGAACATGGAGACCAATAGATCGAAGAATATTTCTCAAACAACAATTTTTCAGCCTTTTTGTAGTTCTTTGCATTGTCCGTGACCATATGCACAACATTTTTTACACCAACCATCTCAACAATCTCAGAGAAAAGATTACATAAAATTTGTGCATCAGAATCAATACCAGAAGCATCAATAGATTTAATAAAAGAAATCCCATTTGGACAGTAAACCAAGAAATTAATCAAAGATATGTGCGTACCATCTATCCAACCATCACCCATAATCGTACAACCTGTTTCAACCCATTTAGAACGCAAAGCATCAATAGACAACTGACATTGGGTTTTAGGTTCTTTAAGTAATGGGACTCTTAATGCATTATAAGTAGGACCTGTGTATCCATAACCCATAGTTGCAATCCGACTAATCATAGGTTGAAAAATGGTGAATTAACAGAATTGATCGGAATACAATTATCGTAAAATCACAATGCAATTGACATATCAGCATCATGCCATCTTTCTCTACTTAGTAGTGTTGCTTGTATACTAGGCTGAGCTGAGTCTATACCAGCACCGGCTTTCATGTAACTTCTAATTTCATTTGTTTTCTTTCTCTTACTACTACCACCTACATCTTCTTTACCAGCTATGTTAGAGATCTCCACTACATCATCTTCATCTAACTCACAAGTCTCAACATCATACAAATTCGTCTTAGAGTCATTTTTCTCCTTTTTACTATTAGATGCTTCTATTAAATGTCCTTTAATAAAAAACGAACATCTGGTTTAACTTTAGGACAGGGTTTGACATTACCAGTCATGCCGGTTAGGTGTTGCTTCGTTCGGTTTATCCCGCCACCACAAATTGCTTGATCGCAATACAAACACTTTAAGGTTTGTTTCTTTCTACTTGTTTGTATCTCATAACAGTGCTTCCATGTTATATCACTTCTCTGACGAGAATTTTAGCTGCAACTTTGATCAGTGGATGGCGACGTATGCGATGGTGCAGAAGAAGCATTGTTATCCATCACTACAAAATAAAAAACAAAGATGGTTCAGGATATGCAATCTTTGAATAAGAAATTCGAGAAAACAGCTCGTACTGGTAAAAACAAGAAATTTAATATGATATCCTCACTTCATTTCTAATTGAGTCGTTAATTTTGGTAAAAGTTTTGCTTTACTGTTGAAATATCTAGTGCACTATGACTGATCAGGAACATACTGCTGTATCCAAATAATTAAGCACAAAGAAAGATACCCGACGACCAAATTCATAAAAATAACCATGTATCCGAGGGCTAAAACTTCACTCCTCCCACAGTTTTATGAATCAGAAATCCTGGTGAACTCTAAGCTACGATGGATAAAAGCACTGATAAGGAATTGGAAGTGGACATTTTTTTTGGTTTATGATAACATATAACTCAATTCACTAGCAATCAATTTTTCAACGAGATGTATCGAAAAATGAAGTGTTTCCAATTTGATGCCCTAGTCTACACCTCATTCCTTCTATTAAAAAGCTAAATCTTGAGCATAGGAGATTCAGAGGCATGAACTTCACACTAATTGCCAACACCGATAAACCAAATGTAAGAAACAGATTATCTAGTCCATAAAAATAATCGCATAACCTAGATACAGTTCATTTAGACCAACAAAGAAATCAAAAGAGAACCTGAAACTTGATGAATCTGAAGGTCGGGAGAAGGACAAGAGTTGAGAAGGCAATCGTCCTCAAAATCGATGAGACTCAACCTTCTACTTTCAAAACCTAAATGCTCCGCCGATTTGTTCATTTCTTTCTAAAACGCATTAGCGTGATGCGTTTTAGAAAGAAAAAAGCAAAATAAAAAAATAAAAAACATTCATTGAATCAGTGGCCAATCGGTTCGACTAGTCTCGGTTTAACCGGTCAATTGACTGGTTCTCACCAGTTCACGCTGGTTCAATTGGAGACTGATTTTTAGAGGTCACTCGGATCAGATATCCTACGATTCGGGTTTCAAAATCATGTATGCAGTAGTTTAAAACTTGAGACTAGAGCTTTGTCCCTTACAAAGGACCTATCTGGTTCGAACAGGAATTAATATGAGTGTCGATAATTTAAAGATATCTTCCCATAATTAGAATCTTCCTCGGTTGAGAAAAAAAAAAAAGCACGCCTAAAAGCATAGGCTAGAGGGGCCTAGCCTCGTAGCCTAACAAAATTAAAACTTCCCTCCTAAGTTTCATCTCTCATTTGCTTGCCGCTGCGCATTTGACCACCACCAAAATAAAAGTCATAAAGTGTTTGAATTATTGGTTGAGAAGACAACCTCACATCAGTTCAATTATAGTCTCACTCTCACTACCTCTAGACACTCAACATCAAGAAACATAAGAAAATAAAAAAGAAAACAAGAAGCAAGAACAAAAGCAAGGAACTTGGAGGCGGTCTGTCTTACAGGTACTGCCAATGCTTGCTTGCTATCTTATAGTTATACCTTCCTTTGGTGTGATTTATAGTTCAAGTTTCCACCTTTAAACGCGTCATAACAACAAGAAAGTAGAAGGGGTTTAGGAGGTAAACTAGAAGTTCATTGCTAACTCAATTTAGATAGCTGCACATGGGCAGAGCACATCTTACGGTCCCAGTCTCACTCCAACCTCTGATATTATCCAATTAACATTTAAGAAAAAAGAAGAGTGAATCAGCTTTATTCGCATCATATGTCAAGTATAACTGGATGTTGGTATTTGTCAATGAACGGTTAACAATGGAACGATCAAAGGTCCGACACAACAACAGTGTTGCTCTTTTGCTGCACAGCCTTGTTTGTGAAAGAAAAATCTTATTTTACAATCTTATTCTCTACCCACTTTCTGCAGATTGGCATAGAGGAGGTTAGTTTGTTTTTCTGTGCCAGTTTCTTCAAGTTTCGTAGTTATAATCTTTAGTGTGTGTGTTTCTTCAAAGATTTCATTTTTATTTGGTTTCATTTACAGTTTTCTATAAAAGGAAAGAAGAAGGCTTGATTCTCCAAATGGAGAAGGTAATGGATGAATTGAGAGAAGCTAAAACAAAACGGGAAAGTTTGTGCAAGTTGTTTGATCAAGCACATTCACAAGCGTCTTCTATCGTAGCTTTCACTCTTCAATGGAAAGATGTAAACTCACAGTTGGTGTCAGCACAGGAGGTTTCTTTGTTAGAACAAGCTCGAGAACTTTCCTTGCAAGAGAAGAAACTGGTGGAAGCTGAGAAAGAGATTGAGGAACGTAAGAAGGAGGCCGAGAGTAAGCTGGACAGGGATGAGAAATATTTTGATGAGATAGGTTTGCTTAGAAACCAGTGCGACTTGGAGCTTAGTTTGGCTCAAAAAGATGTTGAGAAATGCAATGCGAAGCTTAGTTTTCAAAGAGAGCAATTGGGCTTGGGGCAAAAAATGCTTGACGACTGCAATGATGAGCTTGATGTCAAAATCATAGAATTGAGTGTGCTTCGAGAATTCAGCCATGAATGTGCTATGGAGCTTGAGTTAAAGAAAATGGAAATGGATACTGAGAGAAGCAAAGTTGAAGAGTGTCGGAAGGAGCACTATGCGAAAGAAGAGAAGTTGAATTCAGTGCAGAAATCACTTCAGGAATGCTCCAAGGAACTCGAGTTTACGAAGAAAGAAGCAGAGAGGGTAATGAATTTAGTTAAAGATTCTCAAAGTGAGCTTGAGAGCAAAGAGAAGGAGTTGTATGAAGTGAAGAATTTGATTGAAAAATATGAAAATAAATTGGAGTTGAAGAACAATGAATTGGAAATGTTGCAAAAAAAGATCCAGGACTCTTGTAATGAACTTGCAGTGAAAGGGATGGAACTGGATGTAATTCAAGAATCAGTCGGTGAGTGCCAAAATGAAGTTGATTTGAAAAAGATGGAACTATGTGAGGCTCGGGAATTGAATGAGGAGCAGATGAAAGTATTTGATCTAAAAAAAAAGGAACTGGCCAAAATGGATAAATTGATAAATGAGAGATCAAACTGTCTTGATTCCTTAGAGATGCGGCTCAATTCTACCAAGTTGTTAATAGAAGAATACGACGAAGAACTTGAAGTTAAAGAGAAACGGCATAACATGATGACGAAGTCTATAGATCAATGCTGTGAACACCTGAAATTGAAAGAGACAGAGTTGGAGTTGCTTAACAAATCTATTGAAGATCATTCACGAGAACTTCATTCACTGGAGAAGAAGTTGGATTTGGTCCAAAAGCAGAGAATGAAGTGTGATAAAGAACTTGAGTCAAAAGAAACGAAGCTCAATGTAATGAAGGAAACATTGAAATCATATAGATGTGATATTGAGATGAAAGAGAGGGAGTTCAATGTTATTAGATCATCCAATGAAGAGCTAAAGTTGAAGGAGGATCAATTGAAGTCAGTCCAGGTATCTATTGAAGAATGTAGTAGAGAGCTGAATACAATGAGGGAAGAAAAAGCTTCCGTTCAAGAATCAATTATGAGATGTTCCCAGGAACTTACCTCTAACAAGAAAAATCTTGACATGGCGAGAAAAAATCTGAAAGAATTCTTATACTTCGTTGAATGCAAAAGGACACAACTAGATTCAATTCTAATTACATTCCAAAAGTTGGAAAAGAAGCTTGAAGACACGGAAAAACATTTTGATTCTCTCAACAAGATGTTACAAGAACGTCTGGAAAACTTGGAAATGAAAGAGAGGCAGTTGGAAGAACATGCCAAGGTGTTTGAATCAAAAGAGCAGCAGATTGATTCAACAAGAGAATTAGTGGAGGAGCGCTGCAAGGAATTGGAGAAGAAGCTCCAGGAGAATTTTTCAGGTTAATTATTCAGACCAGTACAAACTGAAAATGATAGGATGAATTAAATTTATATAACCCTATTGTTTATCAGATACGTTTAGGTACAATATTGCCACCTGTTTGCTATGGCCTGCTAGTATTCCTAGATCATTTATTATATGATATGGACGGGCTTATTCATTAAAATTCTGTGAAATCTGCATATACTACACTTCCAATGTACCATCGAATTTGATTTCCTTCTCTAAAGGCATTCATATCTAACTTTATTCAGGAAGCATCTTTTCATCGCAAGTAACAATTGGGCAGATGGAACATCAACAACTAAGCAATCCAGTCTCTGAGTTGTCAAGGAAAGTTCAAGCTAGTGCTGCCACTGACATGAGTTCAGAATTTCTCCAAAATGAGTGCATTGATGATCATGAGTTGGCGCCAAATGAAATTTTGGCGGCCCTTCATGTGTCACCAGATCCAGCAAAGTTGGTATTGACTACGCTGCAAGCATCATTTTCCTATCACCGGAAGAACAATACTACAGGGCTTAATTCAAGTCTTACGAGGAACATTGTGCTTTTGTTGGAGCAGTTAATGATGGTGTCACCAAACTTAAATCCTCAGGTGAAAGAAGCAGCGACTATCCTGGCAATGTATTGGAAGGACAAATCAAGATTGGATACCAATAACTCTTTGGAGGTTTTAGCCTTCTTGCTATTTCTAGGAACATATCAGTTGGTGCATCTTTTTAAAATGGATGAGATAATAAGACTTGCTGGAATCATTCTTCAGCACAATCAAGCTCCTGAATTATGCGTGGCCCTTGGCTTCAGAGATCAGATCCCTCGTGAGTTTCCTGACAATTCGTTATGGAACTCTACCTTTGTAGGAGTAACAAGTAAAGTATTCTTAGATTCAATGAAATAGGTTTCACAGGCTTTCATTTCTGGTCATATTCAGTATCATTTCTTAGTAAATTGTTCTTTTGCACCATGCAAATACCTACATTCATCTACGTATTCAAATTTTTGCAAGTCATATCAAGAAGTTTTTATAGTATGGAAGTTTTAAATTGCCAATTTGCAACTCACCATCGTACTGAAGGTTGCAGCAGGTTACTCATGATTTAACATTTACAGATTTCATTCGACATCTTTATCAAGGGAAGCAATTTGTAGCAGCTGCTAGATTTAGTTGTGTATTTGGGCTCCTTGGAGAGTTTCCTCCAGAAAATATCTTGAATGCTTTCCTTAATAATGTAAGAGCAGATGCCTGGGATTCCATCTCTGTGAAGAGTTCAATGGAAGCACAGGCAAGTCCTATCTATTCATTTATCATGTGGATCCAAATCTCTACACGATCCTCCCCTGCTTTATGATGTCCATCATGACCTAATTTACAATTTTTTGGGACTCCGTTGCAGCATCAAGCCGCAGAGAAAGAATTAACTGCTTTAAGAGCTATACTGGAATGCATAATTGATTACGAGCTTCAAACAAGATTTGTGACAGACAACATTTTAAGTCGCATTGCTAAGCTGGAAAAGTTGAAGATAGGCAGGGTGCAGTCCATTCCATACCCTGACCCCATTATCCGATCACAGACACAAGGTGCAAAGTGCTTTGCTGCTGGCAGTTCTGCCCTCGAGCATCCGAATATTCCTGGAAATATTATGGGTCCAGGAAGCTACGTCAAAAACCTCAGAGCAGTGCAGGATAAATGCAAACGTCCTAGGATAGACATGTCTAGTGTTATGACCTATCCACTGCAATTCCTGTCTCCTCTCAATCCTTCTGTTCCTTCAGTTTTGGATTGTCACCAAGGTGTTGCAGCCCAATGGAGGCACAACTCTTAGGTAAAACACCAAAATTTGGTGCCTCAGAATAACTGCACGCCAGACCCATTGTGATGAAAGTTGATTCATGTTCTTTCCTGGAGCACTGCCTACCTTTTGTATTGTAACCTGTTCGTAGTAAACCAGCTTTTGCTTCTGACTCCAGGTTCTGCTGAACTTTTAAAAGTTCTCTTGGATGACCAACTTCATAGTGCAAGAAGCAGATATAGCAGTTATGACACAGTAAGGAATCCATATTACTGCTTTAGCAAAAATCTTGCATGTATTGCACATAATAGATAGGTCAATTATTGTAAGTGCAATGTCAAATTCTACTCTGATGACAGATTTATAATTAATCCATGAATATAGCAGAAGCTTTTAAATGGTAGATGAGGGAGTTGGTAAAGCTTGGATGTATTTCCAAAGGGCTGATTAAGTTTGTTACCAGAGAGAGATTGGATTCAAGAAGCCAATGACAACTTCTCTTAAATCTTTATTATGCTCTTTTCCTCCGTGATGATATTTATTAGTTTGTGTTTTGTTTTTATTATGTTTAGTAGCTAAAAACCTTATTTAAGGTTAGGGATGTAGCTTGTAAGGATTCAGCCAATTATTTACATATTTTAATCATTTCATTTTTTTAATTTATTCTCTTTGATCTTAGTTGTTAGATTTGTGGTTGGCCACCATAGATTCAATCTTAGGAAATGTATAATAGACTAACAAGTGAAGTATGATCTTTTCATTGGAAGAATAAATACTTTAGCGCTAATAAGTGAAGTATGATCTTTTCTTTAGTAGTAACTATATTAATTAACTATAGCTATTAAGTTTACTGAGTTAAATTATACATTGAAAGATGGTATTTAGCTAGTTAGATATGTCTGAATGCCTCGACAGAAGGCTTAAATATTTAGGTTAATTGTTTTTTCAATCTAAATAATTAATTTGGTGTGATAATGGGATATCCATATAAGTGAACACCCCAAATCCCTAACATTTGTCTTATTGATCTATTTCATTAGTTTATTTATTTTATTTTTGTTAGTTGTTAGTTTAATTATCTTTAGTCAACTCTTTTTGCATTTATTTAGTTTATTTGTTTAACTAAGATTATAAGATTTCGTATTAGTTTTTATTGGGATCAACACTCTGAAATATCTCCTGTTTTATTTTTTTCTTATTTATAACTAATTTTATCTGCTTGCAAATTAGAATAGTAGATTAAGCTTATGGTGCCATTATCAAATAACTATTTTTATTTTTGTTAATCTTGGTTTATTTTTATTTTTATTTTCTTTTACTTTGATTTCTTCCATTTATTTTAGGTAGTCAATATGAGATAAGAGATTTATGATTAATGTTAGTTTCTCATAAATTAAATTGAGTTAAAGGGTGAGGAAATACAAGCTAAAGAAAGTACTTTTACAATTACTCCTAACCTTTACTGGATCTCTTGGTGAAGACATGATCACATTTATCAAGGAGTTTTATTTGTAAACACTTCCACTTAATGGCCTCACAGAAGTAGGGATCAAACTGTGATTTACCTCCCTCACACAATGTCGGGCCGGAGAGTGGGGGCGCCTAGGGTGGGCGTTCCACCTTTTGAGTCCAAGAAGTAGATTTGAGGATAAGGAGCTTCTTGTACTACATGACAGATCAAGCAAGGATATTGTTGATCTCAATGAAGGTAGACTCTTTTCAAGATTGAGACTAGGTGTACGATGAATTTATATTAACATTCTTCCCATCACATAAGACAATTAAGCTTAAGATGTAAATCCAAAGCTTTACACAGAAGGAAGGAAAGCATTTCATGAAGCTTGGAAGCGATATATGGCTCTAGTGTCCTCGTAAAATTATTGTACGAAGGCCTAACACTGACATGTCAAACTTTGGTACACATGGTGGCTCAATGAATTATCAACATAATGACGACCAAGGAGGTGAAGGAGATCATAGAGACCTTAGTAAGAAACTCATCAACAAAAGTAGTAGGAGAGAAATTGAAGGCATCCCTCTATAAGGTGCAAGCATCTTCCGATTTAACAACATAAATTATAAATCTACACTACAAGAAAAATGATATTTACCGACAGAAATTATCGATAGAAAATATTAATTTTTTATCGGCAATAAAATTTTGTGACGATATTCACCAATGGAAAAATATGTCAAGAAATTGGTTGTCGGTAAATTTGCCAACGGAACCTCGTCTCTGTTAAAAAAAATACCGATGGTAAATACTTCCCGTCGGTATATTTATCGATGGAAAGAATCGTTACCGTCGGTATATATACAGACAGTTTGTGATAAATTGTCGATGAATCTATAGTAAAAATGTAAACATTTTCTGACGATTTATCACTAATCGTGGGTAAATATGACTCAATTTATCGAAGGAAACTAAAATTTCGTCGGTAAGAACCATAAACGTTTTCCATCGATTTATCACAAACTGTCGGTAAATATGACTCAATTTATCAACGGAAACTAAAATTCCATCGGTAATTACCATAAATATTAGTGACGATTTATCATAAATCGTCGGTAATGACTCTACCATAAAGATATTAAATTTTCTTTTTTTAAATCCCGACATTAAATTTGATTTCATAATCTTATTATTAGTGGATAATTTCAACAGTTATAAATTATTTGTGCATAATTTTTTTAATTTTTTTATATATTTAATTTATTTAAACAGAAAATTAATTGATCATATAAAGTAAAAAAATTCATGGATAATAAAAACATTAAATTGTACATAAATTCAAACAAATGACTACAACAATCCTATTGTCCTGGTGAGCGCGGATGGTCTGAATCTCTAGCCCTCTCCTTCAACAGCTCCATGTCATTTTGGAGCTTAGCCATGTACTCTATTGTCTGTTGTAACTAACTTGTCAAGGTCTGCAGTGTGCTCTCAAGCTAATGGATATGTTCCATTGTCGGCCGTCTAGTTGATGTTACTGTACTGGACGTAGAGGAGTGCGAATAACATATGTTCCCAAATGAGCTTAGCTCGAAGATCCTTCCACGATTGTCCCTACCACCTACTGCATCAAAATATGCCTAACTCTCATCAACATCTTATTCTCCTTGAGACTATCGCTGAATTGTTTCTTGTATTTGGTCCTATTAGGAGGCAATGTTTATATTATAATTAATAAGTGATAATTATTAAGAATAAATATTAAAGCATAAATTTCACATACATTCAGTTCTCTACGTCGACTGTTGACAAATGTCAAATCGTCATGCTTCTTAGTGTTAGTATGCAAAAACAGCTGACGGAGTGTAGGCCTTATGTCCATAGACTTTTCCTGCATAACAATAAAATGTTCTAAGTTAAACTAGAATTTATAAAAATTTTGTTAGAATCTCCTCTATTTTTATGATATTACCCCCTGTTGAACAAAGAAAATAACTCACCACAGTCATATTGGCACCAAACATTTATATCATGATTATTATCCATAATACATATATTTTCATCACAATATTCACACATCAATTTAAATTAAAATACAACAAAGTAAAAAAATTAGAATATAAGTGAAATAGTTAGATACTTATAAGTCTTTCTACATACTCGTGGTAGGTAATTGATCATCCCGTATGAACGGGAAGACTATCTCCCCCTGGGTCTCCACGTCTGTTGGTCGAGTTACGCCCTGAGATGAACAGTGCCTCAGGTGGCCAACGACTCCATATGCCCTCAGAAATATAAGGCGATTGTACTCCAGTCTTGTGTATCGCACCAATAAAGTCGCAATAATGCGTACGAGCTCACCTCTCCCATACACCATGTATGACCCTGTCGATAATAGAATCCCATCAAAATTGTTTCTGAAATTAAAAGAAAAAAATTCGATAACTTATAATCTAATAATATTTATGTAATTAATGTATACAAATAAATGAAAAAAGAAAATTATTTGCATATTGTACCTTAAACTCCTAAAAGTTAAATGTCTTTGTGGACTGAGAGATCTTTTTCCATACATAACCCTCAGGATCAATCATCTTCTTAAATGTAGATGTCATATGTTTAGAACACGGTCCAGACAAAATCAACCTAATATAAAACCAAATAATTTTATACCATTTAAAAATTTAAACTAATAACTTAATTATAAACATATATAGTCTTTCATGCGATTTCACTTACAGATTATTGACTATTATGATAGACTTTCTTCCATCAAATCCCTCAGCTCCAAGTTGGCGGTCGTCTCCTTCATCTGTTATAGGGGTAGTGGATGATGTATGAGTGGTGGATGGCGAAGCATCAGGAGCAGCAGGTGATGCTTCATCTACAATTGTAGGCCCTGGAGGTGGAGGTGGTGATCCTGTTGCAACTGGAGACTGTGATGGTTCACCCTCATTGTAACATCCCACTCCCGCGTGACCCGAACCCGACGTCGATGGTGATATCCGAGTCCGTGCCCCGTGAGGGTGGCATGCTACATCAGTTAGACGAAACTCAGTATAACCCCTTTTTTTTTTAGTACATTCATACGCGCGGAAAACAGTAAACAATTTGAGCCCACGTTAATTCGTAAACATT
This sequence comes from Erythroxylum plowmanianum, assembly GCA_025531925.1. Taxonomy (NCBI): domain Eukaryota; kingdom Viridiplantae; phylum Streptophyta; class Magnoliopsida; order Malpighiales; family Erythroxylaceae; genus Erythroxylum; species Erythroxylum plowmanianum. Next base: position 30,883,716 of record JANVCQ010000003.1, read on the forward strand.
TTCAGTCATTACAAACGTTCAACAATAATTTGAAAAAAAATAGTCATTAAATGTACAAAAACTCCACAACCAAATTGGGCCCACTATAAATACAAAGCATCATTTCACAAAGATTGCGGAATACAAATTTACAGGACACTAATACAGACGCGAACTGATCCCGACCTCTATCTTTCACTTGTATGCATTGGGCATACTCTCGTGTCTAACGGGGTACTATTCAAGGCCTGAAAAATAATTGCAAATTTTGGGTGAGTTTTGCGAACTCAGTGAGGAACCATCATCGATAGTTCGCCCAATTCATGCATCACTCAAGCAAATTACAGAGTATATACAATAACACATTCAGAAGAAGCAAATCACAAT
>JANVCQ010000003.1:30896055-30907060 GCA_025531925.1 Erythroxylum plowmanianum
GCATCATATCTTTAGTAACATGGGCTGTCATAGCATAGTCATTAGTGTTACCATTCATATTTAATAACACTTATCACATGTTACCGTATGTCATTTTTGTTGTAGTGATGGTGAGGGCCTTGACCTAATAGGTAATACAAAGCAAACAATATCTATGGGCGGGTAGTCTAAGTTGTTACACCACACCTTTTAGATGATAAAAAGACCTCTTGCCCTAGACAAAGATTGTTTTATGGTGAATGTACTTGACTTTAGTATGGAGGAAGTATCTAAAGCTTACGGTGATAATTTGGTGAAAAACATATAAAGCTTTAGGACTTATCAACAGTGAGGAGGAGCATACTAAAAGTGATAGTGTTCCTACGTTAAAAAGGGAGCTTAAACCCATAACTCATGTCAAGGAACACATAACCTAGAGTTAGAATCCTTGCCTCAGTGGCATTTTGCACACTTAAGAGATATTTATATAGATTCTACTAATCGTTGGAAATAGTTACATAGATCCTACTAATCTTTATTCTCCTTTGTGTTCTGTGCAGGAAGGGAATCATAATTACTAATAGGAAATGATGTCTAAAGTTTGTAGTCAGTCAAAATTTGGTTGTCCTGGAATTTTTCCATGAAAGACCTTGGAGAAACAACTTATATATTAGGAATAAAGATCTATAGAGATAGATTAAGGAAGTTACTAGATCTTTTACAGTCTACATGCATAGATAAAGTACTAAAGAGGTTTAACATGGAACAATCCAAGAGAGGGTTTCTTTCTATAACTCATGGGATAAAACTCTCGAAATCTATGTGTCCTAAGACACAAGATGAAAGGACTCGTATGAGTATTATCCCATATGCTTTGGCAATAGGATCAATCATGTATGCTATGTTATGTACAAGACCTGATATATCGTATGCTCTAAGTGTTAAGAGTAGATATCAATCAAATTCTGGTGAGTGTCACTAGATGGTTGTCAAAAATATCCTAAAGTACTTGAGAAGGACTACGGATGTATTATTGATATATGAAAATGGAGATCTTGTAGTGAGAGGACATACAGATGCCAGTTTTCAATCTGACCATGATGACTCCAAATCCTAGTCAGGTTATGTTTTCACACTAAATGGTGGAGCAGACAGTTGGAAGAGTTCCAAATAAGAAGTGACTGCAGATTCAATGACTGAGTCAAAGTACATTGTAGTTGCGGAAGCAACAAAAGAAGCTGTTTGGATCAAGAAGTTCATTATAAAAATTAGAGTGGTTTTGGGCCTTGTAAACTCAATATTATTGAACTATGACAACAATGGGGCTATTACTCAAGCCAGGGAACTAAGATCTCATCAGAAGTCCAAGCATATACTCAGGAGACATTACCTGATCAGGGAGATTATTGATAGAAGTGATGTGAAAATAGAGAGAGTGCCCATAGATCAGAACATCGATGATCCTTTAACTAAGCCACATCCTCAAATAAAATTTGATTCTAGTATACTCACTTATGGTATTAGATACAAAGGTGATTGACTTTGGTACAAGTGAGATATTGTTATAGTAGTGCTCTAAAGACAATCACCTTTAGCACTTTTGTATAAAATTTATTTTGATTAATAAAACGAAAGGCAATTTTTAATTAATTTGATGTTTGTTTATTTATGAATTGATGTCGATCTTAAATCGAATTAATGACGTCTATGATACAAAACATAACATGAAGGAAATCATGATGAGATCATGATAATGAGATTCCTATCATGTGTAATTATGTTAGTATCTAAATTATCCTTAGTCATAGGATTAATAAGACAGGACATTATTAATCTAAATAGACTAGCATATGTTATACTCATTGATTTGATCAAGCAGTGGATCTCACAAACTGTAAGCATGAGATGTTTAGAGTTAACATATGGATGCTTACTAAAAGTTGTAAGTATATCGAATGGCCCCCTATGAGATTATCATATGGATGATCTATCAAATGTCAATGATTAATTTCATCATAGCAATGATGTAAATATCCTTATACTTGAGATACTCAAGGATATCTTGGATACTGATCTTGTGCTTTGAAATTATTCCTTGTTGCCTCAAGATGAAATCGCTCATAGGGTGGTGAAGGATATAGCTATTAGTATTCGAAGGTAATTGGGTAGCCAATAAAAGATTCACCACTCATGACAAAAGGAGGTGATACCCACGACCTCTTGTCGGGGTCATTACTTAAGAGTCTCTGCCTAAAGCAGTTAATGTCATGAAGAGAGTCTTCAATGACACATAGAGTAATAAGATCGCAGGACAAGAACTAAAATTATTTGGACTAGATATGATGTAGTCAGTTTAGTGGGAGTTGACACATAACCTATACTCCGAACCAAGTGGGTTATAGTATGGTAAAAGGACGAATTACATGATAATTATCTATAGAAAGGTTCATAAGTCTAATAATTAACTATCGAAGAGTTCGTATATTAATCCACTTATATTATGATAAATTGGCATCATGAAACTCTTCATAATTTGATTGAATTACTAGTTAATTTAAGTGGCATGAAACCATCCATGATTTGCTCAGATTAAGAGTTAATTCAAGTGCCTAAAATAACCAAGAACCTAAGGGTCACACACGTAAAAGATCAGATGAAAAATAAAATGTATATGGTTGATTTTAAATAGGCCACGATCGTGATCGAAGGCTCGACAAATGTACATAAGTGAGTTCTTCATTTTTGTACAAAAGAGCTAACCAGTCAAAAACACACTCAAGTGAGAGAATAGGAGTCCAGAAGAGTTTTAGAGTTAGAGAGAAGTGTCTTGAGTCTTGTTCATGCAATTTATGCAATTGTTGTATGAATCAAAGTGCATGCAACATAGTCTTGATCTTTCTCTCTATTAGAGCATTTACTTGAACTCATCTACTTTGGTGCTCTAACCATCCGTATACATTGTTTCTTCTTTATCTTTGCCTATTCTTGAGTGATCAAGGAAAGGTTTGGTGTTTGCAACAACCCAAACAAGAAGAAGAATTAAGAAAGGAGGAGAATCAAAAGGTATATGTACTGTTATACCATGTTCATATAATATGTTTATGCATGCATTTGAGATTATGACTTTTTGGGATGTCATAGGGTCGAAATTTAGATTCCGACACTTCTGCTACTTTATCGTACATATGATGCATGAATCCACGTCTCCCCTTACACATAGGAGACATGTATACCGATTGTATGTTTGAAAATACTGAAGAGGATGAGTCATATATAGTTTTAGACTGTGTAGATTGTATATCATCTTCCATTTGCTACACAATTCCTTGTATCTTCCTGAGTTCTCTGGTTTTGACGTCAAAATTAGGTCCAAAATACTATGTAGCAATGTAATGTCGAAGATCAACATCAAGTTACTAGATCTGAGTTTTGTAAGACTGATACAGTTGTTGGATCTGCTTAGAGACGGTGTCGACTTTATGTTGCGTAGCATGAGTTTGTTGACTGATTCCATCTAACTTAGAATCAATTCATCAAAGAACTTTGTTCTGGGCTACTGCATTTAATGTTTGCTAGTTAAGTACTTCATCAGAAGGATTTGACACAAGTGTTCCTTATGAAGTGATTCATGTGGCTCGAATATAAGGGCTAGAGATAACCCTAGTTGTTTTATCAGTACTCCTGTGTAAAGAAGAAAAGTCTTCCTCATATGGCTTAACCATCATGCAAGGTATAGGAGTAGGAGTCATAAAAAGAACTGCTAGCTTAGATTGACAGGTAGATAATTTCAACATCTCACGAAGAGATCTGGGCCTGAATCTTTCTGTTTATAGACCAATTGATTTGTTGTAATCATCTGGATCTAGATCATCCTTATGTGGATGATATTGTTGAGAAGGTATACATCAAAGTTTAGGCTTTTTCTTCCTCCTTCTTCTTCTGACATACTGCTCATCATCATCATCACTGTCTGACTCAGGGTTAAAATAGATTTCATCGTCGGGTTTGCACATAGATGGGTTGACATCCCATGCAAAGTATCCACGATAATGACTGACATAGACTAGGTCTCCATTAGATTTGAACAATGAATAGGAGGACTAAATTAACCTTCCGTATGTGAAAATACAGGTTGGATCATAAATATAGCCCCGGATGTAGAATGTCCAAATGGATCTTTGTTAGGCTTTGTATAGATGGGCTTTACCGTTCCATCTTTTAATGTCTTCATAATCGAAGGAGTTGTTGTACGAAATGAGTGTCGATGAGGTACGTGGAATAACTTTTGGTAATTAATGATCCATTTAGTAGGCATTAAATTTTCAAGCTCTATTGTTGGTAATTGCTTCGTGATCTGGATGATAGTGGTCTGATCATTAGAACGATTAGCAACTATGTAAAGAACATCCGAAGTAGAATTTGGAAAGTTGAGGTCCAAAGCATGATTCTATAGACGATAGATTATCTAGTGATGTAAGGTAGCCATGATGATTGAAGGATCTTGATATGCTCCAGTGATCTGGACCTAAACTTGCAGACGTTCAAATAAAGTGAGATTATCGAACTTGATGTTGAAAGCAGGTGCTATTGTCAATATGACACTTCTATTGTTAAGCGTTGTTAGTAAGGTACCAATCAAAGCATTCTGGTACGTTGTATAGGCAATGTTTAGAAGAGATATCCTGGCTATAACATGTTTTACTTTTCTTTTATAAAGTGTGAGAATAAAGCGTATAGTTCTAACATGTGGATGTGTATGATTATGTTCTCTTTAGAGAGAGATCGACTCTTTGAAGATTTCAAGCTTTATATATTGTTCTGCTGTGGTAGATCTGAGGCCACACTGTTCTAATTTAAAACTCTTGATGGTTTTTTTTCACTTTTGGAAGATGTAGACAAGATAGTACGTATACTTCTTGTTCAAATACGATCATGAGAATAAATATTATACGGACTCAACAAAGGTAAAGAAGACTCGCAAACATAATTTTCTACAAGAACATGGGTAATCTCTACAAAAAATTTTATACGATTAAACAAAATACGCTTTATACTAGAAGGTAGGCTAGACATAGATAAAGTAGAAGAAAAATGAATAGAGTCATTTAATGGTGTTTTTATTACTTATAGGCTTTCTCTTTACTCACTTTAATCAAAACACCGTCGGAAACATCGACAACTCAAGGAGCGTGCTTCAATTAGCCTGGAATTGCCACATGTTACTGATGATGGTGACATTATCATGGAAGCTGAAACTATCTTGGACACTCATTGGGTGAAGAGTGACGAGCCAAGTTATGAATCTTGTCCCAAAAGGTGGAATCGCCTACCCTAGGCGCCCCCACACCCCGACCCGACAGAATTATGAGGGAGTAAATCACGGTCTGATCTCAGCCAGCTTCTCAACAAGACGACCCTTTTACTCCCATTATCAGAAATCGAACCTAGATCCTTGTCCCAATTAATCTTGTCAATGATCAATTGAACTACCCACGCGGGTGCCAGGTTATGAACCTTGGGGGCAAGGTTATTGCCAAAACCAGAAGGTCTACAAGAGAAATCCCACTTATACAAGACTTCAAGTCCGTGCAAGACGTGAGTGAAATCCAGTTTCTTATGCACTGTTAACTGTTGAATTTCAATAATTGCTGAGCTCCATATCGCAAATAAAGTTGTTATATGCAACAAGTGGCAGTGATACGGAAAGTTTCAATTGCAACTTGCAAGCATTTAAAAAAAGACGCCGAAAGTAAAACTTTATTTCCAACACTAAGCTTTTGATTGGGACCTATGAAGAGACTGCCCGCGCATTCCTTCACACATTCTAGTCTAATCTGCCGCTTTTCCTTTCTTCTTTAATCCAATTATATTAATTAGCGTTTTGTTTTAATCCATTGGTAGATAGATTGACTGATTGGTTGATCAAAGAGTTTTGTTTAATGGCGTGTAAGTTTGTGTCGTCGGAGCTCTCAGAGTTGAGGACGCCAGGAGTTCCAGTAACCGTCGACGAGCTTAACGCTTGCGGCACCTCCATTCTCAGGATAGCTGCTCAGTGGAAGGAGATTGAGGATCACTACGATTTTGCTCACAATGCCATTGAAAAGCGGGCAAGAGAGTTGGAGGCCAAGGATGAGGAGGTAGAGAGAAAGAAGAAGGAGTGTAGGGAAGAGGCTGAGAGAGTTGAGAAGGCGAGACAAGAGGTGGAGGCTGTGAGGGAGGCGGTTTCGAAGAAGCTGACTCGGCTTGAAGCGCGAGAGAAGGAGTTCGAGAGTAGCGTTGCTGATAGGTTAAGAGAGGTTCAAGCCAAGGAGAAACAGTGCGAAGAGGCATTGCGTGGATTGGATTTGAAAAGGAAGCAAGTTGAATTGGAGGATGAGGATTTTAGGACAAGGATGAGGGATTTTGAATTGAAGGAGAAGAGATTTGAGGAGCAAATTAAAGAAATTGAGTCGAAAGAGAAAAAGATTCAGCAACAGTTGAGAGAGCTCGGGGAGAGAGAGGAGAGATTGGAATTGCTCAATTGTTCTATTGAAGAGCGAGACCATAGTGTTAGGGTTACGGAGGAAGCTGCTGCAAATAGACTCAAGGAGGTTGAAGCCAAAAAAAAACAACATGAGCGTGCTTTCTCTGAATTGAAACTGAAGGAGAAGCAGGTTCAAGAGCGATTCGAGGAAATCAAGTTGAAAGAAGAGCGATGGAGAGCGAGGCTTAAAGAGCTTGAATTCAATGAAAAGAAATTTGAGGACAAGTGCAAGGAACTCATGTTGAAAGATAAGGAGGTTGAGGAAAGGATTAGAGGGATGCAATTGATGGACAGCCAAATTCAAGACAGGTTGGTGGAGTTGAGAGAAAGAGGAGAGAAGATAGCTTTCTACGAGACATCTTTAGAGGAAAGATCTAGTAAACTTTGGGCTCGTGAGAGTGAAATTGATCTGAGGTTGAGAGGGCTAGACGTGAAAGAGAAACAATGCGAACGATTATACAATGATCAAAAATTGAAGGAGAACGCGAAAGATGAGCGATATAGAACGCGATTTAAACAACTTGGCTTGGACGAGAAGAAATGTGAGGAGAAGTACAAAGAATTTGCCGCGAAAGAAAAGAAGGTTGAAGAACGAGCAAAAGGACTTGAATTCAAGGAGAAACAAATTCAAGAACAGTTGCTGGAGCTTGGAGAAATAGAAAATAAGTTGAAATCCTTGAGTAATTCTCTAGAAGAAAGAGCCAATGAAGTTAGGAGAAGCGAGGAAGTGGTTGCTGAGAGATTGAGGGTGGTTGAAGCAAAAGAGAAGCAATGTGAACAGTCTATTGTTGACAAGAAATTCAAAGAACTGTTAGAACTTGAAATGAAAAATAGGGTGCTTGAGGAGGGATTAAAGGAGATTGAGTTGAAGGAGAAGCAACTTGAAGAGCGATCGAAGGAAGCCACACTGAAAGATGAACAACTTGGGAAAAAGTTTGAAGAGAAGGAAATGAAATTTGAGGAGCAGTGGAAAGAACTTACTTTTAAGGATAAGAGGGTTGAGCAACAACTTAAGGAGCTTGGAATTGAGGAAGAGAAGGTTCGACAATTACTCAAGGAAGCTGAACTAGAAAAACAGAAACTTGCGGATCAGGGTAAAGAATTTGAGTTGAAGGGAAAGCAACTTGAAGAGTGGTCTAAGGAAGTCAAGCTAAGAGATGAACAACTTCAGAAAGGGTTTGAAGAACTTGCAAATAAGGTGTCAGGTATGTTTTTTGTTATTGGTCACTACCATAGTTATCTGTTAATTCTCTTTCTAAGGATCAATTACTGTATCGTTTAATGGATTTGTGCTGTGATATTGTTCTTTCCTTCTTGTCCTCTTTGTCTTAAATCGTGGAGAACAAAATCCCATGTTGGAAACATTGAGCTCAAAAAAAATTCATCTCCAGCTCGCGTACTCTGTTTCTCACCTTTGTAATATGTTAGGAGATTGGCCACTGATAACTGCGCTTTAGGTTCATTTGCAAACGATTGCAGATATGACATGACATGATTGATTGTCATAATTATCATGTGTGTACTTGTACTAGGATTAAATGAACTATTATTATTTTATGGCGTTTTGTTCAAATTTTCTAATTATTCTTTTCTACTACGGGCACGTAAAGCCAATGATTTGTATGCTGACAGGTCTTATAAGGAGGCTTATAATCAAAAAAAATCACATAGAGGGTATCCAGTTTATCTTTGCATTTAACCGGGTTGAAGAATTTCCACCAGTTCCTTTATTAAATGATTACCTGAAACACCACGAAGCTAAATACATATCCATTTGTACACCAAAACTGAACAGGCCAACTGCACAGCAGGTATGTTTTCTCCTGCTCACCTGGTTCATAAATGCCTACTTTTCTTGATATCCATTTAGCATCTCTCCTCCAGCCATATGCTCGTAATAATACTTCATCTTCAACAACAGATTGATGCGGTGAACGAAAGGATAGGTGCTCTAAATTCTGCCATCAGATGCATTGAAGAGTACAAGCTTGAATTTCCATTGACGGGCCTTAGGCAGACTCTTGAATCTCTCAAAAAACTGAATTGTAGTATTGAACCAGAAGCACCAAATCTGTGTCGTGAAGTTTCACTCCTCCATCACAACTGTAAGAGCCCTGGCCCTACAACTTCGGCCACTCCGTCTTCCGCAGCCCCTACCACACCTTCCCCAACCAATGCACCAGCTTCTACCAGCACTGAAAAGTCTTGTCAGAGTGGCAAGAAGCGACAGCGGGTGGTATCATCAGGAGAGCCTCCAAAAGAAATCGCAGGTAATGAACCTCGATGGAATTATATACCGACCCGAGGTGCTTCAAATCATAACATATCGGTAGCCCATTGTGATTTTGCAAGCTACTCCCCTTTAAATGTTCATGGTAGATCCAACCGTACTACTGGTAATCCATATCAGCAATTGGGCGGCTGGTGTTTGCCCTATCGGAGGTCCTAGATTCAGTGGCAGTTAGGCTGTACAGTTTGGTCACCCTTTCAAGTCTCTTTGAGGACCATCCTAAAACATGAACCAAGCACTGTACATAATATGAATGAACATCAATTAGACTTATGTAAATTCTGGGAGCAAAACTGAGTTATTTTAGAAATCAATGTCATGGTATCCAGCTTTTAATTAATGTTTTTAATTTTGTTTTGCAATATTCTAAAGATTTTATGTCACATAAATAGGAACTGATCTACTATTCTTAGTCAATGTTATAAATATCGTATTGATATAGTATCAGATTTAGTTGTGGTATAGTTCTGAACTAATACTTGTCAACATCGAATACTCTTTTGAGTAATCTACTAATTTTTAAAAATTATAAATTGAATTTTTAAAAATTTAAATAACCTCTCAGTATATTTTACTATCTAATTTACTATTTTACATCAACCTTATAGGCCAAAAATTATAATAATTGAAATTTAAAATTACAATAATTTATTTATTGTATTAATATTTTTATATATTTCACATATAAATAATAATTACAATTAATTAAAAAAGATCGTTTAATCATCGTACAAATATAAACTTAAGGATAATATAAATTACCTAAAATGTTATCTTTTTATTATATAATAAAGAATAGTTACATCAAAATAGTAAATAAAAATAATAAAATTCTATAACCCCATAACAAGGATTCGTGTCGAACACAATCGACTAAAGTAAAACCTATAACAAAAATATTTATAATTAAAAATTTTATATTTATATTGTATATAAAATTTAACATATGTATCAAATACATGTGAAATTAAAAGAAAAGAAGAAATAAAAAATTTGGAACCTCTTTCAAATTTCAATAGAATATTTGATATCAATTATCTTTTAATACAAATTTTTATAAGTCTCATTATTATCATAATTCAAATTTATTGCATTAAATGATATGTCAATATTTTTCATCAAAAACTGTCTTCCAAGCAACTATCATCTATCAAGCTCAATTCTTAAAAAACTCAATCTTTTGAAAGATTAATATTGTCAAGATAAATTAAATTTATAAAATTACTTGTTTTATTAAGAGTTTTAGTAAATAAATAAAATAAAATAATTAAAAAATTACAAGAAATTATATTCATATTAATAATAAATATAACGTACTTTTTTAAAAGCTTTAATTTGTATCGAAAAACTAAATTGTTCAATTTTTTATGTTCTAAAATATTCATTTTCTTGAAATATATGAATTTAAATGTATTTTAATTCTTTTCATACTTTATACTCATTTTGGCTGAAATTTTGAATTGTAATCACTTTATAATTATAGAAATGATTCACTTGCACCGAAATTATCATTCCCCATAAAAAAGTTTCCAATTCATTGGAGCTTTCGATATAATCAAGTAGAAAATCCCAATGTTGCTATCTTCTAGGATCCCAAACTTTGGGATTCGAATTGCTCCTAGCAATTAATTTTCAGACAACAACAGTAACATTATAATCATCATCAAACGTGGAAAGAGTTGGTCTTTATCCACTCTCCAGGCTCTTGTTCACGTGGTCTCCCTTTATGGAGACCAATTTCGCAATTGTACTTTCTTTATTAATGATACCTTTTCATTTTTTAAAAAAGAAAAAAAAACCTAGATAACTTAGGCTCTGTTTGATTTAGAGGTTAATAATAGAATGTAATGCACTTTTATCGTTTGTTTAAGAGTTTATAATGAAATGGAATGAAATGAGATAAAAGCAGAGGGTTTCATGTTACCTTCTATTCTATCATAAACAGTGAAAATAAAAAACTTCCAATTCGAAGGGTTTAGGATGGAACATAAACTAATAAATACATACTGCCTAATATACCCTCAATAATTCTTCTTAATATCAACTTTGAACAAATCATAATATTAATATATTAAATATAATATAATAATATTTAGTATAATAATATTTATTAAATAATTAATAATAATATTTTACATTATTAATAATAAATTATATATATTTAATAATAAAATAAAAATTTTATATTTAAAAAATATTTATTTATTTACTTA
>JANVCQ010000003.1:30916922-30927488 GCA_025531925.1 Erythroxylum plowmanianum
TGTTTCAAATGTGAAGGTTGAGTCAGTATATACTTCTGCAGTTAACAATGTTACAGACCATACAGTTAGTGGCAATCGTAGAATGTTACAGAACACAAACGAAATAGATGGAACAGCCTTACAAAGGTTTCTAAATGAGCATTGGGATGGTGATCCTACATTCATGGAAGAAGTAAGCAGTTTCATCCGATTATCATCGAACCCTGCTAAGCTTGTTTTGGATGCCATGTTGGGATTTTACCCTCCCCGTTTGAAGAATGGAGATTTGGAGTTTGAAGAATATGTTGTCAGAAGGAGTTGCATCTTTTTGTTGGAGCAATTGATGAAGATTTCTCCAAAGATCGATTCTTATGTCACAAAGGAAGCAATGAAACTTGCCCTTGACTGGATGAAAAAATGGAATAAACGTGGTGCAGAGCACTCGGTGGAGGTTTTGGGATTTTTGCTTGTTTTGGGGGCTTATCAGTTGTCCTCTATTTTTGATGTCAGCGAGCTCTTAGATTATTTGGAGATTGCTGGTCATCACCCTCAGGCTCCTGAGTTAGTCCGTGTGTTTGGTTTTGCAAATAAGGTGTCAGGTATGTTTCTTGTTATTGGTCACTACCATACTCAGTTATTTGTTAATTCTCTTTCTAAGGATCAGTTACTGTGTCGTTTAATGGATTTGTGCTGTTCTTTGTTTTTTGGCTTAGCAATTAAGATACGCAATCCTGTTGTTGTTGGTTTCCACCTGTGTTTGTATATGATGTCAATCATCTATGCTGATATAGTTCTTTCCTTCTTGTCCTCTTTTGTCTTAAATCGTGGAGAACAAAATCCCATATTGGAAACTTTGAGCTCAAAAAAAATTCGTCTCCAGCTCTCGTACTCTGTTTCTCACCTTTGTAATATTTTAGGAGATTGGCCACTGACGCGAACATCTATCATGTCCTTGATTCTTGAAGGTTTATGCATTTTTACGAGTACAATTTTTTTAAACAAGACTGTAATAAATGGGACCCCTCATCAATGTATTCTATGTTATTAACCAGTTCTTCTGGACATATAGTTTTCTTGGCTTCATTTAAGTCATTAGTTTTACCAGCTTGAACTTTTAGGAATGGTCAATTACTTGGCTTGCTGATATGACATGAACTCTTTTCTTAATTCTCTTAATCGTAGCTTCGTTTTATGTATCCGTTTGTGATAACTGCGCTTTAGGTTCATTTGCAAATGATTGCATATGACATGACATGATTGATTCTCATAATTATCATGTGTGTACTTGTACTAGGATTAAATGAACTATTATTATTTTATGGCGTTTTGTTCAAATTTTATAATTATTCTTTTCTACTATGGGCAAGTAAGGGCAATGATTTATGTGCTGACAGGTCTTATAAGGAGTCTTATATACCAAAAAAAGCACATAGAGGGTATCCAGTTTATCTTTGCATTTAACTGGGTTGAAGAATTTCCACCAGTTCCTTTATTAAATGATTTCCTGAAGCACCACGAAGCTAAATACAGATCCATTTGTACACCAAAACTGAACAGGCCAATTGCACCGCCGGTATGTTTTCTCCTGCTCACTTGGTTCCTAAATGCCTACTTTTATTTATATCCATTTAGGATCTCTCCATTTGCTCGTAATAATACTTAATCTTCAACAACAGATTGATGCGGTGATCGAAAGGATCGGTGCTCTAAATTCTGCCATCAGATGCATTGAAGAGTACAAGCTTGAATTTCCATTGATGGGCCTTAGGCAGACTCTTGAATCTCTCAAAAAACTGAATTGCAGTATTGAACCAGGAGCACCAAATCTGTGTCGTGAAGTTTCCCTCCTCCATCACAAACGTAAGTGCTCAGGCCCTACAACTTCAGCCACTCCGTCTTCCGCAGCCCCTACCACACCTTCCCCAACCAATGCACCAGCTTCTACCAGCGCTGAAAACTCTTGTCAGAGTGGTAAGAAGCGACAACGGGTGGTATCATCAGGAGAGCCTTCAATAGAAATTGCAGGTAATGAACCTCGATGGAATTATATACCAACCCGAGGTGCTTCAAATCATAACATATCTGTAGTCCATTGTGATTCTGCAAGCTACCCCCCTTTAAATGCTCATGGTAGATCCTACCATACTACTAGTAATCGATATCAGCAATGGGACAGCTGGTGTTTGCCCTATTGGAGGTCCTAGATTTAGTGGTATTGTCCCTTGATTTTTTAAATCTTGATCCTGTTAGCCTTCGTTGCTACAAAGAGTTATTCCACAGTGCGTGGCTTAACTTCGGGAACATTCAAACTCTGGCATCTTGTCAAAGCGGGTAATATTGACTCTTGTCGTTCATTGAAGTGAGTAAGGAGAGAGCCTATAAGAAATTATGAAAACAGTGTCTTCTCACCTTGTTCATTTATCTTCAACTTTGTCTATGTCTTCTTTACTTTCTAGTGTAAAACGTGTCTTATCAAGCAAAATAAAAAATTTAGTATAAATTACTCATGTACCTGTAAAAAATAATATGTGTGCCTTCTTTACTTTTGTTGAGTTTGTACAATATATATTCTCGTGACCGTTTTTGGACGAGTAGTGTTTGTAGTATTTTGTCTACTTCTAGACCTTGTGTGAAAAAAATTATCTAGAGTTTCATATTAGAATAGTATAGTCTTAGATTTACCACTGCAGAAAAATATGTGAAATTTGAAATCCCTAAAGAACTGATATCTTTATAGAGGGAGCAAAATTAGACACATCATCATGTTAGAGCTATATGTTTTGTTCCTACTCTTCATGGAAGAAAGGGAATACTTGTAATAACCAAGATATCTCTACTTGACATTGTCTACACAATGTACCAAAATGTTCTTATTGGTACTCTGCTGACAATGCTCAACAACGGAAGTATCATCTTGACCATAGCACCTTATTTTAATATCAGGTTGGATGATCTTACTTTGTCTGAACAACTATAAGTTCAGATCTAAATCATTAGAGCAAATCAAGATCTTATAGTCTTCATAGCTACTCTACAACACCAAATGATCTATTGTCTACAGAATCATACTTTGGACCTTAACTTTTCGAATTCCACTTCGGATGCATTATATATGGTTGTTGATCATTCTAATGATCAGACCACTATTATTTAGATCCCGAAGTAACTTCGAACACAGGAGTTTGAAAAGTTGATGCCAACTGAATGGATCACCAATTATTAGAAGGTGATCTATGCGCCTCATCGGCACTCTTTTCACGTGACGACTCTTTCGATTCTGAAGAACTTGAGAGATGGAACTGTTAAGTCCATCTATGTACGACCCAATGAAGATTCGTCTGGATCTTCAACATCTTGGACAATCCTTATGATCCAGCCCGTATATTCTTACACGAAAGGTAAATTTGGTTCTCTTGTTCATTACTTTAAATTTAATGGAGATCCAGTTTATGTCAGTAATCATCGTGGATATTTTGTATGGGAGCCAACCCATTTATGTATGAACCAGACTGTGAGATTTGTCTCAATCCTGAATTAGATAGTGATGATGATGATAATCGTTATTTAAGAAAGAGAAGGAAAAAGAAAAGGCCTAAATTTTGCTATATGCCTTCTTGTGAGTATCATCCTCTTGGAGATGATCAAGATCCTAACGATTCTAGCTCTTGTACAGGTCTACTGATAGAACAATTTAGACCTAAATCTCTACGAGAGATGTTGAAGTCATCTACATGTAGATCTACTTACAGATCTAAGCCAAAAGTTTTTGTTATGACTCTTTACTCCTATACCCTGTATGATGACAAATTCAAAAAAAGGAAGACTTTCCTTCATTAGCCAGGAGTACTGACGATTCACAGAGAGTTGCTTATAACCCCTACATCCGAGTCACAATAATTACTTTACAAGGAACATTTGTGTCAAATTTATTTGATGAAGTTCTCAACTGACAAAAATTCAATGCAGTAGCACAAAACAAAGTTTTGAAAAGGATTTATCCTAAGTTGGATGAAATCAATCAACAAAATTATGCTACTCATACTAAAATCTATGTAGTTTCTAAACAAATCCAAAAGATGCATCAATCATACAAAGCTCAGATTAAGCATCTTGATGCTGAACATCGACAATACATCTCTGTACATTATATAGGGCCTGACTTCAACTTTAAAGCTCGTAAGATACAAAAGATATAATCCGATTGTAGGAAAGCATTCAAAGGTTTGTAGTCAATAACTAATATCTTTTTTCTATGTTTCTGTTCTGAACGTTTGTTAACATAAAATGCTTGAAAAGTCCAATCCGACTTCGTGGGCTCGATAACTCCCTGCTTCAAAAGTATTGCACACTCATCAAGTGCGAGTTTCAGATCATCAGGGTTCATCTTTAGAGGTGTGGCTTTGATAAGGTTGATATCCTCGTTCTTCTTAAATGGTAGACGTATAAAAAATTCAGCATTTTTTCACAGAGGATATGGGTGAGTAAACTGTGCATGAGAATCTAGACGGTATTCCAACAGTTTATCTCGAAGTGCAGTATAATGTGCAGGAACCTGGGTTAATTTAAACACATTTTTTATTTTAGTGTATGGACTAAATAGTGATCGATACTTGAGGCCTGTGGGTAGGATATGCAAAAGTGATGTTTTACTGTATGTATCCATACCAATCAGAAAGTCTGGGCCTGGTAAAATTGATTCCAAGAACTTTAGTCCAAACTGTACACTGAGGAAAGAAGCGAATGCCGATTTGTCTTCTTGTTATCAATCTAATCTTAAAAGAATTACCATCAACAACAGTAAAATATTCTTCATGAGAAGTCTATACGTCAAATGATAAGATATTAGGCTTCATGATTGTAGGACTAGATCCAGTATCCATAAATCCAATAGCCTTGATGGGCTTATCGTATTTATTTTGTTGAAAGAGTTGGATCTGAACATAAGGTCATTATACTGGTGTACGATCTATTTTTAGTCAAGTCTGTTGTAGCATATAGAGAGAATCATCATCAGTAGAGACAGATGAAAGAGATGATTCTTCTTCAGATGTTGATACAGAGATAGCAAACTTGGTATTTTCATCCTCTTGTGATTGCTCCTCAATTAATTCCTCAAAGTCATTGTCAGAACGAATTAGTAGAATAGTCTTGAGTTGTTGTAACAACTTAAGATCTTTCTGTGTCTTGTGAGGACATTTATTTGCAAAGTGACCATGCTGTCCACAGAGAAAATATCGAGTCGACTTTTGTTGATGTGAGAACTTTTTGAAAGGCCGAACAAATCGTCTCTTTGTTCCACCATTCTTCCTTTCAGAGGATTTCTTCCAAGGCTTATAGCCTTCCTCCTTTCTGTAGAACTTTCTCCTAGGGTAGACTTGATGAAGATGAGCTTTCTTCTTGCTATGACACTCATAAGTCTTTTTATCTTTGCATTTGATAAGGAGATAAGGCTTCTTGCAAGTCTGTTTGAGAACTGGACCATCTTTAATGAGCTGATCATATAACTTATCAAGTGAAGCTAATGCAAGCTGATAGATTTTTCCAAGAGATATTGTTGACATGTCTTGTTGTAGAGAAACTATGGTCCTTTATTGTTCTAGTTGTAGTTGATCTGGAAGGGATGATATAAAAGTATATCAAAGATTAACATCATTACTTCCATTCAAAAGATAATATCGTTCTGTCATGTGTTGGTAATGCTTCTAGATATCACGCTTATCAAGAGAATATCATTTCATTGCAAAGTACTCCTGACATATTTGTTTATCAATGAGCTCAAAATCACCAATAAATTCTTTGTGAATTATGCCAAGTAATGCTCCAGCTGTAGTGACTTGAATGTACTGAAGGCATTGATAATCATTAATACTTTGCCACCATTCTCATAAAGTAACAGTGAAACAGGATGTGAATTTAGATAAAATATTTGGCAGGTGATAAATAGGTCTGGTCATTTGAAGATCAATCCATGCATTATATTTATGTATTCTATCTCTCCATTTCTTCAAGAGTAGATCATCAAACGTAAATCAAGGTCCTGAAGTAAGCTTGGCTTTAGTAAGCTGCGCAGCTACCTGAGCTGGTGTTGCTTGTGGTGCTGATTCAGGTCTAAAAAGTTTAGTACCTGTGAATTCTGCTTCATTAATTTTAGGTTCAAGTTTAATATATTGAGGTATCGTCATCAGAACATTGGATAACTTTGAAAGGTCAACAAACTGTGCTGAAGAATCAGTTGATGGTTCAGTCATGTGTTCAGATGATGACTCAGGGATTAACTCAGAGGTATTGGCTAAGTTTTCAGATGATGTTGTAGAAAATTCAGATGTTTGGACAGCGATTGACTTTTATGGTTTTGACGTCTCTGTATGATCTGATTGAGAACTAGAATCTTCTACAAGAGATTTAGTGGTTATAGTTGCAAGGGACTCTATCTGTTTTAGCTTTGTCCTTCATCCCTTGGGAAGGTTGAACTTTTTGTGGAGACGTTGGAGGTGTATGTATTTGTAACGGTTTACTCCACTGATGAGATGGTTCAAGGGGTGTATAAGAGGTTGATGGCTTAGGAACTTTTGAAGACTTAGAAACTCATTCCTTAGGCAAATGATAAGATGTTTGCCTTGATTTTTATTTCTTTGGTTTCTCCGGAGTTGTCTGAGGATGTATGTACTGTCTAATCAAAGGATAATTGAATTTAAATACCTTTGAGTAGTCAACTTCTTCTGGATACTTCTGATATATGAGAGACGAATATGTTGCTGAGTATTTGAAAATTCTGTTGAAGATGAGCCATAGATTGTCCTCGATTGTGCAGAATGCATGTCAGCTTCTATTTGTTACACAAATCCTTGTATCTTTTGTATCTCACGAACTTTAAAGTCGAAGTTAGGCCTTGTATAATGGGCAGAGATGTATTATCAAAGTTTAGCATCAAGACGTTGGATTTGAGTTTTGTATGACTGGTACATCTGTTGGATCTATTTAGAAACTGCATTGGCATTAGTATGAATAGCATGATTTTGTTGACTGATTCCATCCAGTTTAAAATCAATCATTCTCATAACTTTGTTCTGTGCTACTGCGTTGGATGTTTGCTAATTGAGAACTTCATTTGATGGATTTGACACTAGTGTTCCTTATGAAGTAATTCCTGTGGCTTGGATGTAAGGGTTATAGATAACCCACTGTGAGTCGTCTGTACTCCTGGTTAATGAAGGCAAGTCTTCCCCGTATAGCTTTGTCATCATACAGGGTATAAGAGTATGAGTCACAATAGGAATTTTTGGCTTAGATCTGTATGTAGATCTGCATGTAGACGACTTCAACATCTCTCCTGGAGATTTAAGTCTGGATTGTTCTATTAGTAGACCTGTACAAGAGCTAGAATTGTTTGGATCTTGATCATTTCTAGGAGGATGATACTTACAAGAAGGCATACAAAGAGATTTAGGCTTTTTTTTCTTCCTTCTTCGTCTTGAATAACAACTATCATCATCACTATTTGACTCAGGATTGAGACAGATCTCATAGTCTGGTTCACAAATGGATAGGTCGATGTCCCATACAAAATGTCCAAGATAATGACTGACATAGACTAGATCTTCATTAGATTTAAAGTAATGAACAGGAAGACCAGATTTACTTTTTGTATGAGAATATACGGGTTGGATCGTAAGGATTGTCTTAGATGTTGAAGGCCCAGATGGATTTTCATTGGGCCGTGCATAGATGGACTTAATAGTACCATCTTTTAAGGACTTCAGACTCGAAGGAGTCGTCGTATGAAAAGAGTGTTGATGAGGCACGTAGAACACCTTATGGTAGTTAGTGATTCATTCAGTAGGCATCAACTTTTCAAGCTCCTGTGCTAAAAATTGCTTCAGGATTTGAATGATAGTGATTTGATCATTAGATCGATCAGGATCATAAAAAGTGCATCCGAAGTGGAATTCAGGAAGTTAAGGTCCAAAGCATGATTTTGTAGATAATAGATCATCTGGTGATATAGAGTAGCCATAATGACTGTAAGATCTTAATATGCTTCAATAATCTGGATCTGAACTTGTAGTCATTCAGACAAGGTAGGATCATCCAATCTGATGTTAAAATCTGGTGCTTTAATCAAGATGACACTTTCGTTATTGAACGTTGTCAGCAGAATACCAATACGAGCATTTTGGTACGTCGTTTAGGCAGTGTTGAGTAAAGATATCCTAACTGTCGCAGGCATTCCCTTTCATCCATAAAGTATAAAAATAAGTCGTATAGCTCTAATATGAAGATGTGTATGATTTTGCTCCCTTTCAAGTTTTACGTATTATTCTGCAGTAGTAGATCTGAGCCCACACTGTTCCAATATGAAACTCTGGATGATTTCTTTCACACAAGGTCTAGAAGTAGATAAAATACTACGAATACTTCTCGTCCAAGAACAATCATGAGAATATATATTGTACGGACTCAACAAAGGTAAAGAAGACTCATATACACGATTTTCTACAGGTATATTAGTAATTTCTACTAAATTTTTGATTTTGTTTGATAAGACACACTTCACACTAGATGGTAAAGAAGGCATAGACAAAGTTGAAGATAAATGAACAGGCTCGGAAGACAACGTTTTCATAATTTCTTATAGGCTCTCTCCTTACTCACTTCAATGAACAACAAGAGTCAATATTACCCGCTCTGACAAAATGCGAGGGTTTGGATGTTCCCAAAGTTAAGCCACGCACTGTGGAATAACTTTCAATAGCAACAAAGGCTAACAGAATCAATGTTTAAGAAATCAGGGGGCAACAGTATACCAAAATAAACATCAATTAGACTTGTGTAAATTCTGGGAGCAAAACTGAGTTGTTTTAGAAGGCAATGTCATGGTATCCAGCTTTTAATTAATGTTTTTAATTTTGTTTTGCAATATTGCAAAGATTTTATGTGTTACATAAATAGGAACTGACCTTTGTACGCACTTATAACATAAATTCTATTCTTAATCAATGTTATAAATATCGTATCAGTATGGTATCATATTTAGTTTTGGTATAGTACTAAACTAATAACAATCTTGTTTTGAGAAATTTTAAAATTTATAAATTGAATTTTTTAAAAATTACAAATAATCTGTCAATGTATTTTACTATGTAATTTATAATTTTACATCAATCTTGTAGCCCAAAAATTATAATTATTGAAATTTAAAATTACAACAATTTATTTATTTATATTAATAGTTTCTATATATTTCACATATAAATAATAACTACAATTAATTAAAAAAGATCGTTTAATCATCGTATAAATATAAACTTAAGGATAATATAAAGTACCTAAAATGTTACTATTTTATCATATAATAAAAATTAATTACATCAAAATAGTAAATAAAAAAATAACGTTCTATAACTCCGTAAATATTGTAACAAGAATTTGTGTCGAAGACAATAGACTAAAAGTGAAAGCTATAACAAAAATATTTATAGTTAAAAGTTTTATATTTATATTTTATAAAATTTAATATTTGTATCAAATACAATTGAAATTAAAAGAAGAGAAGAAATAAAAATTTTGAAATCTCATATAATCGAATATTTGACATCAATTATCATTTGATACAAAATCTCCATTATTGATAGAGTCTCATTATTTTATATATATATTAAAAAAGTTATAAGAAATTATATTCATCTTAATAATGAATATAACATACCTTTTTTGAAGCTTTAAGTTATATCGAACAAAAACTAAGTTATCCAACCTTTTATTTTTTAACATATTCTTTTTCTTGAAACATATGAATTTAAATGTGCACATCATATTGCACTTATTAACTCAAATTTTAATTGCAAGCTTTTATAATTATAAAAGTGATTCACTTGCACCGAAATTACCTTGCCTAATAAAAAAATCCAAATTCGTTAGAGCTTTCGACACGATCAAATCGAAAGTCTCCAGTGCGCCATATAGGTAACATTATAATCATCATCAAACGTGGACAGAGTCGGTCTTTCCCCACTCTCCAGGCGCTCGTTCACGTGGTCTCCTTTATTGACGCCAATTTTGCAAAGCCGTTTGGTCAGTGTAACGAAAAGCATGTTATCATTGGGGATATATAATTATTACACACACGTGAAAAAATGTATTTATTATTAGGTGAATTGATAGCTCAAGATAATGATATGAGGATGAGTTTAGGGAATTCTGTTTGAAAATTATACAAAGTATAACTAAATAGGTTAAGTCCAAATTAACATATGATTATGATTCAAGGGTAAGGGCTAAGGTTAGTCATGTCCTATTCCTAATATGATAATGCAGTTACGATTATTTTGGGAATAATAACAATATAACACACGACACGAGTCAAAACCGCCGCTCAGCTTGATTTTTGAAACATACTCGCCGGCCACTCCTTCACACGAAACGGTATAGTCTACTACTTTTCTTTTCTCCTTCAATCCATTCGTATTAATTAATTAGGGTTTTGTTTTAATCCATATATACATAAGAGTGTGGTTGGGTTTAATGGCGGGTGAGATTGTGTTGTCGGAGCTCTCCGAGTTGAGGAGACGAGGGGCTCGGGAGGCCGTC
>JANVCQ010000003.1:30927588-30950642 GCA_025531925.1 Erythroxylum plowmanianum
TATGCCTACTGCACGTAAGTCAGGGTTCGAGGTCGGGATCAGTTCACGTCTGCATTTATGTCATTTTGTCTTATGTGAAAATTCGTATTTCCGCAAGATTAGTACTGTTATTGTTGAGTGCCCCAAATGATTAATACTGTTTTGTAATTTGATCACTGAAATAATGTTTTGTGGAGAATGATTTCGTATTAAAACGGGCCCAAATTATTTACTGTTATCTGCGCACTCGATGGGTTTTCAAAAACAAAAACAAAAAAAATATTACCGAGTTTTTAAACTGCATTGACTGCTTTAGCATACCACCCTCGCGGGTCGCGGGCTCGGATATCACCGTCGATGTCGGGTTCGGGTCTCGTGGGAGTGGGATGCTACATACCATTTTAATATAAGGAGTATAAAAATTATTTATTATACATTACATTTCATTTCATCTATATTCCAAATAACAGTTCATTACATTACATTATGAATCTTTCCATCATTCATAAACAACTTTTTACCATATTACATTCCATTCTATTATAAATCATTCTGTTCTGTTTTATTCCGTTCTATTCTGTTTTATTAATTAACATTCAATCAAACGGAGCCTGAAAGATGGTTGTATGAAACACCCGATTGGAAGCTCTAATCGACCTATGACGGTGAAGTCGGTCAATGTTTGGGACTTTGCTTTAGTTTGAACAAAAAGGTAAATTTAAATGAACTTGGTTCTTATCGTCACGTCATCGAGGGCTTCAACGATCACATGAAATCCTCTGGCCTAACTATTATGACCCTATCTTATGTCATGAGATCTGAATTATTTATTTAAGTAGGATTTACTTAAATAGATGATCCAAATCTTATGATACAAGGTAGAGCTAGAGTAGCTAGGCCAGAGGATCAGCTCTCTTCGACGACTTATAATTTACTGTTGGAGTATGCACACCGGTGGTCGCTTCTCGGAATCAAATGTTAAACAATACATGAGAGTGATAATTACTGAAAGGTCTGTCACATCAACTCAAAAGGGTTTGGTCACTGTAACTAAAGCATGTTATCATTGAGGATATATAATTATTATATACACGTGAAAAAATGTATTATTATTAGGTGAATTGATAGTTCAAGATAATGATATGACGATGAGTTTAGGGGATTTTGTTACATTTGTTTGAAAATTATACAAAGTATAACTAAATAGGTTAAGTACCTACTTAGATAGGCTTATATTAATAAAATTTTTATCAGTAAAGCTTTTCTAAAAAGTTAGTTGATTATTTGACTGTTATTTAAAAAAGAGATTTTTTGAAAGAGTTTAATACAATATATTGTTTGGCAATATAAAAATTAAAAATATTTTTATTTTAACTATATTTTATTTTATAATAAAAATTATTTATGCTTATAAATATTATTTAAAATATGTTAAACAATATACAAAGTATAATATATTAATTACTATATAATTTTAAACCATATAAAATAAAAATAAAAATATATCTAACCAAATTTTTTATATGGATTATAATATAAGTAAAACTAATATAAAAATAAATATTAAAAATATAAAAAGTCAAATAATATTATATAAATATCAAAATAAACGCGAAGATGTGTTTATGGATATTGTAGAAATTACGTGTAAAACATAAAGATAAAAAGAACTAAAAATAGACTCATTGATTGATCTGAAAAATCTACCTAAAAAAATAAATTTTTAAAAATCTCCAAATTTAAGCTTCTCAAAAAGCTGTATTTCAGCTTAAAAAAAGTCATTTCTATGACAAAAGTACTTTTAGATTTTACAACCAAACACTCAGTTTTCTTAAAAACAACTTTTACGGTGAAAAAAATACTTATTCACTTTCCAAAAGTTAAACCAAATAAGCTCTAAGTCTAAATTAACATACGACTATGATTTAAAGTTAAGGGCCAAGGCAGTCATGTCCTATTTTTAATATTTTTTTAGCCCACGATATGTTTTAAAAAGATTTCAACTATAAACAGTATCTTTAAATTATTTATTTTCAGACTAATTCTTAATTACACCAGATCAATCTGTAGAATAAAGTGCTGGCCTAACTCGTAAGGGGTAAAAAGAATAAAATGCTGGCCAAACTAAGGGGTAAAGTCATGTCCTATTTCTAATATGATAATGCAGTTAACGATTATTTTGGGAATAATAACAGTATAACACAAAAGTCAAAACCGCCGCTCAATTTGAATTTTGAAACATACTCGCCACTCCTTCACAGGAAACGGTATAGTCTACTACTTTTCCTTTCTCCTTCAATCCATTCGTATTAATTAATTAGGGTTTTGTTTTAATCCATATATACGTAAGAGGGTTGGGTTTAATGGCGGGTGAGATTGTGTTGTCGGAGCTCTCCGAGTTGAGGAGACGAGGGGCTCGGGAGGCCGTCGACGAGCTTCACGCTCGCGCAACCTCCATTCTCAGGATAACTACTCAGTGGAAGGAGATTGAGGAACATTACGATTTTGCTCACAATGCCATTGAAGAGCGGGCAAGAGAGGTGGGGGCCAAGGATGAGGAGGTGGAGAGAAAGAAGGAGGAGTGTAGGGAAGAGGCTGAGAGAGTTGAGAAGGTGAGACAGGAGGTGGAGGCTGTGAGGGAGGCGGTTTCGAAGAAGCTGACTCGGCTTGGAGCGCGAGAGAAGGAGTTCGAGAGTAGCGTTGCTGAGAGGTTAAGAGAGGTTCAAGCCAAGGAGAAACAGTGCGAAGAGGCATTGCGTGGATTGGATTTGAAAAGGAAGCAAGTTGAATTGGAGGATGAGGATTTTAGGACAAGGATGAGGGATTTTGAATTGAAGGAGAAGAGATTTGAGGAGCAAATTAAAGAAATTGAGTCGAAAGAGAAAAAGATTCAGCAACAGTTGAGAGAGCTCGGGGAGAGAGAGGAGAGATTGGAATTGCTCAATTGTTCTATTGAAGAGCGAGACCATAGTGTTAGGGTTACGGAGGAAGCTGCTGCAAATAGACTCAAGGAGGTTGAAGCCAAAAAAAAACAACATGAGCGTGCTTTCTCTGAATTGAAACTGAAGGAGAAGCAGGTTCAAGAGCGATTCGAGGAAATCAAGTTGAAAGAAGAGCGATGGAGAGCGAGGTTTAAAGAGCTTGAATTCAATGAAAAGAAATTTGAGGGCAAATGCAAGGACTTCATTTTGAAAGATGAGCAGGTTGAGGAAAGGATTAGGGGGATACAATTGATGGACAACCAAATTCAAGAAAGGTTGGCGGAGATGAGAGACAGAGGAGAGAAGTTAGCTTTCTATGAAAAATCTTTAGAGGAAAGAGCTAGTAAACTTCGGGCCCGTGAGAGAGATATTGATCTGAGGTTGAGAGGGCTTGATTTGAAAGAGAAACAATGTGAGCGATTATACAATGATCAAAAATTGAAGGAGAAGCAAGTTGAAGAGCAGTCCAAAGAATTCAGGTTGAAAGATGAGCGATATAGAACGCGATTTAAACAACTTGGCTTGGACGAGAAGAAATGTGAGGAGAAGTACAAAGAACTCGCTGCGAAAGAAAAGAAGGTTGAAGAACGAGCAAAAGGACTTGAATTCAAGGAGAAACAAATTCGAGAACAGTTGCTGGAGTTTGGAGAAAAAGAAAATAAGTTGAAATCCTTGAGTAATTCTCTAGAAGAAAGAGCCAGTGAAGTTAGGAGAAGCGAGGAAGTGGTTGCTGATAGATTGAGGGAGATTGAAGCAAAAGAGCAGCAATGTGAACAATCTCTTGTTGACAAGAAATTCAAAGAACTGTTTCAGGACTTTGAAATGAAAAATAGGGTGTTTGAGGAGGGATTAAAGGAGATTGAGTTGAAGGAGAAGCAACTTGAAGAGCGATCGAAGGAAGCCACACTAAAAGATGAACAACTTAGGAAAAAGTTTGAAGAGAAGGAAACGAAATTTGAGGAGCAGTGGAAAGAACTTACTTTTAAGGATAAGAGGGTTGAGCAACAACTTATGGAGCTTGGAATTAAGGAACAGAAGGTTCGACAATTACTCAAGGAAGCTGAACTGGAAAACCAGAAACTTGCGGATCAGGGTAAGGAATTTGAGTTGAAGGGAAAGCAACTTGAAGAGTGGTGCAAGGAAGTCAAGCTAAGAGATGAACAACTTCAGAAAGGGTTTGAAGAACTTGGAAAGAAGGAAATGAAAATTGAGGAACGATTCAAAGAACTTGCATTCAAAGATGACAACGTTGAAGAGAAACTTAAGGAACTCGGAATGAAGGAAAAGCAAGTTCAACAATTATTTAAAGAAGCTGATTTGGAAAAGCAGAAACTTGCTGACCGAATTAAAGAAATCGAATTAAAAGACAAGATGCTTGAAGAGCAGCAAGGAAATTTTAAAGTGCAATATAAGAAGGTTGTAGAACAAATTCAAGATTTTGAAGTGAAGAAGCAGCACCTCGAACAACAATGTAGAAAACACGAGTCAAAGGAAAACAATTCATGTGTTTCAAATGTGAAGGTTGAGTCAGTATATACTTCTGCAGTTAACAATGTTACAGACCATACAGTTAGTGGCAATCTTAGAATGTTACAGAACACAAACGAAATAGATGGAACGGCCTTGCAAAGGTTTTTTAATGAGCATTGGGATGGTGATATGGAAGAAGTAAGCAGTTTCATCCGCTTATCATCGAACCCTGCTAAGCTTGTTTTCGATGCCATGTTTGGATTTTACCCTCCCCGTTTGAAGAATGGAGATGTGGAGTTTGAAGAATATGTTGTCAGAAGGAGTTGCATCTTTTTGTTGGAGCAGTTGATGAAGATTTCACCAAACATCGATTCTTATGTCACAGTGGAAGCAATGAAACTTGTCCTTCACTGGATGAAAAAATGGAATAAACATGGTGCGGAGCATTCGGTGGAGGTTTTGGGATTTTTGCTTGTTTTGGGTGCTTATCAGTTGTCCTCTGCTTTTGGTGTCAGTGAGCTCTTAGATTATTTGGAGATTGTTGCTCATCACCCTCAGGCTCCTGAGTTAGTCCGTGTGTTTGGTTTTGCAAATAAAGCGTCAGGTATGCTTCCTGTTGTTGGTCATCACCATAGCCAGTTATCTGTTAATTCTCTCTTTAACGGTCTATTACTGTATCATTTACTGGATTTGTGTTGTTCTTTGTTTTTTGGCTTAACAATGAAGATAAGCAATCGTGTTGTTGTTGGTTTCTATCTGTGTATCTATATGATGTCAATCATCTAAGCTGGTATAGTTCTTTCCTTGTTATGTCTTTGTCTTAAATCGTGAGGAACAAAATCCCAAATTGCAAACTTTTTACTCAAAAAAATTCATCTCTATCTCTGATACTCTGTTTCTCACGTTTGTAAGATGTTAGGCGATTGGCCACTGACACGAACATCTATTATGTCCTTGAAGGTTTATGCATTTTTACGAGTGCAATTTTTTTAAACAGAGAACTCAACGGATAAATTGGACTCCTCATCGGTGTATTCTATTTTTAAGTCATTAGTTTTACCAACTTGAAGTTTTAGGAATGGTCAATTAGTTGGCTTGCTGATATGACATGAACTCTTCTTAATTCCCTTAATCGTAGCTTCATTTTATGTATCCGTATGTGATAAATATACTTCAGGTTCATTTGACATGAATGGTTCTCATAATTATCAAGGGTGTACTTTTACTAGGATTAAATGAACTATTATTGTTTATGGCATTCCGGTCAATTTTTCTAATTAGTCTCGTCTTCTATGGGCAATTAAAGGCAATGATTTATATGGTGACAGGTCTTATAAGGAGGCTTATAAGCAAAAAAAAGCACATAGAGGGTATCCGGTTTATTTTTGCATTTAACCGCGTTCAAGAGTTTCCACCAGTTCCTTTATTAAAGGATTATCTGAAGTACCACAAAACTAAATACAGATCCATTTGTCCACCGAAACTGAACAGGCCAATTGCACAGCGGGTATGTTTTCTCCTTCTCACTTTGTTCCTCAATGCCATTTTTTCTTTATATCCTGTTAGCATCTCTGCTCCATATACTTATACTAATACCTCATCTCTATCAACAGATTGATGCAATTATTGAAAGGGTCGGTGTTGTAAATTCTGTCATCAGATGCATTGAAGAGTACAAGCTTGAATTTCCATTGATGGGCCTTAGGCAGACTATTGAATTTCTCAACAAACTGAAGTGTAGTATTGAACAAGGAGCACCAAATCTGTGTCGTGAAGTTTCACTCCAGCACAACGACAAGAACTCTGGCCCTACAACTTCAGCCACTACGTCTTCCGCAGCCCCTACCACACCTTCCCCAACCAATGCACCAGCTTCTACCAGCACTGAAAAGTCTTGTCAGAGTGGCAAGAAGCGCCGGCGAAATGTGTCATCAGGAGAGGCTCGAAAAAGAATGGCAGGTGATGAACCTCGAAAGAATCCTATACCCTTTCAGTGCCAGACCTCGTTTAGGTCCCAAGGTGCTTCAAATCATCATACGTCGGAAGTCCATTGTGATTCTGCGGGCCACCCCCCTGTGAGTGTTCATGGTAGCTCCTACCATATTATTGGTAATCCATATCAACAATGGGACGGTAGGTGTTTGCCCTTTTGGAGGCCCTAGATTCAGTGGTAATTAGACTGTACAGTTTGGTCACCCCTTCTAAAAATGAACCAAGCTCTTTACATAACACCAGTTGAATAAACATCAGTTAGGTTTGGAATTTTTTATAAAAATTATAATACACGATATGTGTCAATTCTGGGAGCAAAACTGAGTTACTTTAGAAGATAATGTCATGGTATGTAGCTTTTTGTTAATTTTTTTATTTCATTTTGTAATGCTCTAATGATCTACCTTTGTGGGATTAAGTTACTGAAAGAATCCCTTTTCCTTTTTT
Organism: Erythroxylum plowmanianum; assembly: GCA_025531925.1. Taxonomy (NCBI): domain Eukaryota; kingdom Viridiplantae; phylum Streptophyta; class Magnoliopsida; order Malpighiales; family Erythroxylaceae; genus Erythroxylum; species Erythroxylum plowmanianum. The sequence continues at coordinate 30,934,458 of JANVCQ010000003.1, forward strand.
TCTTTTTAAATTTCAAAGTGGATATAAGAAATGGTCAATTCGATGAGATCTCAACTTAAATGATATGTAATTTGTCAATCTTTTCATGTAATTCCTTATGTTCTCCTGACTATTTACCATGAAAAGGATACTTCAGTTCCACTGAACAATTTTTCAAGCTTGATGGCTAGTCTCAACTCAAATACGACAAAATGGTCAACCAATACAATCCAATCGCATATTCGAAATGAAACCAACACGCAAATAACATCTGAGCCACAGACCACTTCATCATGCGCACAAGCATCTTTTTTTATATTTTCTTGGTACATTAACGTTGAAAAAGCAATGTTTTCCACAGAGAGAAGAGAAGAGAAGGTGCTTAGGTGCCCCTTTTTGCTCTCCTCGCACTCACGTCCACACTGCATGCACTTTGTTTATACATAAATATACATATAACGATACCATTTCTTTCTCACCTACTTCAACGCCCACCGACCTACCAAACCCCAAACCTGACCAAACCAGAGTAAACGGCGGCTTCGTAATAACATAAACCCTCTTTTTGTAACTCTTGGACTTTTCCTCATGGACAAGTTCTGTCATGAAACTTTGTTAAAGCATCGGACATTGTTCACCAACTCCTCGTACATCATGCCCTTCGTCAAGTACACTTCATAAAAGGAATTTACTTTATTTCTATTTCTTCTCCTTGGTTGCCAGATTCCCGTACTCAAATTGGCATTTTTTAAAAGACAAATTTGAGTTCTTGCTTCCAATGGGGGTCTGTTCCAAGTCACAATTCTCACCAAACCTTATCTGAATTTCCTTTCTTCGCCATATAAAAAGAGTTGCTTTGTCCCTGTTTGTTCTATCCCAGTTGTTGGTATGTGATGTTTTTCCTCTATTAGTTCTGTTTCACTCCAATCTACTCTTTTCTATTTGAATTGTGTTTCACTCCATTCTACATCAAATAATTGATAACCATTTTTTGTTTCTGGGGTAGCTGAATCCATATCCATTACTTCCTAGTTCTTTCTGGAACTGGGGTGCTCTTGATTTGCAGATAAAGATTCTGGCTTTTTGCATGCATATACATTTACTGTAAACCCATTCGTTTCTGCCATACCTTCTTTTTTCTGTTTCATTCTTTCATTCATTCCAGTCGAAGATACTATTGGTTCATTTGGTCCAATGGGTCGTGTTGGAGTAATCACTACTTCTACCCTGGTTTGTGCTCCATTAATGGTTGAATCTGTGGAGCAATTACTCAGTTGCATGTCTCTTGCAAAGGCACAAGGGGCTGATGTTGTTGAGGTCAGGTTGGATTATATTAAGAACTTCCAGCCTCGCCAAGACCTCGAGACTATCCTCAGAAACAAGCCATTGCCCGTTATCATCGTTCATAGGTAAAGTTTTGCATTCCATTCCTATTGCTGCAATATCCTTTCTTCCTAGAGGTTTGATGGTATCTAACGTTTCCCTGTCTAGCATTGTTCACATACGTATATTTTCAAATAAGGCTCAAGCCAAATTCATGAATAATTTTCTTTCACTTTCCTACGGTGACCAAACTACATATTGTCCAAATTTTATCACCTTCTTGATTGAAGAGACCTTTTTGAATCCATAGTCAAGTCACGACTAACGTCGGTTAGTTGTAGGGATACGGCGAACTAAAAGGTCCCACTTGCTGAATGCTTTTAGCAGTGAAACGGTAACCTTGTGCAATGGTTATGCAGGATATAAAATTTCCAATCATGGCTTTAGCTTTCCCAATAACAAACTTTCTGATTTGTAGATGAAATTTCTCCAAGTTCTGTTTTCTTCAAGTTGTTATTCCCAAGAGAGAAGGAGAAGATTTATCAATATTGACATTTCAATATTGGTAGGCCGGATGCACTTTTCATTTTCTTTGTTTCTTGATGGGGAAAGGAGGAGTGTGTTTCACCATTTCACGGAAAGTTTAGTTGGAAATTTTAATGCTATCTTGAATCATAGCAGCTATGATTGCTCAAAAATAGGGAAAACAGATACGAAAGTGAAAATTACAGTTATTGTTGATTTATGGCCTATGCTCAATTGGTTGGTTGCATATGGGATAATTATTTAATCATGTTATTAAATTTAAAGAGATCATGGCTCTGGAAAATCCTTTAAAAAAATTATTTTCTTATGCTACTTGATGATATCACATCCCTATTTTCTAATAGTTATATGATGTGAACAAAACCTTACAATCAAGCATGGCTTCCTAGGACGATCAGAATCTTCAATTGAAGACCTTAAATTTAAAAAAACAAAACAATAAAACAAAAGGCATGCATTATGTTTTTGTGCATTTGATTTTCGTGTTAATTGCTGTTCTCCCCTTTTTCGTTTTACTTGAGAAGTCAAATTAATGAATTCCAGTGTATACAAAGATTTTTGTCAATGCAAGTAATTACAGGCTTCCATTCATTTCACGGTGATGCTCTATGATACCAGGCCAAAATCAGAAGGTGGTCAGTATGAGGGAGATGAGGAGTCAAGGCTGAATGCCCTTCTTTTAGCTCATGAACTGGGAGCTGATTATGTTGATTTTGAACTGAAGGTAGTTTCAGAATTCTTCTTCAGCACTCATATGTAAATGCATGTCTAAGCATGTGAAGATTGTCCAAGATTATCTCTGATTTTTTGGCTTATCTAATTATCTGAAAGAGTATCTTGATAGATAGATAGATAGTTTAGTGCACCTGTTAGGCACCTTCTCCTCTTTTTATGAATTCTACCTTTCCCTTTTAGTTTATATTTCTGTTTCTGTGACCTGCAGTTTCTGGATAGTATTGGATGCCATTGGATAAGATTAAAGTAACCATATTCTTTCTTAAAGAAGATTCTTATCCTTTCTATTTCCACCATTAGAAGAGTAGCTCTGCCTTCAAATATTTGGAAGAATAGTTATACTAGGAGCGATAATAACATCATCTCTTACAACTAGCTTGTTGACCATACGGATGCCTTTAGCTTACTCTCAAAAGATCAGCTTCAGAATCAACTTTTAACCTCATGGTTGTAGTTTTTTATTTGTACATCTTATCTGAGTTTTGTGCTATCTTTTTCAGGTTGCCTATGATCTGATCGGGGCAATTAAACAAAAGCATGGAACTGGTAAAGTTATTGTATCCTGTTATGTGAATGGCATAACTCCTTCGAAAGAGAATTTCAGTCAACTTGTTGCTCAAATGCAATCTATTGGAGCTAATATTATTAAAATTGTTTCCAACGCAAAGGACATTACGGAAATGGAAAGAATCTTTCACTTGCTTTCATATTCTCAGGTATTGTGACAGAACAGAATTTTGTGAATAGAAAATGACATAATTCAAAGTTTGTAGTTGTCTCTCAAATCATGAAAATATCCTCTACAATTGAAGACCTTGGCCATTTATTTGAAAGAATGCGCTGTGACAACTCTGCTAGCACCCTATCAAGGAATTTATTAAAAGATCCGGAGATTGAATTCTTGAAATAAAAGCAATCACAAAATTGACTCATAGAAGCTTTTATACATACATACATATATATATGTATATATATATATATATATATATAAATATATATATATATTTCATGTTTATTCTTTTGAGGATAACTATGTGTAACTAGTTCATCTCTCGCTTTCAGGTACCTATGGTTGCTTACTCTGAAGGGGAAAGAGGTCTCATAAGCCAGATATTGTGCCCAAAATTTGGAGGGGCCTTAGTTTATGGATGCTTGGAAGAAAATGCAGTTCCTGGTCTACCTACTTTACAAAGCTTTAGAGAAGCCTACAAAATTGAGTACATAAATTCAGAAACTAAAGTTTTTGGTCTCATCTCAAAGCCTGTTAGCCATAGCAAAGGCCCTTTGTTGCACAATCCCACCTTTAGACATGTGAACTATAATGGTTTATATGTCCCGATGTTCGTAGATAATCTCAAGGAGTTCTTCAGTGTGTATTCAAGCCCTGACTTTGCAGGTTATAGGTACGCATATTCACTAATATGGCCAGTTTGGAATTTAGGATAGCGCCAATTCTATGCTGAATTGGTTGAACCTTATGGTCTCTTTAATAATTTGATAAATTCAGTTTGCTGACAAGTCTTCATTTAAAATTAGATATCAATTTGAGATTATGCTCAACGTCATGCTGCATACTGCATGGATCAGATGCTATAACTCTTAAAAAGTCTTCATTTCCTGTTCAGGAATATGCTTAACATTATGCTATATACTGCTTGGATCGGATGCTATCACTCTAACAAGTGGCATAGATCACAAAATTGGTTCACCTTTTCTGATTGTCCTAAGATTTTCTCATTATCTCCATTTTGGTTGTAGTGTTGGCATCCCATACAAGGAAGCTGTCATTGAGTTCTGTGATGAAGTCCATCCTCTTGCTAAGGTTAAACTTAAATTCCATATGAAATGTTATCCTCAACTTCTAGTCACTTATTATCTAGATTACCAGGATGATCTGTTACCAACAAGCAGTTTTGATCACAACTGACAAAATTTTCTAACTTGATGAACTACACTTATTTAATCAGTCTATAGGTGCTGTTAATACCATCGTAAGGAGGCCTACCGATGGGAAGCTGATAGGTTATAATACAGACTGTGAGGCTTCAATAACCGCTATTGAGGATGCTTTAAAAGGTACTGATGTTAACACTTCCAAACATTGTACACCTGAAACATGTTCAATTGGCTGGAGTCAGTGTGCTCCAAATTCTTTCAATTGGTTGGAATCAGTGTGCTCCAAATTCTACATATTGCTATATATATCATTCATCTATATATTACAGGACATGGAAACAACAACAGCACAATATCTTTCAGTTCTCCACTAGATGGGATACAATTTGTGCTAGTTGGTGCTGGAGGTGCAGGAAGGGCACTTGCTTTTGGTGCTAAAAGTAGAGGAGCTCGAGTACTAATATTTGACATTGATTTTGGTAAATACAATATCTTTTAACTCTAAATTTTATGCACCTCTAATTTTCATAAGTTTATGAACTGGAAAATATTGAGTGAAAAAGCATCTAAAATATTTTTTTCTTGCTATTTCTTTTGTTTATACAAAAAGAGAGGGCAAAGTCTCTTGCTCAGGCTGTTTCAGGTGAAGCTCAGCCATTTGAAAATTTAGCCCATTTCCAGCCAGAGAATAAAGCCATCCTTGCAAATGCAACACCTGTAGGAATGCATCCAAATACTGATAGAATTCCTGTTGCTGAGGTTCTTTTATATTTGCTGTCTATTTAAAAGTAAATTTTGGTTCAGTTTTTGTTGTTAAAATTTTATTTTCCGTTTTTTCAGGCAACCTTGGGTGACTATCAGCTGGTTTTTGATGCTGTATATACACCTAGAAAAACCAGATTATTAAAAGATGCTGATGCTGCAGGAGCTATCATAGTAAGTGGAGTCGAAATGTTCCTCAGACAGGCTATTGGCCAGTTCACCCTCTTCACTGGCAAAGAAGGTATTCTTTGACATACCAATTTCTCTCTCATTTTTTCTGAAAACCTCAATGTCATTCAGTCCTGAATATACCTAGTATTTAGTTTTGGACTTTACTTCTTTGAGCCTAAACAGAATCAAGATTTCAACATGCTGTTATTGTTAATACTTGACTATTGAATTCCAGGAGAACAGAACAGAATGCGGGAAAGCACCATTAGAGTTTTAAAAATTATTGTTACTTTAGATTGTTTTATGCATTTACACCAATTAAAAGTTGAATCATTCACCTTCAGAGCTCTTTCTAAATGTTTGTAACAACTAACTAGCTAGGAGACCTAACATTTGTTTCAGTAGTGTTTTCATTTAATAGACAGAGCCATAAATTTTCTTGTTTTTTGTCTATTTTGCAGCACCAACTGCTTTTATGAGGGAGATCGTTTTAGCCAAGTTCTGATGTACGAAATCATCATCCAAATTATGTAGAAGGCAAATGTCTGTCTCCGCAATTGAATCTTTCATTTATCAATTGGCAAATCCTTCTTTCCTTTAAATCCAAACAAGTTTCTACTTTACATATGAAATTTAGGGACTTTCACCTCCAAAGATGGCGCACCCTTTGCATCACAAGTTTCAAATATTGTAATAAAAAGGTCGACACTTGCTACTCATATGAATGCTCAACATGACTAGTATTTCTCCTCAAATCCTTTGTACCAAATACTCTACTCTAATCTTATTTTCGCCTTAAGCCGGCGGCGTTTTATGTGACATAAAATGACGTCGTATTATGTCTATAATTGATACAAAATCCTTTGTCCCAAATGCTCTACTCTAATCCTATTTCTGCCATAAGACGGCATCGTTTTATGTATAAATAGACATAAAATGACGTTGTCTTATGTCTATAATTGATAGAGAATTCATATAACTGAGTAAGTACTTTTCCTCTCATTTATTGTTTTGATTTGTTTAATTGTCACTTTCCTTATCGCTTACTTTTCACCTACCCAATAGGTTTAGGGTACAGATCTTCCATACCCCCTATCCTGTACCTACCCAATTCCTCTTTGATCTTAACCATCTAATGCAATAAATTGGATGATTGAGAACAAAGGGGAACAGATGGCACTAAGTAGGGATACAGAAGATCTGTTCCCATAGACTACTTCTATTGAGCATCCCGACACTTTCAGGAATCAAAATGGTGAAAACACCTTTTGCTTTTCTTGTCGTAATAGTTGTGACCCGAGTTTACAACTCGGTTTAATAAAACAATATAATTTAATTGAAACATATAACAATCTTATATGATTAACGATATAATTGCAAAAACAAGATGGTATTTAAATATTTTTGAAAGAATTCTAATTATATTCTCTTTCCATAATTAAAATTAACAAATAATTATTTTACTTAATCTTAATTATGTTAAATTTAATCATAAACCTTAATTTTTGGAAACAAAATCAACACCCTTATTGTCTACCTTATGCAATGATGCCTCCACCAGAAATTCATTTGCCCTCTGATTGAAGTTCATTTGTCCATCATCTCCTCCAAGCAGTATCATCCCCTTTATTAAATCGTGGTAGGTCCCTGGTTTGTATTTTAGGTTAAACAATTTTCTTGGTATAGTCTTTGCACCACATTATTTCTTTATTTTTTAATAAATAGCATGCTTTCTTTATTGATGTGGTCCTTCTTGTTTATTGTGAATTTTGTATGTCTCGAATTGGGTTGGTTTCAAAAGAGGGTTGGTTTCAAAAGAACACAATTGGTAGATGGTGAAAATGATTGAATTGCAGCCTAATCTTCAAAAGTCATATGAAAATTTATCACTCGAGTTGTGGTCAAGGAGATCAATTTTGGGTTAGGCACTATTCCAATAATTGATGCCGTATAGAATATTGTGTATAGTGAACTCACAGTCATATAAAAGACAAGTTAAAATTTAAAATACTAGTTATTTCTTCTTCTTGATGATTAATTTCTCCTTCTTATTAACCATGTTTGCTTTTTGTGTACTTTCATAATGAGATATATTTGTTTGCTACAAAATTTTATAGCAACAATATTACGAGATTGACATGCACAAAAAGCTTAATTTTGTTAATCAAAAGTGCATTTTGAACATCAACATTTATATTAAGATACAACTTGAAGTATTCAATTTGAACCTTAACTTTTTAAAAATGTTTAGAACAAATGTTAAGTGGTCGAAAATCTTGCGGTAGTTAAATATCTGTCAGTTAATGTCACATCAATATTGATATCTAATTATTTATTATTTTTAGCTAGGAGGTTAATTAACATATTAAAATCCCTATTTAGTGAATTTACTAATTAAAAGAATCAAGTTTATGAATTTGGAATTATATATTCATCGAAATACCTAATTCAACAACCTACTTCCTCTTCCCTCCTTTTACTACATATCATTACTTATGTGAAAATTTTCATAGCTTCATCTTGACATCTTTCACTCGCATGACTCATTTGTTGCATTATATTTTACTTTTGCATATCGCATCGCCACATGCCGCTTCTCTACCTTGCACACACATTGTTGATTTTTTCTTGCTTTTTGTCTCATTTTGGTAACACTGTATGGTATAAACACAACCTAGCAAGATAACCAAATACTACTTTTTAATTTCCCCGTGTCTCTTATTTCCTGTTAGCAACTATTTTTGCCTTTCTATGTAAATTAAGTTAAATAAAAAAATGGAAGATATGGGTTGTAAGTTTTGGTGAGTGAGGGCCTAAAAGCTTTAATTGTCTTTATATATAGAATAAGAAGGCACAAATATGGTTTTTTAAATGTCAATTTGTGTCCTTTCCATCACCTTTTCAATGAAAAAATTTGTAATTTACAAGTCCAACCAAAAATCAGGGGACCTCTGTCAACAATATAGATTTGATGGGGTTGATTAGTACTATTACAAAATTGGAACAGAATGGCTATAGACATTGAAACATTTCTAACTAAGCTTTATTCTTTATTAGTAGTAGACTTACCAACAAATGCATATCCCACACCCAATCCATCAAAATGAAAGGCATAATTCTCGCACCTTTGAAACACCCTAGAAAGTGATACTGTCTTCCTTCTTGCACGCTTTATACTTGTGAACAATAAAGTCTCAAGCAAACCAACCAATGATGGTGCTCTGATAACCCTCTCCATCGCATCTGCCCTACCACTCTTACGCAAATAAGGAAATGCAGCAACATCATTTCCTTTCCCTCTTGATGTCCAATATTGCATCGTTATTATTATGCCAGCCACAACCGTGCCTTCCTTTCTCGTTGCTTCAGCACTAATTGGTTGCCTCACAATTAAAGTCAAAGAATCAGTTGCTTCATCAGTAACACCTTAATTTCCTAAGGCCCCTATTAGTGTTATAACAGCCCCTACTTCTATTATCCTTATATAATTTTTTGTATTAGTCAACATATTAAATAAAGTTGTGACTACAGCTTTCTTCCCACAACTACGCTTACTTTATTTGCTATTGTCTTCTTATAGTTATAAGCTCCACTTTTATATTTTCGAAAGTTGGCTCCGTTTAGTTCGGTAGTAGTTGGACCCACTATCTAGTTAAAAATAATAACTAATACTATGTTAACATTGATGTAGTATTTAACTGATAGATGTTTAATTATGTTAAATTTTCCATCCACTCAAGCTCTGTTCTGAACATTTTGAAAATGTCAAGATTTAATTTGAATGCTTAGAAGCGTTAGGGTTCAAGTTATACTTTGTTGTAAACATTGAGGCTTGAAATATACTTTTGGCCTTTGGCTACTATATAACTAAAACTTATCAGTTGTATACTTGATTTTAAAGTTATAACTTGGTTAAGGTAAATACAAGAGCAATCAATCATAACTGAAGACATAATTTTATGACTCATACATTTAGAGGTGCAAACTTATGATTCTATTCACTAAAGCATATTATATGTATTTGAAGCATGTCAAGCATATGTTTTGAACATGATTAATAATCATTTCATAATGAGATTTCATATAATTAATAGTTTTTCGATGATGTAATTTCACTCATGTTATGCTAATAAGACCAGTTATGTATCACTTTATGCTAGTGCATTATCATTACTCTTTCCCTTCTAATTAAGTTATTTATTAGATATTAGATGTGATGTCCCTCGTAAAGGATGAAATTTTCTTTTAGAAATTATAAAGGATGTAATTTTATTTACATTAAGTTGATACTTTACCATATGACAGAGAGTTCATTAGATTTACATACAACTTATGCAAATTATTGTCCTTAACTATTGTGGTGTATAAGTTACATCTATTTGGAATGTACTCTAATATTAAGATTTCATAATATGACCTTATGATGCTTTTAATATTTTCTAGTGATCATGAACAAGTTTACAATAGCTTAATGTGGAAGTATAAGGTTATGTTATTGTGGGAAGTTCATAATAGAACATGAATTGAAATATGCTAAAAGGCAAACAAGTATCATTGAGATTTTTAACCTTGATTATATCAGTTATAGGCAACTATATGAGATACGAAGGAATTAGGATACCTTCAAGTTGACAAAGCATTCTAATAACGTATCATGTTTTAAATATAGAAAGTCATAGAGACTTATTGAATAAAAAAAATGTTGTATTGGGCTTATTACTTAATGAAACTTAATAAAATGGTTAATGTGTATGTAACATGTAAGTTAAGACATATCAGTTCCTAACTAGAGAAGAGGAGGTTATTGGGGAGGATGAAGATAATTATGATGAAGAAGGAATTACTGATGTTAAGATGGAGTATGTTAATGGTGAACATGTTAATGAACACGTTAAACAATAAATTGGTTACCAAAATGATGAACAAGTTAATGGCTGAGGTGATGAACAAGTTAGTGACTAGGGTGATGAACAAGTTGGTGACCATGTTGATGAACATATACAAGTTGATTTCCAAGTTGAAATTCCTAATGATCATTATTCAAAATTGATTTAGTTGATTGTGGTAGTTTTATTAGTAATGATAAATACCCAAATGGAGAGGAGCTAAGTGAAGCATTAGGAAAATCAAGTACTTAGACATAATCTAACTAGTGTGGTAACACATTAGAGATTGGACATAGAGCTCGAAAATGTAAAAGAATTCAAAGACATTGTTGTGAATTGTGTGGTGCAAATAAGATATGATAGTAGGTTGAAAAAGAATGAAAGCAATAAGATATGATTATTAAGAAACCTAGTATCTCTACAATAAAAATGGTTATATAGTGTTGAAAGAAGTTGAACATATTTTTTAACTTATGCATGTGTAAAGTAGAAAAGAGAAGACCTAGAAAATAGAGGGTAATAAATTTTATTATTAAAATATTTCAAGGTATATGGACATGTATATGATTTGAAGATTAATAATCTAGTTTAACAATGAAGTTATAACTAACAAGGAATTGGGAGACTTTTTTTATAGTAATAGAAATCACATTTCATTCTTTTGTAATACAAAATTCATATCATTCTTCATTATCTTTTATTATAGTTCAAAGGTTATACATTTACTTTGATGTCATGAAAAACGGTTGGACACATTTGAGACTTATTTTTTGGGCAAATGATTACTTTTTAAAAAATAGAGGTCTAAAGCTAATTATTAAGTACGGTAAAAAGGATGGAGATGTAGGGATGTATTAATTAACATAGGCTATCATGGAGGTAGAAAATATTGATTCATATAGTTTATTCATGAATTTACCAATATTTAGTTTGGAATTGGATGATGGAGAAGAACTTATAATCATATTTGATATCAAAATGGTAACTTAATCTTCATATATTTATAATTAATCTTTATTATTTTTTTAAAAGATCAATTTTTAATTAAGGGATTAATTAGATCTGTAGAAGAGACTTGATCAAATATAACTACTAAATGTGTGCTAGACATATCAACCACATTTTGCATAGAAATTGGAAGGGAAATGACTTTTAAAAAGCATTTTCATAATTGCACATAGTTAACTTATGTAGAAGGTTCCAATGAGCAACTCAAAAGGCTTGACAAATTAGAACTTAGATGCACTTCTACCTTACTTGAATATCTTAAGGAGAAGTGGATGAATTGTTACTGATCATTTGAATTAAAGTGCTAGATAGTTGACAACAACATAAGCAAAAATTTTAATGGGTAGATCTTACTGACCATAAATAGGTTAGTAGTTAGCATACTTGAAATAATTAGAATCATGGTGATGAGAGATATATACATAGGAGAATAGGAGATAATTTGTATATAGATGTAAGTCAAACATTGCAACCACTATTGTGAGGAGTTGGAAAAGAACAAAAAGGATTCAATGCAGAAGAGGATAGTTAGGAATGAAGATCTGGTATATAAAGTTGTAAAGGGTGATAATAAGCATATTGTGAAGATTAGTAAATAATAAACATGTAGTTGTTAGATATAAGATTTATATGGTACCCTTGCAAACATATGCTAAGGTCAATCTATCATTTTAAACAAAGGGTTGAGAAATTTGTTGATGGTTGTTATAATAAGGTGTTGAACCAGGGGAGGTTCTAATTAAAGTTTTGATGGTAACAAAATATATAAACTATTAGTGTATTTATTATTTTAATGAAAAGAAATATTATAACAAAATGAATCCATAAACTCAAGAAAATAGTGTATGAAGTTGAAAAAGAGAAGTTGAAGTTTGCAACCAACAAAATGAAGATCAAAATAAGAAAAAAAGATTAAGGATTATCAAGATCAATTTACAATTTTGTATTATTATTTGTAATCTCATTTTGTTGCTTTGATGATCTAAAAGGATCTCCATGTATAAACATTTAATTATACATCATTGTATGAGACTTTTTATTCATTAAGAGGCGTTGAAGCTTTTGGTTATTATAAAATCCTTTTGATCTTTAGAACAAGCTTTAGGGAACATCTTGGGAAGTGTTTAATTTATATTTTGCATTAATCAATTTGAGTTTGAGCATTTGAAAGTGTTTAAATCATGTTTTTTGGTTAATTGTTCAACCTATATAAGTTAGTGGTCAGCCAATATAGGTTAAAGTTGTTAAAATTGATGTACTAAGAGTTTATAGCAACATTAATTAATGTATTGGTTAACCAATATGACATATTAGTCAAGCAAATATATGTATTGGTTGTCCAATATTCCTATGACTAGTGAATCTAGTATTATAAAAGTATTGGTCGACCAGTGTACTATATATAATCATTGTAATAGCTACTTATTGGCTCAAATGGCTATTTAAGTTTCCAAGACATTATAAATACGTATTTTCTCATTAGTTTTAGCATCAAGAAGGTTTTAGATCTTGTATGCACACATTTAAAAAAAAAATTCAAATATTTGAGCATCATTGACTCATATTTGTGTGAGTGAGTCATTTTAGAGTTATCAAGTGAATAAGTAAGATATTTTTTAGTTATAATCTTTTGCTAAAGTGCCAAATATTGTGTTTGGGAGTGTTCCAAATGGTATTAACGTTCTTCTTCACCTCATAAGAAGGTTGTAAGAAGGGCTTCTTTACTGTGAAAGATTATAAAGATGTTATTCTTCACCTTAAAAGAAGAATTATAATAGAATTCTAAAAAGAGTCTTAGGAGTGGACATATGAAAGGGTTGCTTATCAAACCACTATATATTGATTTTCATTCTCTCTTCCCCACCTCTTTAAATTATTTTTAATTATTTAATTGATTTATATTAACCAGATTCCTCATTCTGATTTATAATGATTGTTGTTAATTAAGTATATTCGATAGGAAAGTTGTTGAAATTTTTAAACACCAAATTCACCTCCCTCTTAAATGCTATTATGGACCAACATAAGGCCTAATTTCTTGTATGGTCATATGCTGCAGTCAATTATAGGAAAAATTTTATGACCTACAATTGATACAAGGGTGATACAACCACAATCTAAAAGAATCAGTGTCAGAGAGAACAGATTTGCAAAAGGAAGGGATAAAATGAGCATAAATTTTGAAAAATCCAGAAAAAAATCTCATAAGGGACAAAACAAGTGTAGAAATGTAATAAATTTAGAAATTCAAGCCACAACTCTAGAAAATGCAATAGGCTTAATATTACTTGCTTTGGTGTATGAATCATTTTATTTCATTAAAGTTAATAATTTTTTTTTCTTGTTGTTATTCCAATTGTTACTATTAGGTTATTATTGAGGCATCTTCATAAGTATATAAGTGTTCAACTTATGATCAATTTATCTTAGTTATAATAATTAATGAATATATTTCTTTCGATTAATATATGTTATTGGTATAAGGATAGTTTAAGATATTTTTATTCTTAGTTAACAAAGCAATATTATTAGTTCTATACATAAAATTAATTATTGCATTATTGACAATTAATAAGACAATATAGTGAATTATATGTTTATTTCTATATTGGTAGTTATTCACATACTTGTAAAAGGATGTTTAGAGATATTGATCCTTATACATTCAAGTTGTCACTTCAACTAAGGGGTACAAGGTTTAACGGACAATTTAACATCACTTTATAATAATTACAAAAGCAGAGAAAAGGAGAGAAGAGGAAAGCATCATTGGCACATTCATCACAATAACAAGTTTCCTAATTAAGAGTAAATGAGGGAGGCATTATAACGCAAAACATCAACCATATTAAATATGATTATATGAACATTGATATATTTTTTATGGATATGTTGTTGGCTTAGCTCATTGATGAATGTGCTGTTATCATAACTTGTTGACACATGTGTTGTTGGCATAACATTGGTACACTATTGGCATAATTTTTGCCTGTATGTAAATATGTTTGCCAATTTTGTATATGGATTCCAGTCTAATACATGAATTTCAATCTATATATTTGCTCCTCTATATATTTATAATATTAAAAGTGTCGTATGAAAGATAATGTAAAATTTCCTAACATAATCAGTACAATATATAGTTTAGGTTCACAATCATTGCATGCACTAGAAGTCAAGTTTAAAAGTTAACATTAAAATTAAATGAAATTATCCACGACATATTTGAAAATAACATCTACTATAAACATAACAGATCCTATTGCAATATTCATCAACATAAAATTCAAATTTCTTTTTATTTTGCCAATAAATTAATATCTTATTTCATGAGCTTTATTTGTTCCTCAATCTCCTTAGTTGTGCTTGCTTAAGTAGTTTTTGTTTTTTTTACTTCCTTAGTTGTGCTTGCTTTAGTAGTTTTTGTTTTTTTACTATCTTTTTCAACATAAATATTTCTTTTCTTAATTTATAAATCATTTTAATAGTCTTCTTAGTAAAATTTTCATTATACCACTTGAAAAAACAAAAACAAAATTTACTTCATAATTTAATCATTATACATAAGATTTTTTAAACTAATTACAAATGAAAACTCGCTAGATAATTGAGGCATCCATAAAATCTCCTTCATATGTTATGATCATTTCATGAAATTCTTAAGAAGGCATTTAACCCATAATAACAAATCACATTATGCGCATTTAAATTTAATGCTATATTAGTAGATGACGGGAATCCATAATTTTACGAGTCATCACCCCACCTATCACACTAATAACACATATAACATTCTATAATGTTAAAAAAAGTTAATGATCGATATGTTGATGTAAAAGGACAACATTTACAAAAAATGCACAAACTTTCAATAAATATGACTGAAAACAATGAAATACAATCGCAAATGCTTATAAAAATATCAGAGGTTTTGATAATGTCAGAAGTAATTTAAAGGAGATGAAAAAGGAGACCAAGAAGAGAGTTAGGCAGCCAATTCTTGAAATGGTTACTAAAGTTGAAGCTTCTATGGAATCTAGAAAGGGGATAGAGAGTAATGTTGAAATTATTAAGATTAAATTAGGTTAGTTAGAGTTTATTGAGATTAAATTTGGTTAACTAAATTTAATTAGACTTGGTTATAAATGAACATAATTAAAGAAAAAACGTAAATTAATTTAAGTTAAATATGAAGTGTGAGTCTCGCTATGCAACGTGTATACTACGTGACACAATGGAACGTATATATCTAATAAAAAATAGTAAACTCATGTTACATCAATACTAACATGGTTTATAACAAATGAATACTCAAAATTTAATTTAAACATACATTTCATTTTAAACTTTGTGAAATGTTACAGTTTAATTCATATTTTAATCAAACATCTATTTTTTGGCTTACCTGTTACCATTCGTAAGGTGTACCTTTTTTTTTTTGGTTGCTCACAAGGTATATTAGAAGGGTTTCAATTATGAAGAGATACCTTTAAGTTATCCACACCTAGATTAATCCTCGCTCGAGTTGGGTAGGTCTCTTGCAAAAAATAAAGCTCTAATTTCAAATTTTTAATGGCTGCATACATAAAGAAAGTTCGAATCTGCAACCTCACTTAAACTAAAAGAGTCTCTAATTCATCTGTGGCTTGAAATTATTATTATTATTTTAAATAAAAGGAAAGAGTACATCAGATACTAATAAGTCGGGAGAAACTGCGCCCCGACTGATCTTCTGAAAGAAGATTTCTGCACCCTAAAGGTGGAACATCAAAATAAGTTGTCCCGATATCGCCAGGACAACTCTGGGTAGCAAGCCAATCCGCACATCTGTTGCCCTCTCGGTGCACATGCCGATGAGCAACAGTCCAGTTTCTGTTGA
>JANVCQ010000003.1:30986326-31012822 GCA_025531925.1 Erythroxylum plowmanianum
AACTAGACTAGCTATACAGTAAGCTTGCTAATGAACTAGACTAACTGTTCATAAACCAGAAACAACGAAACAACAAAATAGAAATAATCAAGATAAGAAAATAAATAAATATTCCTTCAGAAGATGTCTATAAAAACTACGACAACAAACTTGGCTTCTTGGGTTACCGTAGTAAGGGCCAAAAATACAAAGCTCAAATAGTGCATAACTGGACTAATGGAACACGAATGGCACTCAAAAACATAAATATACATGCATAAAAACATATATGCTTATGTTTGAAGATAGGAATTAACATGAATGTCAAGGAAGTTTCTTGGCAAAAAGTGATTGAACTAGAAAGCAAGAGGCTTTCAATTTTATCGGCGATGGAATTATTTTTCTGCTGAATACTATTTCAAGTCTCCTGACAGATTGAGGTCTCCAATAGAAGACCTAGGATGTTCTACCTTTTATCAACATTTCAAGGACATGTATACTTTAGCATGCCCAGAGTAAAGCAGTAAACACTCGAGGTTCTACATGAGCTTTTTCAATAAAACTGCAATTCTATCAGAAATTGATGGTTGCACATATGTGGAAATCTATCCAATTTGAAGTATCTGATGACTAATAACCCCACAAAAACCAAAGGAAATTTTCTTGCATTACAAAGGGGGAGAGGTTATAGTTATGGACATCCTTTCCACCACCAAAACTTTCCTAGTTTCCATATTTCCAGCTTTACTATCTCCTGGGGCACAACACGATATACTTAGTAATCCAATTGAGAAAACGCAAGACCATCTTCCGTACAAATAATTAAAGGGTGTTGCTTCCTTACTGGAAAATCAAATGTTTAAGAAGCCTTCCACTAGCAAGCATCTTTTTCAAAATTAGCCGAGAAACCCATAGTCAGATGTTTGAAACCACCAAAAGGTAAATGAACCGTTTTTAGGGAATCAGAGACAAGCGCATAAAAGAAAGGGAATCATGCTGACGTCACAACTTGAATTCAAACTATTTAGAAAGAACAAATTAGAAGAATAAAAAAAAATCCCAGGACCTGACTTCAAAATATTAAACACTGAAAAATATAATGGGCAAAGGAAAAGCCAAAATATTGGCGTTTTAACCCAAGGATGATAGGTGCAGATGCAAAGCAGATGCTCTATACCTTTTGTCCAATGCCAAGCTTTAGTTTGGCATATAAAACTGGTATATAATGGAAAGGAGATGCTTGTACCTTTCGTCCAATGTCAAATTTTAGTTTCGCATATAAAACTGATATATAAAAAACAAAAGGTAAAAATAAAATATTTTGTTAAAATAAAAAATACATTAACATCTATTATTATATCGTAAACTAATAAGAAATCAAAAATAATAATTAAGCTAAATCTAAGTCTAATAAAAAATTTAAAATCAAAATTATGATCTATACTACATTACTCATTAATAATTTTGTTAGCATCACATTTTTAAATTATCCTAAATAAAATTAATTATTTAAACTAAATTACTAATTAATAATTTTTTAGTGCTATTTTTTAAAATATTTTTGAAAATTTTTTAAATAAAATGGGAAGTTTTCAACTATATGACCAATTATTGATGACAATCAGTAACCAATCTTATTAAATAAAAAATTATTATTTATTATTGATCAATAACAACTACAAAAAATTAGCCATAAAGCATTTTGCATCGTGTATATTTCAACTTGTCTTACCTAGATCTCAAGCCATATAACTTCGGGAACAAATCTGATGTTCCCAAGGTACTATGCCCCTGTGTCTCAATAAATTCCGATCATGTATTACAATAAGTTGGATGATTAAGATGTTAAAGCCACAACAGGGCACAGTAATTTAGTAACAACAAGGGCAGTAGATACGCTCCATGTAACTTCAGTCTTTGCATTTTTAGAAGTATAAAGAATACTTGACGATTAATCATTGGAAATTGGGAATCGCATCAGGGATAAGATAGAGTTTTGAGGTCAAAATTACAAGGGAATGCGACGTTACCATTGTTAAATGTTGTCATTATAAGTGAATGCCTTACTGCCATATTTCAAGAAGCACTCAACAAGCTCTTCTAGTCAACTCAAATGGTAGTCGCTTCATTTAACATACGCAAACATCAAGTCCTTGAAAACAAAATAGACTATCTACCTAGCCAAGCCTATTATGAACTGAAGAGCAACACTTATTGTTTGTAGCTAACAACAATTTTAAAACTTTGAAACTTTATCAAATAATTTTAAATCAAATTCAAACACCAGATAGGATTAGATTTTTCAAAGCATGTCTTGTCTTTTCGATTGACACTCTCTTAAGTAGGTTTCCTTTCATTTGTTCAACTTTCATACTAAAGACATTGTTACTCTTCCTCCGTTTCTCATGGTTGTTCTATCTCTTTATTTGTTTTCTTTTCGGGTTATGTTCTCTTCTTCAAGCTTGTAGGTGATGGTTCGTTAACGGAGACTAGTAAAGCTTCTAATCCATGGTATATGTGTGTTCTCCATCATGCTTTCTCATTTGGGTATATGTTAGTTTCTTTCTTCAACAACGAGTCAAAACTAGTGAAGATGGATTTCAGGGTGAATTTTCTTTGATTTGGCGAAATGAAAAAACCATTCAAATTCACGGTTTAGAAGTTATTTAACCAGTCGGTTTTTATTCACCATAATTGTTAATTTACAATACTAAAGGACCTTGAAATCATGGTTATTTACCATAAAATCTGCTGGACCCCGCTTCCAGAGTCAGCATTCAAAAATATTTAACGGTTGAAACTCATTGCAAATTTTCTTAAACAATAACACATATGCGAAAAATCGATAATCAAAATGGCCCGACTTATTTAAAACAATTACAGTCACAAAGATGCAAACATTATTGAATACATCAGAGTTTCAGTAATCACTTGGGCCCATTACAGAATACAATACTTGTTTTCATAATATCTTTACATTTCAAAAACTACTCATTTGCCTTAATACAAAATACACAGGATACAGTTGAATGTTTATGCTTCAGATGATTCTAAAATACAAAAATCCTGAGCTAACTCAATTACAAAAGTCTTTAACTATCTTGGAGTTCGAATGCCTTGCAAGGATCACTAATCTTCTCTTTCTGCACCTGAGAAGGGAAGCGTGGGGTGAGCTACACAGCTCAGTGGTTAATATATTCATAACCATTGGCAATTGACCCAAAGTCAAGCATATGTATGTATAATATATATATATATATATCTAGCAATTCTAGCATTCATATTTTATTCAAGCAATTTAAACATTTATCAAATTTAGCTCAAATCACATAATAATCAATATGCTTCATACTTGACAATTTAAAGATGCAATGCACAACAAACGGCTCGAAGGTTCCATGAAACAGAATGAGGAAACCAAAGTTTACCCTATGAATATAATGAGTGCATTTTTTTCGGAGCTCATATGCCACAAGCGGGCAGCTGGGAGAAGGCTCTTATCAACGTGCACGTGATGAACAGAATGGTTCCACTCTCGCCCAAACAGAAGCACATAACCATACTCAGAATCATTTTACCAAAATGCTTTTATACTTTCAAACCTTTTTTTTCATCTTTCATGTTCTTTCATTTCTATATATACAAAATGCCATGACATATTTTAAGGCATAACATTGATCAAAATCACAATTTAATTTTATTAAGATATCATACCTCTTTCATGGTATAACATAATCAAAATTATCATGTATTTTCAACAAGTCAATTTCAAACAATTTAACACATATTCACATATAGGCAAGAATTTGCCAATCACACAATAACTGTAAATACATTACCCACCTAATTTGCTTGCAAAAATCTAAGTCAAGATTGTCTTTCTCCTTGCTCTTAGGTAGGATTCTCTTGGTTCCCTAAAACAAACCAAGTTTCATTCAATAAGAATCAAATAGAAAATCCCACGATGCAAAATCACTAAAATTGATTCTAGAATGCTTAAACCCAAGCATTTCCTAAACTCTATGAACTAAAATCCTTTTAAAAATCCAAAATATCCAAAATTGTCTTACCTTAATTCTTTACCAAATGAAGAGATATTTGGCTCAAAGGGAAGCTCTTCTCTTCCTCTTCCTTTTTTCTTTCTTGAACAATTCCAAAATCTCTCTTGAAGACTAAAAAAAATTAAACCCTAGCTTGTTTTCCTTTCTTTCTCTCCTTCTCTTCTTCTCTTCATATTTCTCTCTCTTCTTCATGACACTCTCTCCTTTTTCTATTCAATTTTCATTCTTCTTTCTTCTTAAAATGCAAGACAACACTTCTTCTTCCACTTATGCCCTTAATGATTGAAAAATGTCCCTTTTGCCTTTCTATTTATGCCTTACGTCTTTTATACTTAAGTGTCTTGCCAAAAGCACCTTTGAATATTCTGACATAACTCTTTCTTCTAGAAAAGTGTTCTCCCTTGTCTTAAGTTTCCAATGACACCAAAATCAATCCATTTGGTTCAGAAATCTGAAAGTTAGGGCCCAAACATTTCAGACTGTTGTTAGACTAAAATAGTACACTATACCCAACTTTCATCCAGAAATTGAAAGTCCTAAAGACTGAAATAGATTTCAAATTTTTGATACCATTTGTAGATCCATGTCTCTAGTTTATCTTGAAATAAGAATCATCTTATTCGGAGCTCTACTGATCCAGAAAACATCAAAATACTGAAGCACGTTTAGTAAAATATCCAATTCCTACTATTCCTACCGATACCCTTACTTTGATTCAATCTATCTTTTTCCAATCAATACCAAAAGCTAACAAAATCTATGGAGGGATAGAAAAATGTGTTAAGAAACTATTTGTTCAAGAATCACTTCATTTGGAGGTTGGAGAACAAAGTTATGGCCTAAAGAATCAAACATGATTTTGTCCCCCAATCATGTTGAACCTTTCTCGGGACAAATAATAAAACTTCCTCTAGAGAATTAGGATTAAGGTGTTATTTATATGAACGGAAAGAAAACTTCAAGATCTACAACTTTCAAGAAGACCTAAAAGACAAATTCTATCTTCTGAAGGGTTAAAAATGGAGCATAAGATAAGATTAGATGAAGTCAAAGGAAAAAGCAGACGAATGGAAAAAGACAGATGAATGGGAAAAATTACTATAACTTTCCCTACAGATATCAGATTTGTGTGTTCTTTAGATGGTTCGAAAGAGAACTTCAAGATATACAACTTTAAATAAGACCTCAAAGACATATTCTATCTTATAAAGGGTTAAAAATGGAACAGAAGAAAGGTACAGATGAAGCCAAAGGAAAAAGCTGACGAATAGAAAAAGATAGATGAATGAGGAAAATTGCCATAACTTTCCCTAAAAATATCAAAATTGTGTGTTCTTTATATTTTTAGAAATAGGAATTCAATATCTATAACTTTTATGAAGATCTCAAAGATAAATTCTATCTTTTGAAGGGTTAAAATGGAGCAGAAGATAAGTACAAACGAAACCAAATGAAAAGGCAGACTAATGGAAAAAGACAGACAAATGGGGAAAATTACTATAACTTTTCCTACATATATTGGATTAAGGTATTCTTTATATATTTAGAAATAAGACTTCAAGATATACAACTTTTATGAAGACCTCAAAGATATATTCTATCTTATAAAGGGTCAAAAATGAAACAGAAGATAGATACAGACGAAGCCAAAGAAAAAAGTAGATCAATGGAAAAAGACAAATGAATGGGGAAAATTACCGTAACTTTCCCTACAGATATCATATTTGTGTGTTCTTTGTATGGTACGAAAGAAGACTTCAATATCTACAACTTTTATGAAGACCTTAAAAATAGATTCTATCTTCTGAATGATAAAAAATGAAGTTGAAGATAGATATAGATGAAATCAAATGAAAAAGCAGATTAATGGAAAAAGACAGATGAATAGGGAAAATTGCTATAAATTACCCTATAGATATTGGATTAAGGTTTTCTTTATATAGTTCGAAAGAAGACTTCAATATCTACAACTTTCATGAAGACCTCAAAGACAGATTCTATCTTATGAAGGGTCAAAAACGGAGCAGAAGATGGGTCAGGCGAAAAAGCAGAAGAAGCAAAACACAGAAGAAGCAAAAAGCTGAAGAAGCAAGACACAGAAAAAGCGAAAAGCAGAAGAAGCAAGACACAGATGAAGCAAAAAGTAGAAGAAGCAAAACACAGATGAAGTAAAAAGCAGAAGAAGCAAGACACGAAAGAAGCAAAAAGCAGAAAAAGCAAGACACGGAAGAAGCAAAAAGTAGAAGAAGCAAAACACAGAAGAAGCAAAAAGCAGATAGCAAAACACAGAAGAAGTAAAACACAGATAACATGTCACCACAAAAGAAGCAAAACATAGACGACACGTCATCACAGATGACACGTCATCATAGAAGAAGCAAAAACACAGATGATACGTCATTACAGATGACACGTCATCATAGAATAAGTAAAAACACAGCTGACACGTCATCACAGAAGAAGCAAAACATAGAAGAAGTAAAATACAGAAGATACATCTTCCCTTATAAGGACCATAACTGTTAACTCCAGAGTCCAAAAACTTCATACTATATATCGTTGGAAAGCTAAAAGAAACACCTACAACTTTTGAGAAGATAACTTTCTCTAATCTAGCCTAGATCGATCCATAATTGTCCTCGAATTCAGAACACGAATTTTACATTCATCCACCAATGTACTGCACTCAAATCTCAACTTCATGACAAATTTTGAGATTTTTAAAGACAGAATTTAAATTTGATGTCTTCATACGAAATGTATCCATATGTTTCTAATTTAATCCTAATTAAGAATCATCTTATTTGGATAACTAGAGAAAAAGTTGTGGCTAAAAGACTGAAGAATACTCCGTAAACATTTTCCAGATCAATCACCCATTTTGTTTCACAATCTTTCCTTAACACAAATCATACTAAGATCACCTTTTCTACTTCATTTACTCCTCATTCTCAACTTCATTTCAAATCAATATCATCTATAAAGAAATTTATAATCCATGATTAATCATGAATACCAATAACAGAACATACATATATATACATATTGTTCATCAACTTACTACACTTATACATATTCTTCATCAACTTACTACACAAATTCAACTTCATTTTTTCCTTTCATTCTACTTCTAACTTTCACCTTAATTCTTCACATTTTGAAATCTCTTATCTACTAAAAGCACCAAGGCAAAAATATAAATCTATCCACATTTCTCATTCTCTACCTTACTCTTATCTATCATTTCTTGGTTTAAGAATTTTCATTCATTTGCTCTTTACTCATGACTACTCGCCCAAAATTTCTCATTAATAGCTCTAACTTCTAAGAAATGTTCGGGGTCCAACAAAATCAACTCCATATCAACCCTTGATGTTAAGACAACTATAGCTTGACTATTTAAAGTAGTTTAGTTCTTAACCATTCATAAAACCTAAATGGGAGGCCAATATGTTTTAAATTTGTGTCTTATTTAAGAGGTTAAATTGGCGTTCCATTTGACTTCCTTTTTAGCCAATAAACTCTTATCATATGTCTTCAATTTCTAAAATGAAAAATTAGCAAATATTGTCATTCTATAAAGAAATGCATCTCTATCTTGTGTTTTTACTTCACACAATATCATTCCCAACAGAAACATTGATAATTCCTTAAACATTTTGTTTATCCTTCGTATGTAATCTCATCCTTGATGTTTTGAGGCTTCAATCTTAGTCCTCCTTTCAATAAATATACATATTGAACTAAAGGAGGTTACCACTAATGATTTTATTATTTTGATGAAAAGTAATATTAGAATCAAATAAAGTCATAAACTCAAAAAGATAGGGTATAAAGTTAAAAAAGAAAAGTTGAAGTTTATAATCGATGAAATGAATTTCAAAATAAGAACAAAAAAAGACCAAGGCTCATCAAGGTCATTTCACATTTTGTATAATTATTTATAATCTCACTTTATTAATTTAATGATTCAAAAGGCTCACCATGCATAATTATTCATCTTACTTCATTGCATGAGTCTTTACATTCATCAATAGGCATTGAAGCTTTTAATTTTCGTATAAAAGCCTCCTGATCTTTCAAATAATCTTTGGGAAATATTATGGGAAGTGAATGAATCATATTTGGATTAAAAAAATTAGTTTTGAGCATTTGAAGTTATTAAATCATGTTTTTAGGGTGATTGTTCATCCTATTTAGGTTAGTGGTTGACTAATACAGGTTAAAGTTGTTCAAATTGATATACCATAAGTTTGCAACATTGGTTGATGTATTAGTCCACCATTATTCTATATTAGTCAACAATATGTGTTGGTCGACTAGTATTCCAACTGCTAGTAAATCTGGTGTTGTAATGCATACTGGTTGACCAGTGCACTCTATATAGTCATTCTAATGGCTACTTCTTAACTCCAATGACTATTTTTAGACCCATAACAATATAAATAGGTGTTTTCTTATTAGTTTTGGAGTGTTGTATACATGTGCTACAAAGAAATTTTCAATTATTTGAGCATCGTTGCATTATATTTGTGTGAGAGAGCCATTTTAAAGTTATCAAGTAACAAAGTGAGGTATTTTAAATTTTAATACTTAGTTAGGGCAATGTATTATTGTAATTGGGTGTGATACAAATGAGATTGAGGTTCCTCATCATCTTGGAAGAAGATTATGAAAGAAGAATTATAATGTAATTATAAAAAGAGTCGGGATATAGGCAAGGATTGTTTTTCGAACTATATAAATAGGTCTACATTCTTTTCTTCCTATCTTTTTTAAATTTTTGTTCAATTGTTCGATTAATTTATATTAAGAAATTTTCTCATATTTATTTAAATTGAATGTTTTGAATTAAGTACATTGGTTAGAAAATTTGTTAAATTTTGTAAACACCCAAGTCACCCCCATTTTTAAGTGCCATTATGGACTACTAAGTGATATCAGAGCAAATCTATTAGGCTATCATTTCTAACAAAATCGTATAGCAAAGCTTATAACAACATATTTAGAGCATCATCATTATCATTCAACCAAAAGAGACAAAGCATTAGTATACTACCTTTTTTTGATGGCAATGATCATCTTTACTAGAAAAATAGGATGAGATTCTTTCTAACGTCCGAACGTGTTTGACTTATAGGAAATAGTTTCTAATGGTCTCTTTATTCCTGCAAAAATTGTAGATAATAAAATAGTACCCAAATTAAAGGAAGAATGGGAACCGCAAGGTAGGAGATTAGGATTCTTGAATAATGAGGCCATACATATCCTATTTTGTGCTTTATGAAGAAATGAATTTAATAAAGTGTTTGTGTGTGAAAGGGCTTATGAAATTTGGCATAACTTAGAAATTATTAATGACGGCACAAATCAAGTTAAGGAGAGAAAAGTAAACATGCTAACACATCAATATAAATTGTTTCAAATGAAGCATAATGAAAGCATCTTTAGCATATATGTTAGACTAATTGTTATTAGTAATGATCTCAAAGGTTATGGAAAGACCTATACTAATGTTGAATTAGTAAGAAAATTGCCTAGGTCACTTCTAAAAATTTAGGAAGCTAAATTGACAGTTATACAACAAGTCAAGGATCTAACAATTCTACCAATAGAGGAACTTGTTAGATCTCTCCTAAAATGCGGAATGAGGCTCCAAAAGATACATGAAGAGATGATGCTTTCAGAGAAAAATAATTTAGCGTTTAAAGCCTCAAAAGAAGATTCAAGCGAAGATGAAGAGACATCAACTAGTAACAGCGAAGAAGAAGACGTTAGCATCCTCATTAAAAAATTCAAGAAGTTCTTAAAGAAGAAATTATCCAAAATAAAGGACCTCAAGAAAGGTAAAATGATTTAAAACAGAAATCTTCTAAAAGCACTAAAAGCATCAACTTAGGATGACACAAATGAATTTGATAGTGAGCATTCGGAAATAGAGATTGCTCATATATGATTTACCACTATAAACAATGATGAGGTAACATTTAACCCTAATTCTTATAACTAAAGCATCCACGTTTTTAACTCTTTAATAGCAAATTCATACTTCTGTTATATCTCATGAAATAGATTTCACATGTTTGCTTCCAATCATCTCACGTCACTTAATTGGATTCCTTTTATCATAACTACCACTTTCATTGTCAAAGAATTATAGTAACTAATTTTTATAACAAGAAAGCATTATGTTCATTATCCCTCTTGATCTTTCTCTATTCTTCTATTTTTCTTATAAGTCCTTATAAGAAAAATAGAAGAATAGAGAAAGATCAAGAGGGATAATGAACGTAATGCTTTCTTGTTATAAAAATTAGTTATGGATTATGTACAACAACTAATAACAACTAGCATATAGTTATTAAGGCTTTTAGTAGCCTCTCTCATTTAACTATTTACTTATTAACAATGATGTCGTCTTTCACTAGTTTTGCTCCTTCCAAGTCAACTTTTTATTCTTCGTCAATGTGGTTTCACGAAGCCTTATCTCCCCTTTCAACAACTAATAACAACTAGCATATAGTTATTAAGGCTTTTAGTAGCCTCTCTCATTTAACTATTTACTTATTAACAATGATGTCGTCTTTCACTAGTTTTGCTCCTTCCAAGTCAACTTTTTATTCTTCGTCAATGTGGTTTCACGAAGCCTTATCTCCCCTTTCTACTAAATGTTTTTGCCTTATTGACCATTTATATTTCTCGTATAACATTACAATATGTTAAAGACACCATGACACTCGAGTAAGAACATGTAAAAAGATTGTTATTAGAGACTAAAATAGGGAAGTAATTAAGAAAGATACGACTCTCTTAGAATTTGAGGATATGACCCTAATAAAAAAAAAAACTTTTACTTACTAGAATAAAGACAAAGATCTCACATATAAAGATTTTTCTCTTTTTTATAGATCTTTTATACAATTTCTTTTAAGTCTTATGTCTTATATTTAGCCTAAAAATTTAATATGTAGTACTTTTCTCTTAGTTATTTAGTCTAAATATTTTCTTATTTGGTCTAAACATTTTCTTGTATTGACTTATTTAATTTATTTATTTACTTATCTCCTTCCTTGTTTATATATTATTTACTTATTTTATCTTTTAACCTTATTCTATATTTATTGTATTATTTACTTTATTATTTATTTTTATATTTTTATACATAATTATTTAGTTATTTATTTTTATTTACTTATTTATTATCTTTTATATTTTATTTTCTTTTTAATTATTATTACTGCATCTCCTCTCTGTCTCCATTATCGGTGTCTCCATTTCTTTTGAGACATGTGCTTCTGAGTAGAGAAGAAAACACTACGAAAAGTTTAACATCTTTGTTAAGGATGTATTTTAAATCAATTCACGAGAAAAGTCTATTCAAAACCTTTCAATGTTTTTAACTGAAATAGAAATTCATATTTGTATATTTCCTTTTTCTATATTCTTAAAAAATAAATATTTAAACGGTTTTTATTTAAGAAATAATAAATTAAACAGTGTTATTTTTTTAATGCTCAAATTTTGGAAATTTTTATTAAGTTTCTATAATTTTTGAAAATTTAAAAATATTTTGAAATAATAATATTTTATCAATATAATTAACATAATTGATATTTAAACGTGGTACGTATCACCATTTTGTGATATCCCCTTCACCCGTCATCGATCCATCAGAACCTTGATAGGCCCAGATCTTTGAATTCAATTCAATACCCTCGTCAAATACTCGCACAGGCACAATTTGTCAGCCACAGAAACAGGATAACAGTAGCTAGACGACGGAGGGTCACTTTTTGTACTTCTTCCCACTTTACCTATTGCTGAAGAATGTTATTTTCTGGCAGCCAAACAGCAGAGTAAAGGGTAAATGGAAATGAACTTTGGGGTTGAGCTCCGGCCACAGTCTCCAGTAACTGGACCTTTAGATGTAAGGGAAGTTAAGGTGGAAGATTTCGCAGCCCGCCGTCGTCGAGCTCTACAGAGAGTCGATAAACAACTCTCTAATGGCAATTTCAAGACTGCTCAGTCACTCGTCAAGCGACTTCAAGGCAAGTCAGGCGGTCTCCGCGGCTTCGGCGCTGCTAAACAGGTACCTCTCTCGTCGTAGTCTGGGTTCTACTGGCTTTTGGATCGTGTGGGCATAACACGGCACCCATTTGGTTCAAAAGCAGCAATTTTTTCTTCATACATTTTCAAGTTTATAACACGAATAGAATGGTTGTTAAGTTAGTTGTGATTTTAGCGGGAACTTGGATGCTTACACGGGCCAAGTATGATATTAGAATCTTGATGGTTTGACATAGTTTATTTCTACAAAGGCTGTTTGAATTGCCGAAGTATCATTGACATTGAGTAATGTTTGTTCTTATGTTTTGGATCGATTGTTAATGGAGTAGATACCAAAGAGCCTCTCTGCACTGGAACAACTAGAATTCTTTGATGGGGTAGATTTATTGTCGCTCCGCCCATTAGTTGATTTGGTTCTTGATTCTATTCAAAGCTCTTTACTAGATGAGGTATGCTAACCCATCTCTCCCTTTCTTTCTTTTGACTCCAACTTCCATGCTCCTCATTGTTGAGATCATCAGGCTATTCACACAAGTTGAGTTTAATCAATTGAGGGTCTGATATCCTTCCTATCTATGAGCTTCAGCGCTTGTCTTTCAAATGTTAAGTTCTTCTCAGTCAAAATTGACTGTCATATTAGCTTGACCCACATTTTCTTTCACAGGATAAAATAGGAGGATCAGAAGAGTTGATGCATGGTGAAGGATCTAACTGCAAAGATGATCATTTCCTCTGTCTCCAGGTAGATCCCTGAGCCCTCAAGGGTTGCCTGCACGTAGAGAGTCTGATTTAGGTTGGCCCATCTGTGGATAATCTGTTTTCCTTTAAATGGACAAATCTGTTTTTCGTGGTTGGACAAAATATTCCTAAGATGCTTATAAATTAATGAGATACTTGCAGCCAGGTGCCTCCCATCAGGGAAATATAACAATGAATTATTAGTAGTTGGAGCAGCCACATGGAGCAAGCTGGCATTATTGACTTGTAGTTTCTTGTGACTACTGCATTTTGATTGTAAACTTGAAATGCAGCTGCTGTCATCTGATACTACTAAATGCATATTTTCCAGCATGAAGCTGGCCATTTCCTAGTTGGCTACTTGCTTGGAGCTCTTCCAAAAGGATACAGCATACCAAGCATGGAAGATCTTAGACATGGAAATTTCTCTTCAGGAAAAGTGGAGTTTTTGGGATTTGAGTTTCTGAGAGAAGTAAGCACATTGCAATATATGCATCAGTACATTTTTACTTGCCTAATTGTATTCGGATACTTTTGTACAGAAATGTATTTAACTACTTTCGTAGTCATCTATGTTTGGGGTTTCTTTTGTGGCTGGTGCCACTTATTTCAGAGGCAACTTAACTGAAGCACCTAATGTGATCCATAACCTCAATGTTGATGTGTTGTAGTAAGTCATACTCAGCGTAGTGAAAATGTTCTATGATTATTTCTGCGCATAGGTTGGTGTTGATCTGACGCTAAAGAGTAATATGAAACGGAAAGACATGGTCGACAAGGTGAGGCCCTTTTTGATACTTTCCATTGTTAAAAGAATAAATCACAGAAATATCACTCATACTTGCACATTTCGGTGACAAGTGCTAAGACATCATCAAAGACAGAAAGCTTTCTATAATTATATTCGTTTCCAGTATGTCTCCTCCCTGGATGAGCAGTTGCTCCTTTGGCTTTAATAAGATTCATTTAAAGAAAATGTATTCAGTCTAAGCTCATAAAATTGAAGTTTCTTTATATCATGCAGGCTAACAGAGGGAAAATCTCATCCAAGGTGAAAACTTTTGCTTTAGTTACCATTGTTGCATATTCAGTATTTTAGGCAAAGCAGTATGTTTCTCGTCCCCTGTCTCTTCTATGCTCGTTAACTCCTTGCTGATCAACTGAAAGGAAAAATCTGATATGCCTCACTCCCTATACAATACCATAGAAGATGCACATATTCGTAGCATCATTGTTCTCTTTATTGCATCCCTCTGCAGCTTCAAAACAGAGGTGGATTTTAGGTGATGATCATGGTATACGTCTGTTCCCAG
Organism: Erythroxylum plowmanianum; assembly: GCA_025531925.1. Taxonomy (NCBI): domain Eukaryota; kingdom Viridiplantae; phylum Streptophyta; class Magnoliopsida; order Malpighiales; family Erythroxylaceae; genus Erythroxylum; species Erythroxylum plowmanianum. The sequence continues at coordinate 31,000,485 of JANVCQ010000003.1, forward strand.
ATTCTCAACCAGTTTTCGTGCATAATATTGGGAGGCTTAGTAGCAGAACACCTAGAATTTGGACACTCGGTAGGCCTTCATTCTGATGTTGAAAAGGTTAGTTTTCGACTTCTACTTTTATAAAACTCTCACAATGCAAGAATCTAGTAATTGCAAAGCTTTACCTTTTTCAACAGCTCAGCAATGTAACTAAATGGCTGGGCATCTCGGGGGCAGATGCAAACTTTCAAATGAGATGGGCTACGTTAAATACAGTCTTGATCTTGCATCGACATCATGAAGCTAGATCAAGGCTTGTAGAGGCCATGGCATCAAATAAATCAGTTGGTCAGTGTATTAGCTCAATTGAGAATGCCATAGAACAAAGGCCTATTTAGGTGATATCTCGATCTTTCTTTATATAGATTAGAATTTCATTCTTTGAAGAGAAAACTCCCGAGAACCAAATTGTATAACATCCTCACTGAAAACTTGGGCATTAACCACATTGAGTAACCAAAAAAAAAAAAAAAAGATTAATACAACTGTAGGAGACAACTTCAAAACTCCTGAGAAGCAGAGCCAATGTCTCCCTTATCTTTGCCCATCTTCTTGGGAAGAAGAGTCTGGTGAATGTTAGGCAAAACCCCTCCATTAGCAATAGTTACCGACCCAAGCAGCTTGCTTAGTTCTTCATCGTTCCTCACAGCAAGCTGTATGTGCCTTGGCACTATTCTATTCTTCTTGTTGTCTCGAGCTGCGTTTCCAGCAAGCTCCAACACCTAACATCATAGTACCCCGTTTAACCATTTTTAACGAACATGAACAATTCAAATCCAACATTCAAACTATGTCAATCAGGAAACACATGATCACACAGGGTACAATAATTCAAATAACATAAACAAAAAGTAATCACACGTCATTAAAGAGAGATTGAAAATACAAAATCCCAAGCGAAGGATTTGCAATTAATCGAACCAACAAACAAAAATCACAAAAAGAACTAATGTGTTTTTCTTCAAAATAACCAAAATCATTAGATTCCCATCAACGTCCCATACCTCAGCAGCAAGGTACTCGAGGACGGCAGAGAGATAGACCGGAGCTCCCGCACCGACACGCTCTGCATATTTCCCGGCCTTCAAGAACCTGGCGATCCTGCCGACGGGAAACTGAAGCCCAGCCTTTTGCGATCGCGACACCGATTTCGAAGCCTTCGGCTTCCCCCTTCCGCCCTTTGTCGACGCTCCGGTGGAACTCATCTTCACTAAGATCACAAAACCCTAACCCTAAATTTTAATTTGTTTGGTCCTAAGAATAGAATAAGAGGCAAACTTGTGAAAGAGGGGTTAAGAATAAAAAAATGGTCATGTAAAGACTAATATATAGGAAGGGGTTCTGTTTTCTGATTGGCGCCTGCAAGTCCTCGAGGATCACCAGCGTGGCACCTACTTCTCAAACTCATGGCGGGATAGTCTCTCTTTTTAGGTTTTTCTTTATTTGATGCTTTCGGGAGTTTCTTCCGCCACCGTTTTGGGTAGGAGGAAAGTTGATTTAAGCGGCAACCTTTTGCTTCTGCGTGTGAAAACTTTCTTAATAATGCGCGGAGGATAAAATAATATTATTTATATTATCAAATAAATAATTTTGTTTTATAATAAAATTTTACTATTAATAACCACTAAATAATAATTCTATTCAATTTTTATCAAATTTTTATAACTAAATCATTAAATGTGATTTACCAATTAATCAATTTAAACCATTCAATTTGAAATTATGATTGTGGATTTGTTAAAATTAAAATTTTATAAAAATTATATTATTATTTTATAATCGTTAAAATTTAATTAAACATTAAATTAGTTGATTTGGGATTATTTTCATTTTTTATTTTCTATTTTTGTTTTTCAAATTTAGTAAAAAACATGTTTGTTTGAGTTTTTAGTTTTGGTTTCTTCTAGTTTTCAAAATTTATGAAAACTATAAAAAATGATTTTTATTTTTATTTCAACTTTTTTTCATAATTTGATTTAATATTAACTTTATATGCACACATACATATATATAATTCACTTGTTTAATCATTAATTAAAATTATAAATAATGTAATTTAATATTATATGTAATTAATTAAAATTATAAATAATTTGACTCTAATATCACTGGAGAACCCTGGCTAGAGGGTTACGGGGGATAACAGGAAACCAATGGCCTTATGATATAGTAGACCTCTATGAGAGCTGTAAGATACACAAAGAAGATTGTAGCTAAGATCCTAGGTATGCTAGCCGAGAGACAAGCCCTTTTCTCCTCAATTGGCGTCAAATCTCAAGGCCTACCTCTTAGGGATCTAAGCTAACCAATCTTTCTCGTACAACTTATAACTCAAACATGATCATAGGTCCGATACTTTCTGATCCACAAGATTCTTATGCAAAGGAAGTACAGAGCATATTTATATCTTTATGTGATAGAGGTAAATTTATTGAAGACTCAAGCTTTTAGGGGGGAGAGAGGGAGATATTTAGAGAGAAACCATATGGAAACACACAACTTTTATTAATAAAACTAGCTTGAATTTGAACTTATAGAAACTTGGTTAAAATGAAAGAGGTCATTTTCTTATATAGGTAAATGTCGCATTATAAAAGAGATTTAAATATAGAGACAAATGATAAGTGTACATTGCATCGTGTTTTAAGGAATAGTTTGATACGTATTTAGTCGTTAATTAGATCATTTAGTATGTGTTTAGGTTAGAATTATGTTAGTTTGTTAATTATTTGTGTTTTAAGGGAGCAAAAGCTTTTGAACTTAAATATTATGTTTTTGAGGTACTTTGATGTGTTTGTTAGTGTTTTATGGTCAATATTGAAAAATAGAGGAGTTTCAAAAGACATTAAGGCCGAAACAACGGCCCACGATTGTGGCCTATCGTGATGGAAGTTTTAGGAATGTCCTATGATCACGGCTTACACGTCACGATCGTGACAGAAGGCTCAAATGTGAGCCACGATCGTGGCCCGTGGCTTGTGTCGGGCAAACACGTAAACACTTATGAACTTCATGTTTCAAGGGATTTTTTGGACCTTTCGAACACCGAAAAGTGCTAGGGTTACCCAAAACACTAGAGATTATTTAAAGAACAACAAGAGAAGGAGAAAGAGAGCTTTTTGTGTAGCCACTTTTGGAAACCCTAAGAGAGAAAGAGGAAGAGTAAAAGAGGAGGAAGAGGAAGAAAAAGGAAGAAGAAGCGGCTTTGACGTGCTTCCCAGATCAGGAGGTTTCCCAATGCTGCTGCCTTCCTAGATCATCCATTCTAAATTTTTTTCCTTTTTATTTCAATTTTATTCATGTATAAAGTTAAGATGGATTATATGATGATAGATGGTAGAATATTGATGACGTTCTAACTCTTCTTCGGGAATTTATTTTGATTTAATGATAATTTAGTTGATTGTTTTTATTGGATGAATGTCGTGATTCGATTGCATTCTTACATAATTCGGTAATAAACTGAGATGGTGAACTAAATGAAAAATGATTAAATTGGATTAATAAGAGTTAGGCGATTTAGTAGAAACCGTGACGAATCATATTGGTAATTATACGAAGAGAGATCCCATGTGATATTCCAATAGTTTATTAGAGTGCTTCATATCTAATTAAGGTTTTGAATAATTTGTGAATTGAGATATTACAAATTTCATAATCCAAATAGGGTTTATATATTAGGGTTAATGATTATAACTCGAGAGAGAGTAATTAGCCATAGGATCGTCTAGGACCAAATTAACATATAAGCAGCTAGGTTAGCATTAATGATAGGTAAAATCCCCTTTATCATAACTTGATAAATTCTTGGTTGATTTTCATTGTGTGTGTTTATTGCTCAATTGTTAATTCCTTCATGTTTAAATTCTGATTTAAGTGTTTGAATTCAATATTTGTGATTACTTTCTATTGCATAGTTAGTTTGAGTTTTATATATTATTGGCCTTCGATTTTAGGATTATATTAGTCCCCCTTCTTGTAGGATCGACACATTTTATACTACAGTCGTAACCCATGCGCTTGCGATATTTTAGAGTTTATAAATTTTAAAGCTTGAACGACACGATCAACAAACAATTTTAAATAAAGGATCTCACACTAATAGGTGGAATCCTAACCATCATCCATGTCGAATAGGTTCTTGTCACGATTGCAAATTTGACTAATAAGCCCCCTCACTCATACTGTTAGTATATCACTAGTTGTTCTCCATTGTTTACTGGAGCTCACTTCTACTGTGCGTAAATTTTTTTAAAAAATTATTCAGCTCCTCTTTTTCGATGATGGGAATATCATCTTCTAGATTTTAGGCATCTTGGAAGGAGAAGGCTTAAGTCTAAGATGGTCTTGCAGTGTCGATCCCCAAGTCTATTGGGATGTTTGGAATGTTAAAGCCTGGCATTTTAGGTTCTCCAGGAACGAATTCTCCTAGGTAAGGTCCAATAAATATGGGGACAGTTGGTGGTGCATATTTAGGAAAATGGTTTAAATCCCTAAGGAAAAGCCTAAGGGTCTTAAGGACATTTTCCTTATATCTTGGTCATTGGAAGGAGATATGTCAAGACTACACCTGATTTTTATAGTAGATAGATCCATTATATGTTGTGTTAAACTATCAATGAAGAAAAAAGAAGCATTGGGTGGATTGCCTCTCTAATGGAGTATCCTATGATCTGAGATCCTCAATAACCTGCAAGAGTTGTGTCCTTCATTGCACTAGTGGTTGGTACCACATAAGGAAAGTATACAAGAGGGAACCTTCATTCTCTCCATCACACAAGTGTTAACAGACTTGAAAGGGAGGAAGAGAAATATAGGTACCATAAATGCATTTTTTTAGAACGGGCCATTGATGAAAAACACAGTAAGATATGGAGCCTGTATGTTGAACAGGGACGGACAACAATGTAGTTTTGATTGGTTAAGAAAAAGGTGGAGGTAATAAAAAAGGCTTATTTGAACAAAAGAAGTTATCTCATTAAATGTAATGGGTGAGTTTACAACTAGAGGGAAGAATTTTTTTGGTTTTTGCAATGCTGGGAAGATCAATCATTGAGAGAATGAGAGGAATATTTCTAGAAGGAGTAATAAGGCTTATATGTTTTTTAGTTCAACAGAGGAAATCAGCTAGGATGTTTGGTGGCCTTTGATGTGGTGAATTATGAATTTATAATAGAAGAACCAGTCTGTCCAGCAAAGTAATTGACTCTGCTAACATTTTTTTATGTAGTATCTTCAGAAATGATGTATTTTCCATTTCTACTATAAAGAGATAAAAGTTGAGGTGAAAGTTAAACTTTTTTATATCTTTTTTGACTGCCAGAAACTCTTTGTAGATTGCATGATAATGCCTTTGTTAAGGTTTAAATTGTTCGCTAGCATGCCCACAAGAAAACCCCTTGCCTTTTATTTCTTCTATTAAAATTGTTCCATAGAAATTTTCACCGACATCAGTCTACAATATTTGTTTTTCTTTGTCAAGAATATTTAGTAAAGGTGGGCTAACTGAGCTTCTTTAGTTTTTTGACTATCTTTCTTTGGTCAGGACCCCAAGGTAGTGACTTTTTCTTTAAACGCTTTGAAAACTGGCCAATATATTATAATACATAAGGAATAAAATCCTTAATGTAATTCACAATTCGCATAAACTGTTAAATCTGTTTAACAACGAGGTTCGTGTCCAAAAAGTTTAGTAGTTCACTAACTATATATGGTATAGGCTGGTAGAAGCCATCATGGAACTTCATACCCAAAGTTTTAATATGGGTTGAGTCAATTTGGCTTTTGTGGGTTGAACATCATCCTATACTTTTCTGTAAGCTCCAAGAATTGTCGCAATAGGGCTTGATGCTCTTGTTGGGTATGAGAGTAAAGCAGAATATCGTCAATGTAAATTAAAACACTTGATAGGTTATCGTCATAAATCCTTATCACGGCTTTTTGAAATAATGATGGGCTGACTTTTAGCCCAAATGCCATAATTGTCCACTGGTATTGGGCATTAGGAATGCATAATATTGTTTTATGTCAATCCTTTGGGTTAATACTCAATTGCCAAAATCTAGCTTTTAAATCAAACTTTGAAAATATTTTGGCTTATTTTAGAAAGAAATAGCACCTGCGTATTGATCTTAGGTAGAGGAAACTTGTCATCTTAAGGAAAATGATTTTGAGGCTTGCAATTAATAACTAACCTCTTTTTTCCTTTATTCTTTTTTGCTCTTTTGTCCACATAAAATGCTTGACATGTCCCATCTGATTTGGTCAGCTCGATCAGTCCTTGTTTTAAAAGTATAACATATTCTTTGTATGTCATCTTTAGGTCATATGGATTCATCCCCAGATGTGTAGCCTTTGTTGGATTAACGTCCTCATTCTTCTTGAATGACAATTGAACACAGAATTCTGAATTATACCACAATGGGTTTGGATGAATAAATTGGTTATGGCTTTTCAGGCTATGTTGTAAAAGTTGGTCTCTGATATAGAAGGAACGTCTTGTAGTTCGAACATATTGCTATTTTTAATGTACTCATGAAAATCTTGTTTGTAATGAATCCCCTTTCGTAAGATTTGTAACTTTTCTATTTGGCAATAGACATTTATCCTAATAAGTATATTAGGACCATAAAGGTTACTTCATAATATTTTTGTCCAAATAATACAACATAGGAAAAACTTTATCCCAATCCTTCTCTTTGTGATAAGATCTATCTTGAAGGATTTGTCAACAGCTGCAGTAAAGTATTCCTTATATGGTTGCCATTTTTTCGTCAGAAGAATATGTGGTTTCATTAATCTGATACAAGAGTCTGTATCTTTGTAACCAATAGCTGAGATTAGTCTACGATACTTCTTTAGAAGCAATTGGAATTTGACGTAAGGTTGTGTAAGTATTGGCTTCCTGGGTTTTAGCTTGAAACAAGACTGGTTCATCATGCACATGGGTTCGTCATCTTCTTCTTCAAGAGAAAAGACGCCATGATTAGAAGATTCACTATCAGGAATTGTAAACAGAGCCTCTTTGTCTTTACTAAATTGTTCTTCAAAAAGAGAATCAAAGTCCTCGTCACCTCTAATGAGCATCATAGCTTTTATGGATTATAGGATCTTCATTTTTTTTTTTGAATTTCTAGGGCAAAGTTTTGCATAATGGCTGGATTATCCACAAAAATAATATCATAAGCATGTCATATAAAGAATCTTATTATCTTTTTCTTCCTTCTATTGAAAGGATGAACTCTTAATGGTTTCCTTCTGAAGTGTTTCTCCTTCTTTGTGTTGCATGCACACTTCTCCATGTCTTTGTATTTGATCTTTAAGTACGGCTTCTTGCATACTTATTTAAGTTAAGGTTTGTCTTTAAGCAAAACTTTGAAGAAATTATGTTGTTCACAAAATTTGCCCGATGTCACCAAAGCTAATTGGTAGATTTCTTTGAGAGAGATTTCAGATGTCTCATTAAAAAGAATCGTTTGTTCTTTGTAATTCAGGTTGCAACTCATTGGGAAGGGAAGCTATGAATGTGTACCGAAGATTGACATCATTGAAACCATTAAGTATATAATATCTTTAAGACCTTTTTCAGAAATTCTTTTGTAAATCTTTTCTTGTTCATAGCGCATCCCTTCATTTCATAGTACTCATGTCTACTTTGTTGATCAATGAGTTGGAAATTGCCAATGAACTCTTTATGGATCATTCCTAATAAGGAACTGGCTTCTGACAATTGTAAGACTCACCCGCTTGTACTCACAAAAACTTTGGAACCATTATTTTAAAGTTTCTATCATTTTGGAGACAAATTCTATTAAGATGTCTTTGAGAGACAAATATGGCCTTGTCATTTGAAGATCTATCCAGGCACTGAATTCATGCAGTCTATCTTGCCATTTTGTTGGTAGGACACATGGTTTTGAAACCCAGACCGGTGACCTGTAGGCTATCCAGTCCGGGTGACCCATTAAAACCAGTCCCCAATTGAACCAGTGCGAACCGGTCAATTGACCGGTTAAATCAGGACTGGTTGAACTGGTTGGCCACTGGTTCAATAAATTTTTTTGCTTTTTTTCTTTCTAAATTGCTGATGCTTTTTTTTGATTTTTTTCAAAAGTAAAACCCACATTTTCTCCAAAAATCTAACAGAAGTACAAAACCCAACGGATCCAACCGATTATTTATATTATTTGGTATATTTTTCTATTATTTTTTAATATTACTAATATTATATATAATTAAATATAATTATTGTGTAATTATGACGTCACACCGATTTGACTGGTGTTCGAACCAGTTGAATCGGTGACCAGTAAAGCCTCCGGTTCGACGTCTAGTCCAGGTTTTAAAACCTTGGTAGGACATCATAAAAAGTGAACCATCGTCCTGTCGTAAGTTTGTAGACAAGAGTAACTTATGGTATGACTAGTTTAGTCATTGACTTAATGTCATCAACCTCATGTTCAACTTCTGTGTGTTGTTGAGAAGAGTTTGGAACAACAATCATCATTTGCGATATCTGGGTGAGATCTGTAAACTGTTTTAAGTTGTTTGATTTTTCTATAAAAGAATCGAAGATTTGGCTAGCAGTTTGGCTGTTAAGGCTACCTGGAACTGATTGGAGAGTGGCTATGAATTCTTGGTTGGGCATAGGTTACTTTGGCATGTCTTAGAAAGGTTGCCCTTTTGGTGGAGAAGGTGGTGGTGTATGTGGAGGTTTAGAAGTTAACAGAATATCTTTGACTGGTGAGTTTGTTTTGGAAAGTTTTTATTGTTTTGTAAGGGTTTGTCGAAACAATGGATAAGACATTTTGAAGACCTAGTCAATAGTATTAGGATAGGATGAGGTGTTATAGGTGGGTCGTGTGGTTGGAAATGTTAAGGGATATGGATCATATACAACTCTAGATTCTTCTTTGCCCATATCGGACTCTAATTCTTTGAGCTCTTCTCGAACCTTTTGAAGTTCTCTTTCTTTCTTAGAGAACTCTGGTCCACAATAATGCTGATCAATATATTGTCTCAAGTCTAAATCAAGTTAGACAGCTTGATTAAGTAGTCATTGATGTAATTGTCGTACTTGAAGAGATACAACATCGACCTTTGAATTTAATCCTTTAATCTGTTGCGATGGAATATTAAGCTTTGAATTAATTCTTCGAAAGACATTGTTTTATGTCACAACATTTTGTGTTTGCCAATTTAGGACTTCTTCAGCTAGAGAACTTGTGGACTAATATCTGTGGATCTTGAGTATGGTCTTACAAATACCCTAGTGGTTTTATTAATTTGGGCTTCCAAAAGTGGAAAATCTTCCTTATATGATCTCATCATCATACAAGGTATTGATTTAGGACTTTCCTTAGGGATCAAAGAATTGATAGCTTGGAGCATCTCGGTTGTATCAAGTGCTCTTTTTCGACTGCCATCAGTAGTTTAGGGAGATCCTTTGGTATAGGCTTAAGATTCCTAAGACCAATCTAAGGATGTGAATCATCATCTTAATCATGCTTGGCTTAGATCTAATTTGGTGTTTGGCATGAGAATCTTGGCTTCCTACTTGACTCTTCTCTCCATCAGGGGATATAAACTTCATCATCACTATCAAAATCATCATCCATCTAGCATTTATAATCTAAATCGTACATAGATGGATCTGCTTCCTAGATAAAATGCCCATTAACATAGATAACATATATCTCGTGTCTATAAGCGTTGACAGAATGAATTGGAGGGTCACCAATGCCTTCTTCATGAGAAAATGATGGATTAATCATTATGATTAGGCTAAAAGAGGCTTTGAATGATTCTGGGTATTCTTTTATAAGTTTGTTGAAAATATATTTTACTGTTTCATCCTTCAATCTTCTTAAGATTGGAAGAGTGGCGGTATGTATAAAGCGTCAATAAGGAGTATGACTCGTAATTTATGATCCACTCTATAGGTATTAACTTCTTCGTTTTTGTTGGGATGGCAACTGTCATGGAATTTGGACAATTATGGTCTCGTTTTGAGACCTATCTACTACTGAGTAAATGATATCTCGTATAGAGTTTGAAAAGTTCAGATCTAGAGTATGGTTATGTAGTCTATAAATGATATGATGATAGAGTGTGACCATGATTTCAGTAAAGTCTTGGTCAACACCAACAATTTGGATCTAGATTGTTAGTCTAATAGGTAGATTTAGATTATCAAGCTTGATATTGAAGTTTGAAGCTATGGTCATGATGACATTTCAATTGTTGAGAGGTGTCAAGATGGTGTTGAACAAGGCATTCTGGTAGGATGGAATTCCTTTTCTTTCATGTAATATCAAGACCATTTGAATAACGCCTACATTGAGATGTGTATATACTTGATCTAGCCATAACGGGATTAACTCAGAGGGGAACTCCACAGTTTCATATTATTCTGCAAAAGTGGACCTTAGACCATAATGGTCTAATCTAGATCCTTGGATTAACTCTTTAGGTTGAGATCTATGTTTGGAGATTAAAGAGTGAATACTTCTTGTAAAAGATCTAGATCTGTGATATAGACTATATGGGCTTAGCAAAGGTGACTGGGTGTCATAGATTTTGGTGTCTTTGGGTTAGTGGGTAACTTCACAAGGTTTCAATTTTATTGGAGAGAGTTTTCTTAAGATAAGATGGAAACTGTCATAAAGAAAGAATTGAAGAGAAATGAACTAGGTTTGATAAGGTAGGAACTGCTCTCATGCTTATCTGGGCTTCTCCTTACTCGCTCTTATCGACAGTAACTTTATAACTGTCACTAGAAAAGCATACAACTCTAATAAAATATAAGACGTTAAAATAAATTTAATTAATTAAAAATAATTTATCTTTTAATTTTATTTAATATTTAATCATCATCAATAATAAAATATAACTATATTTAAATTAACAAAAATAGAAGTGAAATCAATGGGCCAGTTAATTAAACCCTTATATTTTCTTCTTTGTTATATCTTCAGTTTCTTATTCATACAATTAATAAGAAACCGTATTATGTTCTTTTCATCAGATTTGGTAATGAATTGTCACTGGTAGGCCTACAAATTCTATAGTTCATTTGCAACTTCTTTATAAGTGATTGTGCCCTTATTCTCCACCTACTCACACACTTCCATAACTAAATTGATGATGTCTACCACTTTTATCAGTTCCAGTTGCCCTTTGATCTCTTCTTTTTTTCTTGCTATCAGTGTTGTCTTGAGTAGTGTCAGCGTCGACTTGATTCAACCTCAAAAATTTGTGATCACTAGTCGGTGTAGCCATAAGAGAATAGATGGGCTCAATTCTACTTGAGCTTGTGGTCGGTCCCTCAATAGGAAAATCTATGTCAAAAAGTTCAACTTTATATCTCAGTATCTTTGGTTTCTTATTGCTATGGTTTCTTATTAATCTTATGAATAAACTAGAAATATAAAAAAGAAGAGGAAAGTATAAGAGCTTAATTAGTTCATGCTTAGGGATTAATTAATTTTTGTTGACTATAAAATAATAATATAATGTTTTAAAATATTTTTAACTCAAGAAAGTCCATGTCATCAGCCAAATAGCTCTAATTGTCTGCATGTTATGTGGGTTAATGGTCTAATAATAAAGATTAATAAAAACTTAGCAAAATTAAATTCTAAAGTATAAATTAGAAAATGAAAATTTTAAAATAAAAAATAATATAAAAATGACAATATAAGTTAATATCATTTTTTATGGGATGATTTGCATTTTCTACCGATTGATACTTTTCTTGGTTTTAGAGTCTTTAAAAGTTTAAGCACACATAGTAAGGTGTAGTGATGAACTACAAGTTCTTTGAATATATTAAACGCTTCTTTTATAAAGTTGTTTTGAAAAATTAAAAATTGATTGAGATAAATGAATGGCAAAAATGCTTAAAGAGTAGATAACAATCTCCTATATCAAAATAAGCTAAAAACAACAACATTATGAAGAACCCACTTCAACCAAAATAAAGCAAGAAACAACAACGTTGCTGAATGGCCAATCTTCAAATCTTACCCAATTAGGGTTGGGTGATTTGAAAACTTCAAAGGTGATCGTCTTCTATGCGCATGTTCAAGTAACCAAAGGTAAAGAATCTTCAATCTAGATGCATGCTTCTTCTACCTCTTACTTCCTTTATGTTGGACCCCGATTTTTGAGTGACATTGAGAAATATTAAGTGAAATTAAATGAGTGGTTTCACATATGTAATGTGAAATAAAAGTAATTATGCTTTGAGGAAATTCATAAGAAAAGAATGATTTGATTTCGATACCTTCGAGTTTTGA
>JANVCQ010000003.1:31020237-31035609 GCA_025531925.1 Erythroxylum plowmanianum
TGATTAATCAAAGGTTGACATGTACCATGCCTTGTGATTAATCTTGATATCGTGTTACAAAGGGACTGAGTTTGTAATCATAGTTACAGGTTAAATCGGATTACCGATCCTCATTTGATTTAGGTAGTCATAATGTCTTGCTAGAGGCCGCTTATGACTTATGGGCCTTGAAGTGTGATCAAGCCTATTGCCAATATCAAATAAGCTTACAGGGTCGCACACAAAGAGTGATGTAATTTGGGCTTATTCTCTTGAGCCTAATTTATTAGGCATTGAATAAATATATGTGGATATATTTATTAGGGCTAGATTGAAATAAGTTGTTGGGCTTTTATTATATAAGATATAATATGGACCGAAACTTATTAGGCTTCAATAATTCTAATGGGTTTAGAATTATAATGTTCTTATTCCTAATAGGAATAGGAATTAGGATTTCTCTATAAATAAAAAAACCTATATCTCCTTAGGATTAGTCGAAAAATCCTAGCCACCTTCCGAGAGAAAAATCGTGCGGTGTTCGAAAAGATTTTGAACGTGCTAGCACACACGAGTCGCTGCCCATATCGTTCATCCTCGTGTGGATATCGGTAGAGGACATTCGCGCATTGCAGTGTCTACGAATCTAAAAAAGAAAACCCACGTCAAGAGGTATTTTCATACATGCTATAGTTTTCAGTTATACTTATTGTTGTTTTATAGTCTTTTCCGTTGCGTATTGAGAATGCTCGGGCCATAGGCAATCCATCAAAAGTATAGTAGGTAAGTTTTTTGATACACTAGTTGACTAATATGGCAATATGATCTACCAATATGTCCCTTGGAATATGGTTGAGTGATCGACCAATATGCAATGAATAGCATATTTGATGTAGAGAATGCACATTGGTTGACTAATACAAGTTAAACTTGTAATTGAGTTGTTTTTTGACACATTGGTCAACCAATATAGGTGTGTATATTGGTCAACCAGTGTATCCCTTAAAGGGATATTAGTTAGTTGCACACCTATATTGGTCAACTAATATGACAAAAAATAACTAAATTATAATTTTAACTTATATTAGTCGACCATTATATCATAATATAGGTGTGTTTAACCAATATCTCTCCAAGGGACACATTGGTTGACCAATATGCCCTAATGGTTGACCAATATCTCAATGGCTAGCGAATCTATGCATTTAATGTATACTAGTAGATATTAGAGTTTTGCAACCAGATATTATAATGACTAGTGTTTGACTTCAATGGCTAATAGGGTTCTAAAATCCTATAAATATATGTTTTCTCTTTGCTTAATGTATCAAGAAATATTTGGGTGTCTTTTACACAAATTTTTAAGTGTTTATCAAACATTTATGCATCATTGTCTCATGTTTGTGTGAGTGAACCTCTTTGAAGTTATCAAGTGATAAAGTGAGATATTTTGAGTTGTAAACTTTGTTTAGAGTCTTATATTATTATACTTAGAGGTGTTCCAAGTGATGTTAAAGTTTCTCGTCACCTCAAAAGAAGATCGTATAGGATTCCTCTTTACTAAAAAAAGATTATACAAAAGTTATTCTTCACTTTAAAAGAAGAATATAGTGAAATTCCAAGACAAATTTTAGGAGTGGTCATAAGCAAGAGTTGTTTGTTGAACCACTATAAATTAGTTTTTATTATCCTTTTACTATCTGTTTTAAATTATTATTCAATCATTTGATTTATTTATGTTAAGTAATCTCTTTATTCTTATATATATTGGTTGCTGTTAAATTGAGTTTATTGGTTATTTTTTAATTTTGCAGATACTCAATTTACACCTCCCCCTAAGTGTCATTAGAGACTAACAACTGATGATGGGTTTATGACTATTGTCCATAATAAGAAAATAAACTTACTAAGGTTTAAACTTGTCTCGGACCATCAATAAGATTGCCAGGCCACATCATACTTAGTCCAATCTGGCCCATTTCCAATTTTAGTCTTGAGTTTGAATTACATAAGTTATTTACTTACAGTTTTTATTATAGAAATTTTTTGTTTAACTTAAAAAAAATTTTAGGAATTTTTCGCTTTTAGACTTGATGATAAAAATAGGATTGCACTGAATTGAGTTGGGATGCAGCCCAAACCCAGACCAAATATTGATTCAACGTGACTCATGTCTCCCAAAGCTCGTCCATCTAACTCATAACCCAAATTTGTTGTTAAGTTGTCATTTTGCATTCATTTGGTATATAAATCTCTCTCATGTGTTGAAATTATTATTCAAAATTGATGGATTTGTCTCTTAATTATTCTCAGATGATTTTCAATATTGAAGAGATGAAATTGAATCAAAAAGATGTGAAGGAAACAAAGATAAACCAAAAATTCCGAATTGGCAGTAAATTCAGTGACTAAACGTGAGCACGTGCAAGGATAAAACCATTTGCATAATCTGTTTTCAAATTCAAATATGATTCGTTTGAGATTTTCATAATCTTGGAAGTTCAGATTGATAGAGATTTGTAACCTGAATATGTGGGAGCTATGATATGCTAAATATGATGGAAAATGAAGGGATCAAAAAGCACAAAAGGAAGGGAATTTCTACTGTTCATGACAGTCTTTAGCATTAACATAGTTTAGGACTAGTTTTACATTTCTGCAGTCTTCTTCTTCTAGTTTTCGTCAGATAGTTAGGGTAGTTTACATTTCTGCAGTATTTTTCTAAGGATTTTCGTATTTTTTAGGAAAAGACTAGGGATGGATACTTTACATTTGGGTATTTCTTTGTTAATATTCACTTTTGTTATGATTAACTAAATCCCTTTTCTTGGTTGAGGGAAACCATATTATGTGTGAGATGTTTCAATAAAGTTTGTTTTGTTGATGAATATTGAATGCCTTTCGAATTGCTTTTATGATTGAATTTGTTGATTTCTAGGGTGCGCAACTAGGAATTGATTCGTTTAATAGCCAGATTAATAAAATATAACGTTCATTTTTATTAATCACAAGTGGCAATTAGGATTACCTTATTTACTTTAGAGTGGGAAATTCTAAGAAGAAACTCATCTTAATTAAATGCATGTCGTACAAGTGTTGTCTTGTTCATTGGTTTCTTAGTTTTTAAAGTATTACTTAATTAAACTTACGGTCATATCTAAGTTGTTGATTAATAAGAATGTTTAAAATACATGTTTATATTCATTTAAACTTAAGAGAAAACATCACTGAATATTTGTTGATGAATTTAATTTTATATCAAGGATCCATATTAGTGTGATAACATCGGTGACTTGAAACCAAGGTTTGTTTACTGAATTTCCAGATCTAAATATTTTTGTTTAATCTCATTTTTTTATTTCTAATTTCTTAAATTACATGAATCAAACCCCCCGCCCCCCATTTGCTTTAGTTTTAAACTTGTTAATCTTTATCGTTAAAAATTTCTAGTGGGAACGATCCCTACTTTCTACTACTACATTAATTTGTATTATAGAAAGTTGGTTTTTAAAAAAAAATTAGTTGTAGGCGATAGCAGTACCATTTGCCCAGCCCATTACAACTCCCAATTCGATTCACCTAACTCTTTGTCACCATCAAGCTGAAAAAAATCTAGATCTCTGTTACTATTGATCCATACAAATTATGAAGAGTCCTAATACACTCTAGGAAGATTATCCATATACAAGTAATCACCCTCCTTCAATAACAAACAAAATCTCTCACATAGATTCGATTCAGAATTCGAATCCACAATGATCAAATAATGGAATTTCAAGGAAATAAGAAAATTAGACTTATTCAAAAGGAAATGAAGAAGGTTCCTCAAGTGGTGGTTGATTCAATCAAGAATTTTATAAAAAAAGAGTAAAGCTAAAAGGAATAAAGAGATTGATGAAGTGAACAACACTAACTTGAGCTTAATATCAAGAACAAATTAAGTATCAAATTTCTAGCCCTAATAATGGAAAAGCCATCAATGACATCCACAAGAACAAGACTAGACATGTAAACATATGCAAAACCATAGTTTCTTAATCTAGAGGAAGCTCATTTTTAATAAGGGCACAACTATGCAAAGGAGAAAAGAGAAAAATTACATCCAAATATTATATATATAGTTAGGCTTTATTCCCATTCAAATTGTGGAGTTCGAGTCTGAACCTAAACTGAACCTTATTTATATATAATTAGGCTTCAGCCCCAGTCGAATTGTGCAGTCCCAATCTAAATATAAATCGAATCTTAAAAATTAAAAAAAAAAGAAACTCGACCTTGAACTAAAACTTGGTTAACTCAAACAAATTCACTGATTTTGGATTTGGGAAGAAGAAAAAGAGTCATCTTGGAGAAAATAAAGAAGTTTCATTAAGATTCAAGGTACATAACAATGAACTCTTTTGTTTTGTATTCTTTCATATTTATTGTTGGTTTTATTTGTTGGAGTATGAACTAAATTACGATAGAGATCTAGATAAGATGAACTCTAAAATCTATTGCTTGGATTGATTGATCTATTTAAAGAAAAATCCATGTTTTCTTGTGAATTATTTACAAATCTATATTGTGTTGAATTAAGATATGTTAGTATTTTTGTTCAATTTTAGATTTCGTAGATTGTATCAATATATCAAGTCATGGGCAACGAAATTTGCATAAAACCCTATAGATAAGCTACATAAACCTCCTAGTATAGAGAACAATCTATTAAAAAATTTATACAACGAATTAATGTATTCTTGGGAGTTTTTAATTAAAAAAATTCATTCAATCAACTTAAAGATAAAGATTGTATGTGTTGAGAAAAAAAATATAGTTATACCTTAGAATTTTTATTGATCCAAAAAATAGGTTAATTATTGAATCAAGATAAATTGGATAAATAAATTTTTATTTATCCATCTTATATTTCATTTGATAACCAATATTATTATTCTCCAAAATAACAAATCATACTACACACAATCTTCTTTATTGTAGTGAAAAAGTTTACTTCCATGACTTTATTAAGCTTCTAACAACATTTGTGACCAAACTTATTTCTTGAATATGCCTAGAAATAGAATGACGCATTGCAATCTTTAAGCATGCAGTCAACGTCATTCTAGGTCTCAGCAACAGGCTCTTCCCTCCTCAGCTACAGGTCCCCTTGCGTATATTGGAGGTCCTAGCTTGGCCCAGGAGGAGATTCAAGGACTCCTCTGAAACTTTCTCCATAACTTTAAGGACCACCCAATAGGAAAAGTGATATTTAGTGAAGCAAGCAAGGGAAACATGTTGAGCCTGTAACTGTGAACGGAGGAATGAAGTTTAGATGAAAAGATTATGGAGGCACTTTGGGTCTAATAGTTAATTAACTATGGTTTGTCAAAAGAAGAAAATGATGAAGGGAAGAATATGCAGTCAGAGAAGCATCTAAGTGGGATGAAAAGTTAGTTTAGAGAAATTTCCTCATAAGAAAAGAAAAGCCTATTGAAAATAATCATAATACTTAAATCCATGTAGCTTACAAGGCCCATGTGACTATGGACTGAGTCCTGACACATTAAATAATGGGTGTAAAAGGGTACTTCTCTTCTTTTTTTTTTCTTTTTCCCTTAAACAGATATTTGATATTTGATTTTGAAGTAGTAAAAAAAAGAGATGAGCTAATTTTATGTCAAAAAATCTCATTTATCCAAACAGTGATTCACTTCTTTTATCTGATGACATCCTCAGTGTTACAGAATTTCATTCATACAATTGCGTGAAGTGGATAAGATTTTGTGACACAACATAAATGAAATGATCTCAAAGGTGGGGTGGTCTTATAAGCAAGTTGTTGAAAGTTTTGTAATTTTGTTCCAAGTTCAAAACAAAACAAAGCTTGGCAATGCATGGAAAGGACAATACCTTTGGTACACTTCCTTTCCGGAAATATGACACGATACTTCCCTCCCCACTCAAATACAAATTCGTCACTATTCGGGTCGATCAATTATGATGGACGGCTGGGAGAGGGTCATTCATTACAATGGATAGAACAAAACAGAAGCTATGGCGGGTCCGTATCGCAACTTAAATGTGGATCGGTTATCTGGGGCACTGTGTCTGTGTTTGCTACTATTTAGGACGGGGCTAGTTTTGGGGCTAGTTTTCTGTGGGGATATGAAGCTTTTCATGGCGTACACGTGTTATGTGAATGCGATTGCTAAAGTTTGTCTGTATTGTCTTGTCAAAGCCCACAACTAAAAAGTATTTTCAGAAGATTAAAGGACACTTGTTTGTTGATTAAGCCATTAACCGGGATCAGATCTTCTATTTCATTTTTTGTGGACTTATTTTGTGTTATTGTATCTTACCCATCTATTTATATAATTCTCACATAAATAAATAGGTCAAATATAATAGTACATAATGAATCTAAAAAAATGGACAAGAGGATCTGACGCCGCGTTAACCAAATCAAAGGCGAGGTTTCATCGATAGGCGGCAAAACGTGGCGTTTTGAGACTCGAGAGCGAACCCTCAAACCCCGTTCGTCGTCACGTGACTATGGAGCGCTCTGCACGAGCATAGGCTTTTGGCTAATTTTGTTATAGGAAAAAGCCAAAAGATAATTCATTTTACGCAGGTGGGTCCCACGCGGCACTTCTCTTTCGGTTCGGCCGCTTAACTTTGTCGTTTCTGTTAGCTTCCCCACTTCACCACTTCACATGCGCAGCTTGAGCCTTTTCCCATTCGCGTCCACTAAATTGCGCCCTACGCTTTATCCTGCGCACTGTCCCCATTCATTTCTTAGTTCCATTGCTGTGCCTGTGAGATTTACCCATTTATCGTTGTTGCTTATTGATCTCGTGTTTTTAGCAATATTAAGGTTCTTCGTTTTTTAGCGTTTGTTTATGTGGTGAAGGAGTGATCTTTGACTTTGAAGGTGCAATTCTCTTTGCGACTTTTTTTGAATATTAGATAAAAGTGGGCTATTCTCTGAAGAAGGATCTCTGTCGAAGTTTCTGGCTTTTGCTTCTGAATCTCTTAAGGTTAAGGAGCCGAGTTTCATGGCTGGGAACAGTGAAGTTAACGTCAGTGAAAGCAAGGTAATTCCTTTTCATGTTCTTTCTTGTTGTTATTGCTGCTTGTTTGATGATGAGATACGTTGTTGTTTCTATTGGGTTTGTTTGGGTTTCTCGCTTGTTTGTGTTTTGGTGCTTGGAGTTTCATATTCAGCAGGACTGATGCTGGATTTTTAGGCAAAATACGTATTTGTGAACAGGGCTTACTGACCTGGGATTTTGAAAGTGGTGATTGTTGTCAAGAAAAGTTGTCGTGAATCTTATGTTTTCTCCTTTATCTATAAATCGGACATTTCTGCTCTGTCTCTCCTGTTTTTCAAGATTCCTTGTAATTTGAACCTAGAGTCTTCACTCGTTGCCTTTTTTTCTCAAAATTGGAAACTTGCTGGTTTTTCCTCTTTTGGGGCTTGATATAATAACAAACCGTTGTTGTTTGGGGCTTTTTTGGAATCTAAGAGCATGTATGAGGAGTTTTATCAGCTTTGCCCTTTTGACTTTAATGGTTCTATGATTTTCCGTTTGTAGTCCTGACTTGATTATTAAAGTTCAATTTGAGTACCTTTTCCCCTTTAGGCTTTGGATCAGTAAACTCTGAATACCGTGATCTGGTTATATGCTTGTCTGCATGCTAACACTTGATTTCACGATACCTTGTCATAGTGTCTCTTCTCATTCTTGGTTTATTTAGTTTCGGGCACTCGCTTTCTAGTTCAGCTTATAACATTAATCGTATAGTTAATGCAAATCCCAAGTAAGATCTTCTAATAATTCTGACTGGCTTTTTAGTCATTCATATTTCTTACTAGGAATTAATTTGGTAAAACATTTTTCTTCATTTTCTGTAGTTGGTAGTTCCTCTAAATACCTGGGTCCTTATTTCAAATTTCAAGTTGGCTTACAATCTCCTTCGACGGCCTGATGGAACTTTTAATCGCCATTTGGCTGAATTTCTGGACCGAAAAGTTCCAGCCAATGCAACTCCAGAAAATGGAGTTTTCTCATTTGATGTTATCATTGATCGTGGAACCAACCTTCTCAGCCGGATATATCGACCAACATCTGGGGAAGAAACTCAACAAAATATTGCTGATTTTGAGAAGCCTGTGAACTTGGAGGTTGTTCCTGTCATAATCTTCTTTCATGGTGGAAGCTTTGCACACTCCTCTGCAAATAGTGCTATTTATGATACACTATGCCGTCGACTAGTGGGCATGTGCAAGGCTGTGGTGGTGTCTGTAAATTATAGACGTGCACCTGAAAACCGATATCCATGTGCTTATGATGATGGGTGTGCAGCTCTTAAGTGGGTCAATTCAAGAACTTGGCTTCAAAGTAAAAAAGATTCCAAAGTTCATGTGTACTTGGCTGGTGATAGCTGCGGCGGTAACATTGTGCACCATGTTACTTTGAGAGCAGTTGAATCTGGAATCAAAATATCAGGAAACATATTGCTCAACCCCATGTTTGGTGGCCTGGAGAGAACGGAGTCGGAGAAGCGATTAAATGGGAAATACTTTGTTACTATCCAAGATAGAGACTGGTATTGGAGAGCTTTCCTCCCGGAGGGAGAAGATAGAAATCATCCTGCATGCAATCCATTTGGGCCAAGAGGTAAAAGTCTTGCAGGAATGAAGTTTCCCAAGAGTCTTGTTGTCGTAGCTGGTTTGGACCTTATTCAGGACTGGCAGTTGGATTATGTTGAAGGGCTCAAGAAGGCTGGGCAAGATGTGAAACTTCTATATATGGATCAAGCAACGATAGGATTCTACTTCTTGCCTAATAACAATCACTTCCATACTGTTATGGATGAGATAAGTAAATTCGTGTGTTCAGACTGCTAGCAGACTTAACTTTACAAAACTGGAAACTAGATATAACAGGGGTTTGACATCATATTTGGACAATGTTGAGGGTCATTTGCTGTTTGTAGAGTGTAATGTAATATTTCTGGACGTTTTATTGGTAACCAGTGCAAGTTCTGGGGTCCGGTTCTTTTTTCTATTGGGTGCAGGATGTGGTTTGGCATTTAGCTGGCTTGATATTTTCTGTTCGGCGTTCAAAGTTGTCTACAATATGGTGTTGTAGCTTGATGAGAAGAGCTTTCGTGGCAGGAGGAAGCTGTTTGACCAAGTTTAGCAGAGAGACCAAGCTTACTGTCTCCCCGGATGTCTTCGACAGAAGTTGAGTTGAGCATTCGGTGGCTGACTAATTGGCCTTGGTGTCTTGAAAATGTGATATTAGCTAATTTAGAAGATGGATGGCAAAATTCCATGGTGTCGTGATGTATATTCATACATTAGCATATATAAAAGGTGTTTGTTTATCTTCCCTTGTTGTTTAGTTACCAATCTCTGTTTTCTTGTTACCTCTCTTTGATTTATTATTGTTTTACAGTTAACTGGCAACTGTAAATATTATGATAATTTCATTCATATAAACTGTGAAGTAAATGTGCTATATTCTTGTGGAATGTTTTACTTATTCTACATATATCAGAATCGACGAGGCATGTCATTATCGGTCTTCGAATTAAGTAATGATCTTGTGAAATGTTTCAGAAATGCTATGCTCCTTGTTATAGCTGACATTCTTGTATGATTCATTGATGGATGGCATTAAAATCCACGTTCTGCTCATGTTTAACCAGATGAGCAAAAATTGTTCTAGATATCCGACGCTTAAATGTTATTGTTGGACATGCCATTTTTGGGGTATGTAATGGCTCTGGTTATTACGCCATAAACTCTCATTAGATACGTTAACGCTTCACTTCATTGATTTTGGCTCACTTACTCTCTGAGGTGCATTGATTATATGTTCTCGACGGTGAACATCCTTTATTAACTTGATTATTGTTGAAATAAGGGTATTTAGATTCCAGGGCCTAGGATTATAGTTCATGGATCCAGAGATTGTAGAGATTATGGTTCCAAAGGAATTCTTCTTTTCATTTTGATTGGTGAAAACAGATGAGGACATTCTTCTTCATACACAGTTACTTAAAAAGGAGATTCTAAGGGTGAAGTATAAAATGAAGAATATGATTCGAATCTTTACTTACCAGACATGTATCAAACTCTTGAACCAACTCCATGAGGCCTTTTCCTCCCCATTTTCAAAGATAGAATTTTGAGGCTTGAAGTAGTTAACAACATTGTTTCTTTGTGATCGTCAGATTATATATTTGAGTTATTCTTCGTAAAAATATAAAAGAAAGATTGCTTACATTATCCTCCTCTTCAATGGGGGAGCCTGGGTATGTTAGAGTTTGACTTTTTGACTATCTGGTATGATGTAAACTAAAACTTTGCATTTTCTTTAAACTGTCAAGAGCATTAGCCATTGGAACTGTTTTGTCAAAACGATTGTTAAACAAGTGGGAAGAAGCCTGGAAGCGTGCGGCTCGTCTGTCCACTTATTTTGATGCCCGAATGAGCTCGAAGTCCACTCGCAATGTAACAAACGATTGGAGGCAATCGTATGTTCTGGAAGTGATTGAGATTGATTTGATATGTTCTTGGCCTTTTTTTAAACCCCTAATTCATATTAGTACAAAACTTGGCTTATTGAGGGAAGAGAGCCCGTTTGGTGGTCGTTGGAGTGTGGTGTTGCTAACGGGGGACCACCTCAACAATCATTTTTAAGCTACTTCTGGTTTTGGAATTTTGCTATTACAAGTGGTTAAGAGGAGTATTAGGTGCAGTGAACCTTCTTTATAAAGACATCTAGCTTTCTCTGATTGACTTTTGGAGGCAGATGCTTAAAGAGGAAACATGGCTTATTAGGTGCAGCTTTGTTGTTGTTTGATAGACATGAACCATTGTTCAAGGCCTTGGTAGAAATTATATTGGATATTGAAGTCACCTTTAATCATGAGGCATGAGTAGGATTCCCAACTAGAGCATCATGGGCTTGAATTAACTACCATGCTAGGTGAAATGCTGAGACTGCAAAAGGAGACGTCCTTATACAATGGGTTCACTGTTGTCCCCGGCTCTCTCCCACTTCTCCATTTAGGATGCTCTCTTCTAGATCAGCTTTAGCTATAACTTAGTTGGCTTTTGCCCTTAGCTTAAGGGAGAAAAAAGAAAGGAAAGCTTGCCACACATAGTAGGTAAACAATTTGAATCAGACTTGACGCACCCAAATTCCTTTTTATCACTTAGGATCATTTCCTTTACCTGTTATCAGATATCTGCCCTAATTGCAATGTATTATGAATAGGTGTATATAAATGAATAGACAAGTAAATAAGGAACATAAAACTGTTAAGAAGATGAAAATAGCAACTATTGTCAGAAGTTGATTGACAGGTGTGTATGATATAACAAGATTCATAGAAGGAAGAAATATGGGAGGCTTATCTGCATTCCTCCAAAAAATGGAATTTTGCAGCTTTATGCCAATGATTGCCCATTAGGATTACAGTGCTCCATTTCATAGAAATTCATAAAAACCTGATGGGCCACATCCTGCGATCCAGATGATTTACAAGAGAAAAAGGCTGAGAAGGTTTACAAGGGTAGGATCCGACAATAGTGAGCAAAAGGAATCTGATGGGATGCATGAATAAAATGTGAGAATAGAGGCTGAGGTGGCATGCTCTGTGCTCTGTGCGTGATCACTGAGGAGGCTGTGACGATGGTTAAGTTTGTTACGCTGTAGGCAGAGTCCAATTGTGTCAAGTTGTTATGCCAAATAAGGCTGAGTTTGTTTTGTTATGCGTCATATATAAGAGCACAGGAAAGAGAGAAGAGTAGAGAAGATTGATGAAATGTTTTGATGAGTGAGAAGTAAGGCAGACTTCACAAAACTGCTGGTGTCAACGATTCTTCTTATCAATATCAATTCTCATTTCCTTAGAATCTTGTTCTTTACAGTCTAATATCACAGTGCTTTACCTTTTACAATTTTTTTTTTACGTCAGTGTTCTATCAAAACCCAGTGCAATAGAAAAGGATTACAGTAATCCATTTCATAGAAATTCAGAAATTCCATCACAGTAAAAAGTTCTGGCTTATCATGATCAAAGTTTCTTCAGACCATGTTCTCATGTTTACTGGCTTGTTGCCAATTTCCAGAACAAATTTCCATGTTACTCCTATTCAGAATGTTCCAACCATAAACGTTTAAAGTGCGCAAAGTTAAGTGAATTCTGGTACCTGAGCAATATAACCAGCTAAAACAAAGAGATAATAAGTAAAAATTGTTATTACAGTCAGAGAGAAAAGGGCATCATTTTGCCCTTTTACAAGACATCACTCATTCAAAAACTGAAGTTTCACTAAGAAAGGTTAGTCAGTCAACGTACTTTAGCAACATACGCAAGAATTGCCGCAGCAAAAAATGTTGTTGCTGAAGTGATCACAGTCCAAAAGTTATTCTGCTTTCGGGCCTTTGCAACAGAATTTTGCAGAAGTTCTACTTGTTGTCTCATCTCAACAACAGCTGTTTCCTTGTCTCTAAAAGCATTCATGATGACTTCAAGTTCAGCTGCATATAGTTCAATCTCATCATCAAGCTTCCTTTCACTAACCGTTAGTGCTTCCTTTCCATCATCAGATTGGCGCACCGATGATGCAGTACTCTTCAACATTTTCAGGAGTCTTTCTGATTTAAGGACAGTTGATTCTACTCTCGAACTCAAGTTCTCAACTTCCCTTTCAGCCTTCAACAGATTGTTCTGCGCTAACTCTTTTTCTTCGTTCAATGAACCAAGTTGGTTTATTATTTTCTCCTTTTCTATGACCAAATTCCCACATTTGGTCTCCATCCTCACAAGTTCTTCTTTGGCCTCTTCAATCTTCTTGTCCATTTCCTGGACCTGTAACTGCAAGCTGACAACATTCTTCTTTTCCTCATCAAGGTCCCTCTGAGCATCGTCCCTCTCTAGTCTTACTTGAGCCAAAGCCTCACCATTATAGCGAACTTCAGATGCCAGTTGTTTATTCTTATCTTCTTGATCTTTGATGGATTCTTGCATTGCAGACTCAATAACCCTTAGTTCATCAACCACGAGTTGCAGCTGCACAATTTCACTCTCCTTGCCAGCTTTCTCCTCCTCAATTTCCTTCTTCTCCTTTAACAACTTCTGATTTAATTCACTCTTAGCCTTCAGTTCAGTGTTGACAACATTCATACGACTTTCTTGCAAATCTTTTTCCTCCAATAACTTCTTAATAGTTTCTTCTCTCTCTCTCTTTTCACCCTCCAACGCATCAATTTTCATTTTCATTGTCTTCTCCTTCACCGTTGCCTCACTGCATCTCTTCTCCAACTCCAAAATGGTTTCACACATAACCTTCCCATCCGTTTGTAATCTTAATAAAGACTCATTCAATTCCTTGACTACTTTATCCAACTCATTAATCTTTCTTGCTTGTCCAATTTTCTCCATTTCAACCTCATTCTTCTCCCTCACAATTCTTTCCATCTCCCCCTTCAAATCCCCTATTTCTCCCAATCTCTCCTCCAAGCTCCCCTCAGCTAAATCTCTTAGACTTATCAGTCCTTCAATGCTTTTCTCCATTTCCTTTTTCTGCTCAATCAAAGCAGAGTATTGTTTTCTCAAATTTCCAAACTCCACTTCAGTTTTTCTTTCCCTTTCCTCTGCTTGAATGATTCTGTTTTTCAAACCACTCGTCTCCTGGACCAAATCATGAAGATCTCTCCTCATGAAGTCTCTCTCTTGACAAACCTGACTCAGTATGTTCCTTTCACTTTCAAGACTATGAATCAGCTCACTCACTTCACTCTTTAACAACTCAATTTCATTTTCTTTCTCCCCCTTCTCTTTGACCAGCCCATCAATACCAGTACTAGTTTCAACAATGTGAATCTCAAAACAAGCACAAAGAACCCTTTTCTCTATATCCAAGCTGACTCTCTCCTCACTCACCTTCCTCAACTGACTCTCCACCTGACCCTTCTCCATATTATACCTACTCAGCTGAGCCTCCAAAGCCTCTTTGGCCTGAACCAAAGACTCAACTTGTTGCCTACGTTGAAATGCCTCTTTGACAAGCAGAGAGTTGAGAGACTTCAGGCTCTGCAGCTTCTCCTTGGGCTCCTCCACGGGGGGCTGTTCTTGGTGATTGCTCATTTCCTGGGTCTTGGAAATATCTTGTGGGTTCTCTTGCTTGGGGGCTAATGGTTGTTGAGTGACTTTCTTTTTGGCCATTTTTGGTGGTGGTGAAAGGAGTTGAGATTTCAAGATTAGGGTTTGTTAGTTATGGTGGAGAATGCAAGCGAGAGAGATAAGATGAGCCGAATAAAAAAAAAACAAGACAGCAGCGAGAGGGAAGGGTTTCGTTTTCGTGAGGGTGGGAAGTGAGGAGAATTTAAATTTTTGGGGCCCAAAAAGCCGCTTCGGGAAATGGAATTTGTTTTATCTATTTCCAAAGAGATTGCTTTTTTTTTTTTTTGAGACCATAATTTGTTTTATCTTCCCTTTAGTAATATGCCTTTGAATCTCTAGTAATTTTAAGTAATAGATGATAATGAGAATTTAATATAGAGTAATTAAGAAAAGCAAACAACTGTTTTAAAATTTAATAACTAAATGATTAAAAAATATATCAAATTAAAAAAAAGAAAATATAAACATTTGTTGACTAGATATGTGAATATAATTTACGCTAAATTTAATGAAATAATATTAATTTTTTAGTTTGAATCATTTAAAGTTTGATGGGTTGTTAAATTTAAATCCAATAATTTATGAATGTTTTTATTTAAATATTATACAAATAAAGAATATATAATACATTTTATTTCATCTATGAGATTTAAATTTCATATTGTGACTTATAATATTTTAATGTACTCATTTAATATTACCATCTTTTACATTTAATTTCTTTAATAGCATATCAAGTAAAGCAAGAGTTTTTTAGTCTTATAATAAAATCATTCATAATTATCTAAAAATATAAATTATTAAAAATAAATTTGATTAATTGTACATAAAATACAAAATAGTTTGATTAATTATTTACAAAATAAATCATATAATAATTAAATATGAACATATAACAATTTCGATTCTCATCCTATTCCTATTTCTTTATTCTGATTCCTTCTTTATTATTTACCAAATAAGTTGTAAGAGATTAGGCTCCAAATTGTTACAATTTCTTCGTTATTGCTTAATTTTTTGCCTTTTTCTTAAGTGCAACATTTCTATGAATTTTTTTTACCATAGCAACTTCTTTTTATACTATCTCTCCCTTACCGTTCACCAAGGGTAATGAGAATGAAAATAGGAATGAATATAGTGAGGAATGGGAATGAATATAATCATTATAATTATGATGGTTGGTTAAGATGAATGAATGATTAC
>JANVCQ010000003.1:31069296-31104477 GCA_025531925.1 Erythroxylum plowmanianum
AATTCCAAGAAACACACGGGAGCAGTACAAATTTCACAAAAACTAAAGAAATTCCACACCAATTAATGTAAAAACAAAGACAAGATAGATCTAGAAATTAATAAAAACTACAACTTATCAAAGACAACATACTGATTGCTCAAGATCTATTCAAGGATTACACTTAATGAAAAGGGATCATAAGTTGCATATTACAGAATTTAAGAAGGCTTTTGACCTAATGGATTGGGATTTTTTTTAACACTCTTAAAGCATTTGGATTTCCAAACCAAGTTATTCGATGGATTTTCTTATAACATATTATCAATAAGGAGCCAACAATGAAATTTAATATACTAAAGGACTCAAACAATGAGATATCCATATCTTCATAGCTTTTCTTTATTTGCATGAACATGTTGCATAGGCTTTTGAGAGGTAGAATTGACAAAGATAATGGTTTTATATGCCACTGTCAATACAGGCAGTTGTAGCTAATTATTCTATTTTCTACTAATAATGTTCTCTTATTATGTTTTGCTTATCCTCATTTATTCAACCTAATAATGAATTCTCTTAAGAATGGTCTATTTTTTGGCCTATATATTAACCATACAAAGAGCTAGATTATTATCTCAGCTTGAAATGCCTTAGTAATAATAGGTTTAACTCCTTCAGTTTAGAAACTTTAAACTTCTTAACCCTTCATCCAAATTCCTTTGAATCCTTATATTTGTTGAGAGGATATCACATAGAGAACGATAGTCCCTCCTTGACTCAATTGTTGGAAAATCCTTACGCTTGCAGATTCTTACGAAATAAATGGTCAAATTTACTAGATCTTAGGCAAATTTGATTATGATATTTAGTTCTTGATTTTATAAATAAGTTTAGAGATATTCATGTGATATTTAGCAAATATCTAAGATTTTCTGTTACATTTCCGCTTTATATAATGAGCTTTGTTTCTGTCAATAATATGATGGTGTTCTACGACAAGACCTTTTCTTTTTTTCTTTTTTATTCACTTATTATGCTTCAGCTCTATAAAAACAACATGGTATCAGAACGTTTGTCTTGAGAGACCTATGAGATGAATGAAACCAAAATACAAACCTGATTTACAACCCAGAATTACAACAAGAATTACAACCATCTTCAAGCAATGGAAATTGAAACAAAACTATCTAAAGGTGCACCACTAATTTTTGATGGTGAAAACTATCAAGTTTGGGTTGTTTGAATGAAAGCTCATCTTGATGCTATGGGTGTTTGGGAAGCTGTGGAGGAAGACTATGAAGTGTCTCCATTGCTAACAAATCCTACAATGACTCAAATCAAGATGCACAAAAAAAGAAAAAATCGGAAGTCTAAAGATAAAGTCTGCTTGCTTTCTGCTATTTCAAACATCATATTCACAAGAATTATGAATCCAGAGTCAGTGGTAAAAGCCAGCGTGAAACGACCAAAAGAAGATCCAAAGTCTGCTCCAGAAAAAGATGCTAAACCACCCACATAAAAGATTCATAAAGAAACCAACAAAACAGATTCAAAGACCACTTTAGAGGGTATATATACAAACAACCATGATTTTGGTGGTCCAAAGAAACAACAAAAGAACCCTCTTGTGGAAGAGGAGGTTGATGAGGCAAAGTTGAAGGAGCGTAGAAGAGAGGAAATGGAGCAGGCAAAGGAAAGAAAGAAGAAGTTGGCTAAGAAAAAAGTGGCTAAAGAAGCTAAAAGAGCTGAAAAGGAAGCTAAGAAAAAGGAGGAATGTGAAAAGAAGTTAAGGAAGAGACAAAAGTAGCAACTTAGCAACATTTTGACACTAAAGCTCTGCAACGTCGGAAACCGGGACACAATTAGGTTCATCTTTAATTATTTCGTCAGCCATCAGTTTGGAACTCCTAATATATATGTACATGCAATTATGTAACTCTTAATTTAGTAAGAATATAATATAGTTGGATCATCCTGAACGCCATGCATGTTCATTCCAACAAAATAATATGATGCATGAATCGGTGGAATCTACTCTATTAAATCTGTTTCATATATGTTTCTCTGATGGAATATGTGATAAATAAAAGAAAGATATTCGTCTTGGATTCAATACAACGATCAGTATAAGGCATTATTGACAAATTGGTATTATCTTTCTAACCAAGCTCTTACATATATAGAATAGAAGGTAGAGGCAACAACCAACCAATGTTAACAGCAACCAAGGCAAAGACATTTAATTATTATATTAGCGCATGCATAGATAACTTGTAATAAAATTTGGAGACAAGAAAGTTGGAAAGTTTATATATAAATTAGGCCAGGAGACATCCTAACGTTTGACCTATGAAAATGCTTTCCATACATTGTATCAAACAGAAATTACGCAATGGTGATTAATATATATGTAGGAGTATTTAGAAAGAAGCACCCCAACAAAGTTGCCAATTTCTTCTTTATTCATTTCCATTACCCAATTTCCTTCCCAACCACTAGCACTTAGTATCATAAAAAATGTTATTTGGCAGATGCATATGATTGTCCTTAATGCATGTAATAAGACCACCAAAGTGTGCACATGCCTTGCAAAATTGTTAGTCCAATTCATTAAGAAAATAAACTTAAAATAATCGTCCACTAATATAAGCATTTGGGATCTTGGGTGATATGAATTCATATTTTCTTTCGATAACTGCATAATGTTATGGTTTTTTTTCAAAGTCATAGTTTCATGTGCATTTGTACGTACTCATTTCTATCTAATTAGGTCTCAATTGAAGACGTCAACAAATAATTTAGAAATTGAGGATATTCATCATTTTGAAGGTAAACTTACCTCCTATATCTAATAAGCTTGAAAAGGATTTTAAAAAATGGTTAAAGATCAAAAGTGGGCAAATTGCAATTGTTGTTGTCAAGAATAAGAAATATCTACATAAACAAGACAGAAAACTATGAGTTTTATGGAAGGAATAATTTGAAAATCATATCATTTTAATTTCTCAAAAAAAAAGAACTTGTACATTATACGCAATTATTTATGAATTTGAAAAATCATGCAAAAATGTGGATAGTTGGTGAGTTATTTTCCACTTTTTTTGTATAGTTGAAAGCAATGGATTGAGACCTGAATTTTCTGTTCCTTCTAGATTGTATATTAAAGATCAACGTGCTTGTTTCACAATGGATACTTGGCCATCCAAAATCGTAATTAAGTGTCCAATAACACATTAGAGGATTGGATGGTTACAAAATGTCTTGCAAAGTTTTTGAAACTTTTATATAATGCTGATTTATCATTAGCATACTCAGTATCTTGAAAAGTAAGATTATTATGAATTACATGAGAGTCGTGAGGTGATAATAATATTCAAGCACGGATACATTTCTAATATGATGTGTACGTACAATCACAACAATTAGAAGTGTACAAGTATTTAAGTAAGGTTTGTGAACCAAGGCATGAGAAGTTGGAGATTTTAGATTGGAAGAATATTAAATCTTCACCTTGTCTTATAATTTGGCTATTATTGTATCTAATGTTATGCGTTTGGGATTATAGATTTATTTACAAATTCTTCATTATTTAAGACTAAACCCCCCACACTAGACCAAATTTATTTGAAGTAATCAAATTAAAATTCTGTTTAATTTAGTATGTTAATGAGTTGGTTTGTAAAATATTATAAAGCAACCCATGCTTACCCTAGTCGCCTGAGCTGGCTCCGTTTTTCAGGTCCAACGACAGCATTGGGAGGCTGATGAAAATTAGCTTGTGGTAGGATTTCATTTGTCGGTCAGATTGCTGTACTGGCATAGCATCTCACATCACACCTTTTAAATAATGAAACTTGTTTACTAGTTTTCCTCAACAAATTCATAATTTCGTAGAAGTGGAAGTGGAAGGGCTTATTCACGGATTTCATCATAGCTCATACAAGTTGTATAGCGCAAATTAAGCTGAAAGATTGCTCCAACCCTCATAAGCTTAACTACTAGCGAGATGAGAATCAAAGGTCCCATTTAGCTCTCTGGTTGTAATCTACCAATCACCTCATTATTGTATTGGCCAAGGAATTGACCCTCCAGCAGCCAACACTTGTTGCTCGAGCTGCAACCATTCAAGATAGAAATGATTAAAATAAATTGAAAAAAAACAAGTATTGAAGAAGAATCCTGCTACTTGTAAAACAATGATCAAGAAGTTCATATCGTCTTCCTGATCCATCCATTTTTTTGGGACCTTGAACAAAGTTTCAAGCTTAGCTTTCACCAAGGAGTACTCATGTTTCACTTGCTGCAGACATTTTTGGCACCTATAACAAAACCAACTTGCGGTCAGGACGTTGAACTCTTTATTCAGATCGATAAAGAATTTGTTTTGGTACAAAGCCTAAGGAATTGATGTCAGTGGTGGGGAAGAAAGTTACCATTCTGCATTCTGCTCGTCACAATAATTGCGGAAGATAATGCACGCTCTTTGAACTCTTTGAGCTCCAATGCTGTTACAAAAGGACTCTTCAGTATCAATAAGTGTCCAGTACATGCTAAGAAGTTTCAAGATTACTAGAACGAAGATGACAAGAAAAAGAGAAAATGTCTTATCTATCTATATTTCATTTCCTAACAAGGCAAGCATTGGCTAAGCTAAACAATATCAAGGTGGATTCAGGTTCTGTAGTTCACAACAAAAGTATAGCTCTTTTGATTAACAACCAGTAAAATACCTTGAGCTGCTACCCTTCAACTGATGAACATGGGCATCTATTTTTCTGAAATCTACGCTTTCTTGATCTCTGTGCATAAAGGAAATGATAATCCCAGTTCTATAAGGATATATAGTATTTAAAAAAAATAAACTGAAAAAAAATCTCAAACTTAATGTGCAGTAGTGAAATCCTTACAAAGCCTTGGCAAGTTCATTAAGAAGCCTCTCAGAGTCTTCAAAGAAAAGAGTTACCACTTCAACCACAAAATCTGGGTTGCTCTCATCTTGCAGTAGCTGAAGTTGGTTGAATTGATCATCCAGGTATCCCTTCCACACTCAAAAAACTCATCATCATCATCATCAATAGATCATTCCAATGAAAAAAATGAGAGAGATAGATACAAGCTGTTTAGAATAGAAACAATTACAAGGCCAAGTATCTTCATATCCGTGGGTCCTGGATAAGATGGTGTACTAACCTCATGAAACAGTGAGGCCGTGTAGTCAACCAACTGCCTCTGCAACTGACTCACTCCATCCATTCTACTGTGTTTCTCAACTTCTCTAGTCACCAGCAGATCTTGAAAAATCACTTCATTTCTTTGTTTCTTTGAAGAAGTATAACACCAAGCAAGGGTATTTTTTTATATGGTTTTTGTACCTAAAGATTCTTGCCTTTGGAGTGTACTGCAAATAAATATAGAATGTGAAAGTCCCTTTTTATGGTCTTTACTTTCCCTCTGGGATTGTGTTTCACTGAATTTACTCTCTCAAACACATCATTATGATTGATTTGGAAAAGAAAATATATATTTAAAATGAAATTCACAAGATCCAAAAAAGCTTGATGCTATATGTACCATTCAACTTCCATTATTTTTCTTTCACCAATTATTGCTCTCTCTCAACTTATATTATTTTCTCCACTTTGTTTTAGTTCTGAATGGTCCTCACTTATTAGAAAAAGTGAGTCAAGTCCAGTCAACACTTTGGTAAGTTGATGCCAAATTATTCCAGGAAGCACAAGCAGAGTTGCATATCAACAGGAGATTAAGTGATTGAATATGCAGCGAAAAAGAAAACTGATTAGATTTGAACATACTTTAGTAGCGTTAAAATTTGTTCTCTCCTGATAGGTGAAAGTGTTACATTTATGTTTAGAGATAATTTGATTTGGAAATGGTCAATGTCAATCTCTTTCTTTAAGATTAGAGGAGGCCAAGTTGGTGTTAACGAAAAAGAGAGATGAAGAGTAGCTGTCAAAGGTACATATCTACTGTTAGCTACCTTACCTACTCTCGTAATCGTTATCCTCCTTTTGCGGTTTTACAATGAACACGATCCTCATTCAGAGGATTAGAAAAAGGCTCCTTGGGGCTTTCTGAAGCTCACCTTTTGATTGGAGATCCATTCATGAGAGCGATCCAATCACAAAGGCACAACTGGCGGGGCACCGGACTTGCCTACTTAACATATATTTTCGGACTCTGGGTTGAATGTTTTGTTTGATGACAGGTGTCAAATGTTGAGACTGCGTAAGTTAGTGTGTGGGGGATGGGTTATGATGAACTAAGTACATCTGTCACAGCTTTGAGCCTCTAGTAAGGACCGGGGACATAAAATAGTGTCCAAGTGCAATGGTAATTGAGACTGTCCACTTACTCTCTGTCCAAGGACTTACTGCAATAATTTAAGTACTCCTGACTCCTACCCTTCTTTTTTATTTGTTTTAATTATACGATGTATCTCGGTTTATTCGAACTAATCTTAAATTTTTAAGATTACATTCTAAAAATTTTAGAGGACGTAAATTTAGGATTTCAAGATTTCTTAAATTCTTACGTAGCCTATATATTTTTATACACAAAAAATCATCACGTACTGATTAGTTAACTGTTGATTAATTGCTAGTCTTACTTAGTATCAGGTTCCTAGCAACCTTCAAGGTACCTAATAATT
Source organism: Erythroxylum plowmanianum (assembly GCA_025531925.1). NCBI lineage: Eukaryota > Viridiplantae > Streptophyta > Magnoliopsida > Malpighiales > Erythroxylaceae > Erythroxylum > Erythroxylum plowmanianum. Next base: position 31,075,946 of record JANVCQ010000003.1, read on the forward strand.
TTAACTCCCACATTATTACTAGAAGCGAGACGTTTGTAATTGATCTGATCAAGAAACTTTGCCCAAGAAGCTAGAAAATCATCAACAAAAAAAATTTCTCATTTCTCTTCTTTTTGGGTGACTCAAACTTAAGACTTTATGTAAAAGAGAGTCTTTAAGGGTATCACCATCCTCATGGTTAGCTCAATCTAAAGAACAAACTGCTAACTTATCAATCGTTTTGTGATTGACCTCCTAGCTATTATTCTTACCTACTTCCTTGAATAAGACTTGCATCTTATGACCCAAGTTTGATTTTTGCAACGAATGATCATTTAATCAAACTTAGTCAGCCGTACTATTTATCTTGGTCACATAAGACCAAAATTTTCATTTCAATTTGTTTTTATCTTAGTGACCAACTTGTGGTAAGGTTTAGAAATGAAACATACTGAGATCATTTAGAGTCAATATTTGCATACTCTTTTGTTTGTAATAGTAATACTGATTTGAATGGCATCCAATTACATGTGGACCTTGAAGTAGATTTCTGGCCATTAATGTAAACCTACCACTCCACGCCAGAAGAATACAAAGAAGTGGGATGTCTGGGTATCCAAAGCATTACATATAGACTTGAATCGATGTTCGTATCGGTAACCACATCAAAGTTTGTCCTCTTTTGCTCTAGATCCTCTCTCTCTCTCTCTCTACCAGAAAAACACACACATTCTGTAACATGTTAGCCATTGTTTTTAACTTACTCTCTGTTTGTTTTCTTCCCAACGAAAAAAAATATCATCCACCCGACATAAAGAAGGTCACATTCTACAAATAACTATCGCGAGGATAAGCACTTCATCGTGCACATACAAAGTTACAAATAAGTCCTGAAATGATGTCTCATGTGAAGCAGTACCTACAATTGCAATGAGAATACGATTGGTGTCCACATATATATTTGCAGACGTATCCAGAAACAAGATTCCTGTTAAATGACAAATGATTTTCAACAATTATCTTATCCAGTTACCAAATTCTGTAATTCCATTCAGATAAGGACTACAGCATCCTATGCAAAAAAAAAAAAGAAAAAAAGTGGAACTAGACCATCCGACCTACATGACATCAATTGGATCCCAAGTTAAACAGAAGAGAAAAACAAAATAAACAGATAAACTACTGACTATGCCTCTCATCTCGTCAGAGATTGCCAGTTGACGTTCTATACAACACTTGGCTGAGTGAAGCATCTGATTTATCGCTCACTAATGTTCAGAGGAAATGAAAATTCTTCAAGATATTCCATTAAAATCTTGAAACTAAAAAGACTGATCTGTAACATTTACCATCACTATAACAGAGATATCCAAAAAGCTGTAAATATATTCCTAAGCTTATCAATCAACAATCATCACCCTCAACACAGAAGTCCTGAAGAAAATGCTAGTAAACAATAACAAGATCTTCACTTTTTTTAATTCTATTTTCCTTTTTCCTTTGAAGAATAAATAATGTTACACAGCATAGAAAGAACCTTTCCAGATAATCACTTGTACTTTTAATGCAATTTACAACATGTACACGAGAGTTAGAAGAGATGCCTGGCATCTCACTTAAAGAGTGATATTATCTGCCAAGATTTTATCACTTTCTGTATTGACATGTCAGTAACATAGCCATTGTTGAGAGGCAATTACCGTTCAACTATTAGCAATTAATATCTAAACCCCCGTGAAGTACTCACAATGCTTGCACCATAAACAGCATATAGAAGCACTCAAGTTCGTCATAGGAAGACAGTTGGCACGTGTCAACCTGCAAGCCAAAAGGTAGTAAGGTCAAAGGGTGAGTTAACCAATAGCCTCGCAAGTTTCATATTTATGATCACCAGACTACATGCCTACCTCTTTGGTGCACAATTCACTACAAAATTTACAAGATCTCCAGCAAGAACAAAATGGAAACTAAAAAGTGCAAACGATCGATAGGTTGCAAGAGAATTAAAATCTAGAAATCAATAGACCTTGTAAGTATAAATCACCTAGCAGTAACAACAAACAATCTAACCTTTATTAAGAGTTGGAGATAGTTTTCCAATCTTCTACAAATACTCTTCTTAAATAATCGACCAAGAATTCAAACAAAAAACTTACACTTTTTCTATAAGTTTTCTTAATATGATATAAGAAGAAAGTGCATTGGTTTGACAAATTAGAAACAAAAGCCTCATCATTAAACCTATTACATGTCACCAAGGATGAATTCACTGAAGGATCATTCAGTTCTACCTTTATTTTTCTTTTGTTGCTTTTTAGTTTTATCTCATAATTTTGATTTTTTATTTTTAATTAAAGAGTTTAATTATTAATATCAATAAAATTACACATATTATTGATAATAACCAAATATTAAATTAAAGTTAGAGATAAATTAATTTTACGAATTCAATAAAAAATTAATTTATTTTAATCTCTTACAAGTAAAAAGAATTTAAAATTTTATTTTTTCATTAATAGTGATTTAAAAAATATGTTTAATAATTTTAATAATTAATAATATTTAAAAATATGCTTTTGAAGAAATTTCATTTCAAAGTATAAATTAATTATAAAAACCAGTTAAATTATAATAGTTATAACCGTTTATGAACACAAAACATCTTTTTATAATTTTAATAAGAACATAAACCAAAAATTCTATCAAATAAACTTTTTTACTGAATTTAAATCAAAAACAAATACTAAAAATAAAAGTAGAACCAAATAGACCTTCAAATTAAATTTTTATTAACTTCTCTTGCATAAAACAAAAATTCACACAATAACTCCCAGTCATACCTTCTTCGGAGAAAGCAAAAACACCTCCAAGCATGTCATCATTGTCACCATCTTCCTCTGATTTATCTACATCACAAGGACTACTGTTGTCCATACCTTCTGTTAATTCATGACGCTCGCTCAAGGCTGATGCTTTATAGTAACCCTCTTGAAAAAATTGTTCAAAATCAGGGGACTCATTCACCGGCCCCTCATCTATAATATTCATACTCTGATCAGAACGATTAGAACTAGTATTTGAACCTTCACTAGTCACTCCACTGTTTGATAAGTGAACTTCTTCACTGGTTCTTCCAGCAAAAAGTGCTCCAGTTGTTAAGGATGATATGTTACTATTCATGTACTTGTTATTGTCAACAGATGAAACAACCATTTCAGACTGTTCAAAAGAAATAGGACCTATATGTTCGTTAATAGAGCTCTGATAAAGGATAGGCGACGACAAGCTGGAATTTTTTACTTCTTCCACAACATTATGATTACCAGGCTGGATAATTGGTGGACAAATCTCTGATGGAGATCCTGGTAAAGAAGCGCAAAGTAGGATGAGTTAATAAATTTTATCAAGTAAACATCAAAGAATGATGATATCACCACCTGAGTTTGCAATAGAACAAGGTGAGATCAGCTTAGGTTGAGAAATAGCAGCACTTTCTGACTTCTTAACTCCTAAAGACCCAGAACAGGAAGTTAAATTTCTCTCCCCACCAATACTCCTGCATAAACAGCAAATCAAGTTCATAACTTGATGGGAAATTTTGATCACGTCCATTTAAACAGATGATTCAAGCAAATCTGTTTTGACACCTAGAAACACAAAATCAAATGCCAAATTCTCTCCATATTTGATCTATCATTATAGTGGGTATCAGAAATATCCTAAAATCTATCAGAAATTTTGTAGGAAGACCAAGTAATTGATGTCTGAAGATTGATTTCTACTTCCAAGCAATTGCTTACATATTTACTAAAGACTGTATAATGTGAAGGTACCTGTCACTCCAATTAGGATTCTGGTGGAAATGGTCAAAAACAGGTAATAAATCCTTCCTCCTAATTTCAATCTCATGAACAGGAATCTTCTCGACTTCGATCTCTCCACCAGTATGATCTTCAGCAACGTTCTGATCATTAGACCCGAGATGATTCATCTCAAAAAAGTACATCTAAATAGAAAATTAACCAACATAAGCATTCATCTCAAAAAAGTACATCTAAATAGAAAATTAACCAACATAAGCAAGATTGAAACATGATGAAGAAAAGTATCATGATACCATATCTCCACAGATACCTTTGATTTCTGCCAAATTGGCATCCTCCAAGAACTCATCTGCACTTCTGCATTGGCCAGATATAAGTGAGATGGTTCACTAGACTTCACAAGCTTTGTGTGATGAATATCATTATGTTCACAGTCAGTTGTGCACATGGCCATGTCTGTAGCTTCTTCTCTACTAAGAGTAATTCCAGAGATGCACTCTTCTCTTTCTGGCCAATGTTCCCTTCGACAGACATCCCACCATTGAATGTGTTCAACATTCACTCGCAACTCCTCATCTTGTCTGTGAATAGAGGAGCCTGGACCAATTACTGAAGCAACTTCACTAGACTCAACATCCAATGATGACGTTAATTTGTATTGAACAACATGACCAGAAGGAGAGTAAACCAAGAGATGCTCCAAAGAATTAACTTTTTTTAAATGAGGGGTCTCTGCATCATGGGGAACACAGCTATGAAAAACAGCAGATGTAGCCCCGGATGGAACTGAAATTTTTCCTGCAGCAGAAGATGCAGCATTGCTAACGGTGTTGAGCCAGCCAGAGTTATTATTTTTTATTCTGCTCACCACAGAAAGGGTGACAGGTAATGGTGGTGATGAAGAAAGGGATTGCTGATTTGCCAGGAATGACGTAGTCGACCACCATGGTAAAGATTGAACTGGCACAAGAATAGGCCCATCTCCATGGGAATTCTGTATTTGAAGAATGTTCTCGCCACCAAAGGGGGATAAAACAAAGATATGGCAAGTACCCCTGGATGAAACAATGGCAATCCACTGACTATAATGACTGAAACAAATATCTTGTATTACCTGAAACAAAAGAACAAATAAAATATCTCCATAAACACACAAAGAATAATAATCCTAAAACCAGGAAGTGGTGAAATGTACAGCTGCTGTAATCCCACGATGGAGCTTGTACAGGTGCCCATGAGAGGAGCTCCAATCACAGCTCCTATTGCCTGATCCACTTGAACAATATGACGGCATAATCCGGAAGATGTTTATATTGTGCCCATGAATTGAGGCAGTAACCAGAAGAGTACCACTTGGATCGAAACATAGAGCAGAAATTGGACTAGTATGAGCTCTGAATTGGGATACAACAGCTCTGGAAACAAAGTCTTTAACAATGACCTGTAATTAAGATGTGAAGTATTCTTAAACAATAGTTAATGTGACTAAAAGGTCCATTAAATCACAAATATTATAGCTGGATTTTAGCAACATTAAGAATATGGGCTGAACCTAATCTAGGAAAACAAGTTAAACTGAATGGTTTAATGCAAATATATGTGAAATCAATCAGCACATCAATAAGTAAATCCATTTCCTTGTGATGCAACTTTTAAGATACAGCAAAGGATCTAGTCCTCAGTCTGTTCAAAACTAACCATTCCAGCAGTATCCGATTCAGTTGAATGTGTAGCACTCCGACCAGCTTTCCAACTCGAATTCAAAGATGTAGGAGAACCAGAACCATCAGGAATTAGATCTTGACAGTATCTAGACAAAGTCTTGTATCCCATGTCTCCCAAGTTGATTAAGCCAGTAGCTAAATGCTTACTAGATTCCATGGCATATCGAGCCATCAGGCTCCCACTGCCTGGTGGAGTGGAAGGACTGACACCAAGAGGAGGAGTAAGACTTTTCGGACTTAAGCGTCCTGTATTTGAAACTAAAGGGTTGTCAGAAGCATAAGCTAGCCATCTGGAGCCAACAGCCATTGGACCGTAGCCTATGTTGACCCCAACCAATCCTTGGCTTCCCAATTGAGGGACAGGATAAGTGAGAACACTAAACTTATTCTCAAGGGTCAGGGCATCAAAACAGTATATCTGCCACAAAAATGAAAAAGAAAACAGTATGAGTTTAGGCAGGACAGAAGATAAAACAAATCCATCAGCTGCAAAAGCTAAAGTAAGGCTATGCTTACCTGTGTTGCAAGACCGACAGCCACTATACGTGGACTGCATCTGACCATATACACAGTTGAACGGAATCTAAGAACATGAACATAATTATGAGATTTTAAAGAGTAAAATCGGACAATAGTAGGGGAGAGGGCAAGACTTCCAGTTTGAGATTCGTTACAGACATCTCTATGGAAACCATCCCTCCCACTCAGTGTTTGAACCGTTTTGTTTGGTTCATCACAAGCAACAACCAAAAGTATAGGATGTGATGGTCTGAACCCTTCATGGCCCTCAGACTTTGCAGGGAGGGGCTGCATCTGTAGAAATGTAACTGGATCATCACGCCTTGAGACAAGTTCAGTAACACTAGAGGCGTCTTGGACATCAATAACTTGAAAGCCATTGGAGTAACCAAGTAAGAGAACATGCTTGAAGGAAGATGAAGGAAGCTCTAGTTTGTCAAAGGAAGCCCACAGTACCTGATCAAATAAAGCAACACATGTTCAAATTACTCACTGGAAACTGAACTAGCAAAATAAAGAAATAACCTACAAAGAATCTAGCAAAGAAATTGAAGACCTACTGTGTTACTTGTTCACCACCATTAGCTTGTTATTGAACCAATGATAAATAATTCTAAGCAGTTAGAAAAACAGGTGCAAACTAATTTCAAGCAATCACATAATCCCTAATAAAGTGTTTATCCATTTCCACCAAAATTGAAGATCTTCAAATGTCAATGAACATAAAACATTCAACATCACTTACATGATGGATGCTTCATATGTAACAGAAACAACTTTGGACAAATCTTAAAAATTAACACGGTGGGACAATCATATGACATACTCTAGATTTTGCAAAAGAGACCAAAAACTACATACCTCCTCTGAATATGGAACTATAATGCGCACAACTATAGCAAATTAGCACTGCCAAGCTACTAATCAACCAGTTGCCTAAAAGGTCGCAAGATTCAATTCTTCAGATTCTCGACAATTTCAACCCAGACATCACGGAGCACAAGATTAGGAACAGGTAGTATGGACATAAACTTCAGTAAATTCAAAAACATGAAATTAATTCACAGAAATCCAAACCATCATAGCCAACAGAAAATTAAGTCAACTTCCTCGGCAATAATTCAGGACTAAAAGCTAAGCTTAAAAAATCCAAAATCCAAAATCCCAAAAGGAGGCAAAACTAGACCTTGTCTTCGTCGTCTAAGTTGAAAGCATAAAGACACTAAAGTTCCAAAAAAACAAATGCAAAACTAAACCTGGTCTTTGTGGTCTAAGTTGTCGCTGGCGATGGAGGCGGCGACGGAGGAGGTTGCTGAGCGGACACCGGAGGAGGCGTTTTTGATGCAAGAGGAAATGAATTTCAAAGGATTTGGAATAAAACCATTGGCGTTACTGCTACCCTTGGCGTTGTTGTTATTTTTGATACTGATATTATTATTGCTCACTTTGCCGCTATTCTTCATAATAAATCAAAAGAACAGCCTAAAAATAGAATCAAGCGATTTAATTCACGGGTCACCGGAGTAGTTCCCGGAGAAACTTTACGAGTATCGACCACCTACGATCGCCGAAGACATGAAGAATTAGGTGGTTTCCGGTGAGAAAAACGGCAAGTTTCCGTTTAGAAGTTGAGAGACGGGCTGTGTTTGGTGATGTTTTGACCTCTAGAGAGAGAGAGACGGTTCTTTGCTTTTGTCTTGTGCTTTCGTGTAGCGCAAAATGAGTGAAAATCTTTTCTTAAAAAAAAAAACCGATTTGTGTTCTGTGAGATCTGATTTTGAGTTTGCGTTAGTTGAGGGGTTTAAAACTAAAAAAAGAAACTTCACAGTTATCCTTTCTTGTAAAGCAAAGCTGTCCTTTATGGGGATTTGGATTTGCAATAGCAGTGCAGTTAGTTTTTCAGTGCTCAGAAGTTATTAACAAAATGCCAAGTTACACTTTTGCCCTTTATTAATGGCTTTAAAATAAATACTGATATTCTAATTTCCAACTCCAGACCAAAAGATGTAAGACATCTAAACATAACAAATTAGAGAACCAAACTATAGTTAGAAAGCAACAATTATGGATTCTTCTTTTTATTCGATTATTTATACGTTTGTGGACAAAAGAAATAATATAAACAGGTTCAATTTCAATGTCAAATTAAAATCCTTTCCTTGCATCTTTTGCGAGCAAGCGTACGGATATAAATGTCTTTTAATTAGACTGTAATTTCACGAGGCGGATAATAATAATTGCAAACTAGAGGGACCACAGTGTAAATAACGAAACATAATCGTAAGACAAGCATGGACATTGGTCACGTTACGACAAGTAATGTCTTAAAACAAGATGCCGTACCAGGAGCCCCGATTCAAAAGTAAAAAAGAAATGTGATGCGAGCAATGAGTAATGTTGGATCTCCATCTGCAATGATTGAAGCTGAATCATAATCTGAAACTTTAACCGAATCTGAAACATGGGCTTTTTTCTTCTGACAACATCACAGATACCTATTTCAACTTCTAAGAACTTGTTGAAATAAGATGAGAAAATGCACTGGTGTGTTCAGAGTTGGAAATGCATTCTAACGTTGTGTTCTATTGGAAGTTGAAAATTACTACAAGTCTGCTCAAGTCCTTGCATTGACATCCATGGAAACTGACTCACTTGGTACTGTTTTACATGGAATTTGAAGTTTGTGATTGATCCTTCAAATGCCATCCAAAACAGAAGAAATGCTTGGTTTCTATTTTCACGGGGCCGCTAAACATCCTTCAAACTGCAAAACCTGTTGAAACTTTACGTCCAAGAGTTCTTCTGAATATGTTATTTGAAGACCTCACCTTTGACATTCTCTTGCATACTTATCGCCTCTCAATAATATCACAACCTGCAAAAGAAAATTTTTCAGACCTCTAATTCCAAGTACCTCCATTAGCAAATTAAAAAGGAAACTGATAGCCAGTAATGGCCTTGTGTGAGAAAAGAAAAGATTAAAAGGATTAAGGCTTTAAGCTTCTTTAATCCACTGGCCCGAAACAGCTAAAGCAGACTCATTCGGAAACTAAGCCACCTACAGTCACGAGTCCCCAGCAAGTAGCTAGGGATCACTAATTTTCTAGCAATCTCAAACGCAGCACACTGAATTAAGAGTGGAGAGGAAAATTGAATGCAGAAAATGTCCAGAACTTTAGGTCTTTTCTTATATAGTTGAGAGATAAGTCCATCCTGTGAATTAAAATAGATACATACTAACTTATGTCTCTTAGAGTGGCAGTCTCCAATTTACATATTTTCAGCACAGAAAAATGCAAAAAAGACTAATTTTCAAGAATGGCACTAGAATGATCACGGTGAAAACTCTAACCCTTCTGATTTAAAATCTTCTTTTCTGTTAGGTTTTCATTTGGAAAGCCACCATAACATAATGTTAGATTTCCTTATATATACTTGAAACTTTAGATTTTGTTTACTGGTGAGAAATACAGTTGCATGGAATGTTGTAGGTTCACCTGATTCATTCTAGGACGTAGGACAGGTGACTGTTCAACACACAAAGATGCTGTTAAGACCATTCGATCAATTTCTTCTGCATCGTAGTTATCACCAAGAGAAGGATCAACGAGCTCTTTAATATTGTTATCATCAAGCAAAGGCTTAGCCTGAAGATGATTAAGACAAATTAGTCCATGATTACCTATATACATGTACTTTGTGATGATACACTGAATTTGTGAAGAAGTTACCCATATCACAACACTTTGCTGCAAGTGATTCACAGCTTGACGTCCTGTTATTAGCTCCACCAGTATAACTCCAAATGCATATATATCTGTTTTCTCATCGATTATGCCATGCATGAAGTATTCAGGGGCAAAATAACTGCAGTGTAAAACCGAACCTCAAGATACGAGTTATGAATTAACTTTAAGCCAACAAGTTTGGCGCTTACAAACCCGAATGTGCCTTCAAACTTTGAGACGTTATGGTGAGTCCACTGACTGGGAAGCCACTTAGCAAGCCCAAAATCGCAAATCTGGATGTAATTATAAATGAATCAGTGACTAGAGAACTGATGCCCTTGAATGAACCATGACATAATGATTGGATCGCGAGCAGCATTATATCAAAATATAGAAATTCATAAATGTGAACAAATTCACAAGTTTTTCTCAACATAACTGATATAAACAGGCAGTAAATGAAGAAGGAAGAGGAAAACAGGGCAACAGGTGGTAATATACAAAGTTGAAACTAGACAATTATCAGAGTCTTGAGTTTTGCTGAAAAATATGCACGACAAACAATGCATCAACCACGTGTTGGAATCTTAACACGGAACATCATTCATGAATACAATATATTTCATAATTTTGAGACATTGCAGTGAGTCCACTGACTGGGAAGCCAAATCTGGAATGTAATTATCAATGAATCAGTGACTAGAGAATTCCATATATGTCCATGAGGCCATTGAATGAACCACAACATAATGATTGGACAGCGGGCAGCATTTAAATAAAAGTATAGAAACTCATAAATGTGCACAAATTCGCAAGTTTTTGTCATCATAACCGATACAAACAGGCAGTAAATGAAATAGGAAGAAGAAACAAGGGGTAATATACAGGGTTGAAACCAGACAACTGTCGCGGAGTCTTGAGTTCTGCTGAAAAATAACGCATCAACCACGTGGTGGAATCTTAAAAAGGAATATCATTCATGAAAAGAAGGAACATAACAGTTTTGACAACTAAAGTTTACAGTAGCTTGGAGCCAAGTGTTTTGTGCATCACCCCTGAAGATGTACATACAACAAGACTTATATTGACGTTCCAGTTTGTCACATGATGACAAAAAGCACATCTAAGATGCATATACTTCCTAATTCTCTTAGATTTGACATGTTATCTTCGTCCAAAAATGAAAAGATTTGCACTGGATCGACAATTTTATAGGCAATTTTATAAAAAAAAATCCAAGACATGATGAAGTCTCCAACAATTTCTCTTGACACTATCGGGACCTTGGATGATCTGTTGTATTCTCATTGAATGGCCACTTCCACTAATCATTACCATTTATATTGTCACCTTATATCTAACTGGAAATGCTTCTTGTTGGAAATTATTCAAGCACACCACTTACATAAATGACAGTTTTAGCAATCCAAGTGGCACTGGAAAGCTTGTTCTTGCGTATGAAGCTAAATATCCTACTAATACGTGTAACAGATTAATATAGTTGGCAAAACCTATTATCTGGCAACCAAGCTGATTGCATCAAATATTTAATTCCAGATTTTTGTTTCCGGCTTTTCAATAATCTAGTAATAGGCATGATCAATCCTCTATGTCAAAGACTTACAAGCATACATGACATAACAACCTTTCTCCTAAACACATAATTGTTCCATGATGAAACACGTGAAGTTATCATTAACAATATTCTAATGCTCCCAATATGATCCATATTAGGAGGGAATTTATTTTCAACTATATGGTAGCATACATAACAGTTCTCTTGGACTTAAAGCTACATGGTTTTTGAGGCTAACAGCGATATAGTTTCATTTTATATTCAGTTTCATATCGTTGGCAACATCAGTCCCCAGATCTTCCCTAAGCTGAGAGATTTATTCTTCCATATCATAGATTATTGGGCAGATTGTCATATCAAAGATGTTGCCATTTTCAGAATAACTATATTCCAAGTACTGATTACAACTGGGATTGCTTCATTTGTTTAATGGAAATAAGCTTCCAGTAACTTGAAACTGTAGTCACACAAAGTTCATAATGTAGCATATTTAGAATATAGGGAGTCAAACAACACAGTTATACTGTTTCCTTCACAAGCTAATAAGCGTTGGTAACCAGTGCTTGCTACTTGGCTCTAAAGAAAGTTACATGGAAATAGACCAGGTTACAAATTTTCATAATAACTAAATTGTGCAAGGAGGGTACAAGCTTCATACAAGTTTACCCCGCAATGAATAGACACCAGAACTTGCATAGTCGGAAATAAATATTTTATCCAAAAGATACAAAAGAAATGTTTTCAGTAATTATTTGTGCTTTGAAAGTTGAAGTTTCCTAGTATAACTTGAAATATACCTGAGGTTCAAAATCCTCTGTTAAAAGAATATTATCAGCCTTCATATCTCTGTGAATGATTCGCCTTTGACAAATCTCATGAAGATATAGCAGCCCATCAGATATCCCCAAAGCAATTTTATACCTTTTACTCCAATCAAGTTTGACCTTGGAGCCTGAGAATGTTGTCCAAGTCACTACCAAAATAAAGAGATTCATAATTCAAGTACAAGACAAGATAAATCAAGAACAAACCGTGAAGAACAGATCCTAGACTCCCAAGTGGAGACAACTCAAATATAAGGTGCATCCCACCATCAATGCAGAATCCAAGCAACTTAGCAGCATTAGGATGATCTACATGGGCTATGATGCCAATCTCAGATAGAAAGCCCACTATAACTTCATCTGTTGTACCTTTTATCAATCGCTTAATTGCTACTAGTTCTCCATCCTGCAAGTGACCTTTGTAAACGATAGCACAACCACCCTTTCCAATTATGTTTTCTGTAAGAAATCAAGTCCATGAACAAACCACCATATCAATTAATAATCAAGCATTCAAAAGATTAATGCTTACAAAATCATTACAAGTACACTGAAGTTTTAGGATAGTAGAGCTGAGTTCTTGCACACTTCACATACCAGGACTGAATTTGTTGGTAGCAATTTCGAGCTCAGCAATGGAGAAATGTTTAAATGAAGACTTGAATTCATAAAAGTCTCCCAGCACTGGGATTTCCTGTGCACTCCTATGCTTTCTTTTCGATATCCTTGGCACAGAAAGAGGAGTGAAGGAGGCTAAGCGCTTAACTGATTTCCTTTTCCATAGTTTAAAGAATCTACTCCAGTTAGAGCGCGCCTTCAAATTTGATTCATTCACTGTTTCGTTAATACTGTTCTCAGGAGAAGTTAAGTTGGATCCAAAGCCTTTTAAGCAGGCTTCTATAACCCCTCTAGGAGATGATTCATTCTGTTTCTCCTTCTCTGTATCCTCATTTCTCTGGTCTGCAAGATATTCAACAGCATAGAAAAACAAATACATAAAGGCACACACAACAGTTTACTCTATATAGAGGACCGAGATATGAAAATGAATACCACAAAAAGCAGAGGAAGAAAACTTCGGACTTTGTTGTTTCTGCTTGATTAAAACCTTTGCTTCTTGCTTTCCCTCAGACAATATGCTGTAATCCTCCCTGAATTTAGATTAATTTCAATGATATATGGAAAGTGCATGGTATAATGATGAGCCTTCTACTATCATAAACAAGGAAAATATCAGAACACCATGTGCTGGATGTTTGATTTAGAACATAAATTCTGAGACAAGCAAAAATTCCATTTCTTTGCACTGGAGGGCCGTCAGTCCATCAGTTGTTTGGCTACAGAACAAGGTAGTGCTCCTACTCCCCAGATTTCACTATCCCGTGTGTAGAAAGAGTTCCAACTCAGTTTTGTTAGAACAAGACAAGCTATTTCACCAACTTCGCTAAACAATCAAACTATTCCAGTCCCAAAGAAACAAAAGAACACACACACACAACCACACTCCAATTTTCAGTGCAAGACTTAAGTACGCCTCTAAGTGTTGGGATCATATAACTGTGTCATATTTTGCACCTGATAACTGTCATAAGACATAATGTAGTCAAAATTTACTACAGTAGATTCTGCCATATCTAGAGGAAACTCAAAGTCACCGCATTAAAATCAACGATTATAATACTGAATTGGTTTGGCTGTAAAAATTTTGAACCGGTCAATTTTTTAGTTCAGTTTTTAACATTTTGGTTCGATTTACTTTAATAACTCTTGTTAAAAATCAATCAATTTATCAATCAATTGACCAACTTTTGCAAATTAATCAATTTTTAAACTAAATTAAACTAATTAATTTTTATTTAACATTCTTTCTTTTAAATTAAACTTTAAATTAAGAACAGTCTCTTGTCCTACTGGTTTAAATTTCGTTTTAAATTCCAGTCTGGTTAATTAAACTTTGATTAAAGATGAGAACAGAAAAAAATCAGTAAAGAAATGGCCACAAAGCCTCAATTTCCGTCGTCATACAACTGGTACACACCAACCAAAATTGGTGTTCTTAATGGATAGAGCACAAAAGAAATTACTTCAGAAGATGGCAACTTTTTAAACAGACGAATAAAATCTGAAAGCTTTACTAACCGACTGGCGTTGGACATTGAAAGAAGGAAAAAACTGAAATGAAGACAATCCAGGAGAAAAAGCCTGAGAAACACAAATTATCATGGAGAAGGAAAAGCCATCAAATTTTTACTTTAATTCCGGAGAAATCCTTCCAAAAGAGTACTCTCAAATAAAATAAATACTTAACTATAGCATAAGAGGAAACATATAAACAATTAACTATGACCATTAACATAAACAAAGTAAAAAAAAAACAAGATGTCCATGTATGCAAACACAATCAAAGAAAGAATGCATTGAAAGAGATCATTATACATTCAAAGCATAGGAAAAAGTGAAAATGGAAAGGGAAGTTGAAACCTTTGTTTAGGAAAAGAAGCTGACATACCCAAAAGAGAAATCATGAAGGAGAAACAAATGCATACCATGGAGTCAAAGATTTACTAGTTGCCATGAACAGACCAGCACTAACTTACAAACTTGAAGAAGAGAACAGAGCCCAGAAATCAAAAGGACAAAGAGATAAAAACAACCAGGAGAGAGAGAGAGAACAATGTCTTTAGTGCGGAAAGAAGAATTAAGTGAAAAGAGAAGAAATTAAGGAAAGAGAATATAAAGCTATAAATGTTCAGAGAGAGAGCAAGAGGCTAATTACTGATTCTCTGCGTCTTGCTAAGCCATTTGTACGAAGGGCTTTTCTGTTTTGTGCTTTCTCTTTCTTACACGGTTCACTGAAAGACGCTGGTAAGCTCCTAAGCTCAGCAATGATGCTGACAAGTGGTGAAAGCTCGGCAATGGGCTTCCTTCTGCTCTCAAGCTTTAAACTCCCATAGCACTCACTCACACATACGCATTTACATTTACACCAGAAGAGAGAGGGAAGTCATGAGTAGCCCCAGAGGAGAACGTTGCCCATTTAATTCAAAGTTTGTTTTTTCTGCAATGACCCAATGGAGGAAAAAAAAAAAAAAGGAAAATGCTATGATCCGGCTGAAGATGGGTTCAGTCACCACCAATGTCAAGTACCACTGTCACATTTGTTAAAAAAAATAAAAAATATTTAATTAATAAGATTAAATATGTTAATTATGTTAAAAATAAATTTGTTTTCCTCATTTTCTCTATCTTAATATTTATCTTTTTTTTTATTTATTAAACACATTCATATCATTTTACACTTGAAGGTGGAAATTATGAATTTATTTCTACAGTCTATAATGTATCTGTTTATTAATTTTATGAAGAGAGTGAAGAAAAGTTTCAAAAGAAGAATAAGAACTAGATGATGCATTGCATCATTGAGTATTCATTTGAAATAAGTAGCATATTTAATTTTATTAGGTAATAGTATGACTAAGTACAAATAATCTGATGGCTCAATAGAAGCCATTTAAGTATAGTTGTCTCAATACAAACTATTTTTAATCTATTGAATTCCAAGTATAAGCATAATAAATGTCATTGTACATTATGGATAAAGAATTTATATACTCTTATATGGGAATTTACTGATTGAATGGAAGAAAATGTCATATCTTAATACAAATTATACCAACTCTAAGTATATTTAATACCATCATTATGGATGGTCCTCAAAATGGGAATATTATCTCTAAGTAAAAACCATCTCCTATCTTAATATAAATTGTACTAGTACTATATTTCTTCAATACCAAACTTAAGCAAAAGAAATAATCATTTATTACAAATAAGCAAGACATACTCTTTTATATGGGAAAATATTGACTGAATAAAGATCATATCATGTCTTAATAAAAATCATACCAACACTATGTATATTTAATACCATCATTTAAAGCTAAGGTTATTAGGACTCATTTAAAATAAATTACAAATTTAATAAAAAATGAGAAAACCATCTTTAAGTACAAATCATACCCCATTTGAATACAAACTATACTAGTAATTATATATATTCAATACTAGGTTTAGGTACAAAAAAAAATAAACATCATCATTTATAAATAAGTAACAACTACACTTTAAATGGGAATAATGTGACTTAGTGGAAGGAACATCATAGACCGATATAAATTGTGTTGGATCCCGTTTTTGGAGCCCAATAATTCGAAATCATACGAAACTCGTCATCTCATAAGGGTGGCGTGCCCACAACAGTCAAACACCAAACAAGCTTATACTTCAACTTAAACATTTTAGCAAGGAAGTCAATTGTGAACATCCACGATCGAAACTACTTCAATCTATCATTTCATTACCAAAGCAAAAGAGTTTGAAAAACATTATTTACATATCAAACGTCACTCCGTTGGCTTAATACAAAATACAAAATACAAAATACACATGATACAATTGAATGATTATGCTTAATATGATTCTAAATACCCAAAGTTTCTTAACTAACTTAATTACAAAAGTCTCTATTCTTGGTATTTGCCAAACTTTGCAAGGATCCATGTTGTTCTACTTTTTCTTCACCTGCGGAGTGGAAGGTAATGAGGTGAGCTACGAAGTTTAGTGGCTTATACATTTATAGTCATTGGCAACGAGGCATGCAATTTAGGCACACACACACACACACACACACATATATCCCATTTAATCTAGCAATTCTATCATCCAATGTCACCACATAAAACATATCATGAAGATTCATCCATCAAAATATAACACTTAAATATGCATCATACTTGACATTTCAATGATGTAATGCACAAACAAATGGCTCGAGAGTTTCGTAGAATAAAACGAAAAAACCAAAGTTTACATCGTGAATAAAATGAGTCTAATTTCTCAAGATCTCGTGGTCTCAAGCGGACAGCTAGGAAAAGGCTATGGGTCAACGTGCACTTGACTAACGAATCGGATTCCTCTCTTGGCCAAACAAAAGCACATAATCATGCTCAAATCATTTTATCATATTTTCATACTTTTCATGCTCTTTCCTTTCTTTTCATTTATTCAAAATGCCATGACATATTTCAAGGCATAACATAATCACAATTCAATTATATCAAATTGTCATACATCTTTCAATGCATAACATAAAACACATCATAGTAATTCACAATTTAGCAATTCTAGCATATACACACACATAGGCAAAATGCCCATTTACACAATAACCATAAATATATTACCCACCTAATTTGCTTGCAAAAATCCAAGTCAAGGTTGTCTTTCCCCTTGTTCTTGGGTAGGATTCTCTTGGTTCCCTTCATTCTTCACCAAATGAACGGATCTTTAGCTCAAAGGGAAGCTCTTCTCTTCCTTTACCTTTTTTGCTTTTGAACAACTCCAAAATCTCTTTTGAGGATTAAGAAAAATTAAACCTTAGCTTATTTCTCTTCTTTCTATCCTTCTCTTCATAATTCTCTCTCTTCTTCATGACACTCTCTCTTTTTCTCTTAAATTTTCGTTCTCCTCTCTTCTTGAAATGCAAGGCAACACTTCTTCCAATTATACCCTTAATGAGTGAGAAATGTCCCATTTGCCCTTTCATTTATGCCTTATATCTTTTATGCTTAAATGTCTTGCCAACAATACCCTTGAGTATTCTGACATAACTCTTTCTTCTAGAAAAATGTTCTCCCCTGTCTTAAGTTTCTAATGACATCAAAATCAATCCATTTGGTTCAGAAATTTGAAAGTTAGGGCCCAAACATTTTAGACTATTGTTAGACTAAAATAGTACACTATACCCAAATTCCATCCAGAATTTGAAAGTCTTCAAGACTGAATTAAATTTCAATTTCTTCATACCATTTGTAGCTCCATGTCTCTAGTTTATTTTGAAATAAGAATAATCTCATTTGGAATCCTATAGATCCAAATATATTCAAAATATCAAAGTATGTCCAGTAAACATCCAATTCATATTTTTTCAACCGATACCCTTACTTTGATTCAACCCATCTTTTTCAAATCAGTACCAAATGCTATCAAAATCTATGGAGGGATAGAAAATGTGTTAAGAAGCTATGGGTTCAAGAATCATTTCATTTTCAGGTCAGATAACAAAGTTATAGCCGAAAGAATCAAACATGATTTTGCCCTCAATCATATTGAACATATCTCGGGACAAATAACATAACTCTTTTTACAAAGGTCGGATTAAGATCATATTAGGACAATTTCAAAGAGGAATTCAACATATACAATTTTCAAGAAGATCTTGAGGACAGATTCTATCATCTGAAGGGTCAAACATGGACCAGACTATAGGGTCAGACAAAACCAAACGAAAAAGTAGACGAATTGAAAAGAAAATGAATTGAGAAAATTGCCATAACTTTCCCTAAAGATATCAGATTAGGGTTTATTTAGATGGTTTGAAATAGGACTTCAAGATATACAATTTTCATAAAGACCTTGAAGATATATTATATCGTTTAAAGGGTCAAAAATGGAGCAAACTATAGGATTAGATGAAACTAAAGGAAAAAGCAGACGAATTGAAAAAGCAGACAAATTGGGAAAATTGCTATAACGTTCCCTAAAGATATCGGATTAGAGTGTTATTTAGATAGTTTGAAAGAAGACTTCAAGATATACAACTTTCATGAAGACCTTTAAGACAAATTCTATCATCTAAAGAGTCAAAAATGGAGCAGATGATAGGATCAGACGAAACCAAAGGAAAAAAGCAGACGAATTGAAAAAGTAGACAAATTGGAAAAATTGCCATAACTTTCCCTGTAGATATTAGATTAGGGTTTTCTTTGGATGATTTAAAATAGAACTTCAATATCTACAACTTTCATGAAGACCTCAAAGACAAATTCTATCGTCTAAAGGGTCAAAAATGGACCAAACGAATGGTACACAGAAGAAGAAGTTTCTGTCAACAACAGAATAAGCAGAAAGTCAACTATAGAAGATATGACGTCATCACAGACGATTCATTTTTACAGACCATATAATGTCATCATAGACGATATGATCTCATCACAGACGATACATTTTTACAGACGATATGACGTCATCATAGACGATATGACGTCATCACAAACGATATGACTTTATTCTTGAGCATCTCCCCTTATAAGGACCATAACTTTCAACTCAGATGTTTAAAAATTCCATACTATATACCGTTGGAAAGATGAAAGAAAGACCTACAAATTTCTAGAAGGCACATTTGCCTAATTCAGCTTAGATCAATTCAAAATTTCTCTCGAATTTAGAACACAAACTTTACATTCATCCACCAATATACTACACCCAGTTCTCAACTTCATAACAAATTTTGAGATTCTTAAAGACAGAATTTAAATTTGATATCTTCATAAGAAATTCAGCCATATGTCTCTGGTTTAATGCAAATCAATAATCATCTTTCTTGGATAATGAGATAAAAAGTTGTGGCTAAAAGACTGAAGCATACTCAGTGAACATTTTCCAGATCAACTACCCATGTTGTTTCAAAAACTTTCGTTAACATAACTCATACCAAGATCGCCTTTTCTACTTCATTTACTCCTCATTCTCAACTTCATTAAATGAATATCATCCATAAAGAAATTATAGTCCATGATTAATCATGAACACCAATAATAGAACATACATATATATACATATCCTTCATCAACTTATTACACATATTCAACTTCATTTTTTCTTTCATTTTATTTCTAACTATTCTTCCCATTTCAAAATCTCTTATCCACCAAAAACACCAAGGCAAAACATGAATCTATCCTAATTTCTCATTCACTACTTTACTCGTCTATCATTTCTTGGTTCAAGAATTTTCCATCATTTGTTCTTTACTCATGACTAATCACCCAAAATTTCTCATTTAATAGTTCTAATTTTTTAAGAAAAGTTTGGGATCTAACAATTCTCCCTCTCTTAAAGAATTTCACCCTTGAAATTCTTACTTAAGTGATTAAACAAATGGAGGTAATGAGGTCTTATATTTTCCTCAGTATCCCAAGTAACTCCTTTACTCAAATAATTCCTTCCAAACTACTATATTCAGCAAAACGCTCAATTTAGTTGCTTATTCAAATACCCTACTATCTTAATTGGTTCCCCAATACATCTCGGGTTTCTTTCAATTTCCTAATTGACTTACCTTTCTTGAATGATTTTCTCTATAGTATTTACCTTTTCAGCATAATTACCTATATCATACTTCCATCACGTTACTCTGATTCATTTCATGATTTTAACTATAGGAATCTTAGATTATCTCTTACACCATATCCAATTATAGATCTCGTATGTACTCAATCACATTATTCACCAATGTAACCACATTATCAGCTGGGTGCTCCTAATAACTGGTCAACAAACTCTTGAGGACTTTTAGATATATCACTATTATTTATTTCACTTTCCATACGTACGTTCTTAATCAATTTAGAAGCATAAACGCATAGCCATATTAAAATTATGGTATCGAATTCACTAACACAATCTTAAATTGGATCATAACTCTTATCACACCAATTAAACAATCATTCTAACTTCCAAGTTCAACCTTTCAATTCCACCTTGCTTGCACACCTTAAAACTTGCCATTTCCACTTATGTTTATATTTCTTTCTCAATTGATTCATGAAATCTTTTCACATCCATATCAATTCAAGTACATATCCATACGAAATTTCGTTACTTTATTTGCTGACATAACCATAAATACTAAATCTATGTCTAACATATCGAACTATGCCATATTTCTTATTTCTAAATATCCACAACTTTTTTTATCTTACACTCTAACCAAACACCATTCTTCTCATCGTTTCTAATAGTCCAAGCTCTTAACGGAAGTTCATACATGTGACTTATACGGTTGCAATTACTAGGATTCCATACTCATCAGTACCCTTCTCTAATGGAGAGGAATTAGATGCATCGGATCCTTGCAAAACTCCTCGTATTCTTTTACGAGGTGTCATTTTACTCCTTCGATAAAATACCATCTTTCAGCTTACTTTCATTCTAATGTTATTTCCTACATGTATGCATGATATGCATGTCACTTAATGCAACACATCAACTCACAATACAACAATTAATCACATAGCCTACCAATTCATCCTACTATGCATTCTAAGCCTAGGAAAAACCTATACTCTGATACCACAAGATGTTGGACCCCATTTTCGGAGCCCAACAATCCAGAGTCATACGAAGCCCGTCATCCCATAAGGGTGGCGTGCCCACAACAGTCAAACATCAAACAAGCTTATTACTTCAACCTAAACATTTTAGCAAGGAAGTCAATTGTGAACATCCACAACCGAAACTACTTCAATCTATCATTTCATTACCAAAGCAAAAGAGTTTGAAAATTTTTATTTACATACCAAACGCCACTCCGTTGGCTTAATACAAAATGCAAAATACAAAATACACATGATACAATTGAATGATTATGCTTGATATGATTCTAAATACCCAAAGTTTCTGAACTAACTTGATTACAAAAGTCTTTATTCGTGGTGTTTGCCAAACTATGCAAGGATCCATGCTATTCTACTTTTTTTTCACCTGTAGAGTGGGAGGTAATGGGGTGAGCTGTGAAGCTCAGCGGCTTATACATTTATAGCCATTGACAACAAACCATACAATTTAGGCACACACATATATATATAAATATACAAAAGTATGCATATATATATCCCATTTAATCTATCAATTGTATCATCCAATGTCACCACATAAAGCATATCATGAAGATTCATCCATCAAAATATAACACTTAAATATGCATCATACTTGACATTTCAATGATGTAATGCACAAACAAATGGCTCGAGAGTTTCGTAGAATAAAACGAAAAAACCAAAGTTTACATCGTGAATAAAATGAGTCTAATTTCTCAAGATCTCGTGGTCTCAAGCGGACAGCTAGGAAAAGGCTATGGGTCAACGTGCACTTGACTAACGAATCGGATTCCTCTCTTGGCCAAACAAAAGCACAT
Source organism: Erythroxylum plowmanianum (assembly GCA_025531925.1). Taxonomy (NCBI): domain Eukaryota; kingdom Viridiplantae; phylum Streptophyta; class Magnoliopsida; order Malpighiales; family Erythroxylaceae; genus Erythroxylum; species Erythroxylum plowmanianum. The sequence goes on from JANVCQ010000003.1 coordinate 31,098,159, forward strand.
AATCATGCTCAAATCATTTTATCATATTTTCATACTTTTCATGCTCTTTCCTTTCTTTTCATTTGTACAAAATACCATGACATATTTCAAGGCATAACATGATCACAATTCAATTATATCAAATTGTCATATATTTTTCAATGCATAACATAAAACACATCATAGTAATGCACAATTTAGCAACTTTAGCATATACACACATATAGGCAAAATGCCCATTTACACAATAACCATAAATATATTACCTACCTAATTTGCTTGCAAAAATCTAAGTCAAGGTTGTCTTTCCCCTTGTTTTTGGGCAGGATTCTTTTGGTTCCCTTCATTCTTCACCAAATGAAGGGATCTTTAGCTCAAAGGGAAGCTCTTCTCTTCCTCTACCTTTTTCGCTTCTTGAACAGCTCTAAAATCTCTCTTGAGGACTAAGAAAAATTAAACCCTAGCTTGTTTCTCTTCTTTCTCTCATTCTCTTCTTCTCTTCATAATTCTCTCTCTTCTTCATGATACTCTCTCTTTTTCTCTTAAATTTTCATTCTCCTCTCTTCTTGAAATGCAAGATAACACTTCTTCTTCCAATTATACCTTTAATGAGTGAGAAATGTCCCATTTGCCCTTCCATTTATGCCTTATGTCTTTTATGCTTAAGTGTCTTACCAACAATACCCTTGAACATTCTAACATAACTCTTTCTTTTAAAAAAATGTTCTCCCTGTCTTAAGTTTTTAATGACACCAAAATCAACCCATTTGGATCAGAAATCTAAAAGTTAGGGCTCAAACATTTCAGACTGTTGTTAGACTGAAATAGTACACTATACCCAACTTCCATCCAAAATTTGAAAGTCTTAGAGACTGAATTAAAATTTGATTTCTTCATACCATTTGTAGATCCATGTCTCTAATTTATTTTGAAACAAGAATTATCTTATTTGGAATCCTATAGATCTAGATATTTTCAAAATACCCAAGTATGTCCAGTAAACATCCAATTCATACTCTTACAACCGATATCCTTACTTTGATTCAACCCATCTTTTTCAAATCAATACCAAATGCTATCAAAATCTATGGAGGGACTGAAAATGTGTTAAGAAGATATGGGTTCAAGAATCATTTCATTTTCAGGTCAGATAACAAAGTTATGATCGAAAGAATCAAACATGATTTTGCGCTCAATCATATTGTACCTATTTCGGGACAAATGGCATAACTCTCTCTAAAAAGGTCAAATTAAGATCATATTAGGATATTTTCAAAGAGGATGTCAAGATATACAAATTTCAAGAATATTTTGAGGACAAATTCTATCATTTGAAGGGTCAAAATGAACCAGAAAATAGGGTCTCAGATAAAATCAAATGAAAAAGCAGACGAATTGAAAAGTAAATGAATTGGGAAATTAGTCATAACATTCCTTAAAGATATCAGATCAAGGTTTTATTTATATGGTTAGAAACATAGTTTCAAGATCTACAACTTTCATAAAGACCTTGAAGATAGATTCTATCGTTTGAAGGGTCAAAAATGGAGCAAATGATAGAATCAGACGAAACTAAAGGAAAAAGTAGATGAAGTTTGAAAAAGTAGATAAATTGAAAAAATTGCTATAACTTTCCATAAAGATATCTGATTACGATTTTATTTAGATGCTTAGAAGGAGAACTTCATTATCTACAACTTTAATGAAGACCTTGAAGACAAATTCTATCATCTAAAGGGTCAAAAATGGAGCAGACCATAGGATCAAATGAAACCAAAGGAAAAAACAGATGAATTGGGAAAATTGTCATAACTTTTTCTAAAGATATCAAATTAGAGTGTTATTTAGATGGTTTAAAAGAGAACTTCAATATCGACAACTGTCATGAAGACCTTAAAGACAAATTCTATGGTCTGGAGGGTCAAAAATGGACCAGACGAATGGTACACAGAAGAAGAAGTTTCAGTCAACAACAGAAGAAGCAGAAAATCAACTATAGAAGATATGACTTCATCACAGATGCTATGACGTCATCATAGATGATACATTTTTACAGACGATATGGTGTCATCATAGATGATATGATGTCATTACAGATGATACATTTTTACAGATGATATGACGTCATCATAGACGATATGACATCATCACAGACGATATGACTTTACTCTTATGCATCTCCTTTTATAAGGACCATAACTTTCAACCCAGATGTTCAAAAATTCCATACTATATACCATTGGAAAGATGAAGGAAATACCTACAAATTTCTAGAAGGCACATTTGCCTAACTCATCCTAGATCAGTCCATAATTTCCCTTGAATTTAGAACACGAATTTTACATTCATCCACCAATGTACTACACTCAGTTCTCAACTTCATGACAAATTTTGAGATTTTTAAAGACATAATTTAAATTTGATATCTTCATAAGAAATGTAGCCATATGTCTCTGGTTTAATATAAATTGATAGTCATCTCATTTGGATAACTAGAGAAAAAGTTGTGGCTAAAATACTGAAGCATACTCAGTGAACATTTTCCAGATCAACTACCCATTTTGTTTCAAAAACTTTCCTTAACATAACTCATACCAAGATCACCTTTTCAACTTCATTTACACCACATTCTCAACTTAATTTCAAATCAATATCATCCATAAAGAAATTATAGTCCATGATTAATCAGAAACACCAATAACATAACGTAGACATATATACATATCCTTCATCAACTTACTATACATATTCAACTTCATTTTTGCTTTCATTTTACTTCTAACTTTCACCTTAATTCTTCCCATTTCAAAATCTCTTATGCACCAAAGGAACCAAAGGAAAACATGAATCTATCCACATTTCTCATTCACTACTTTACTCTTGTCTATCATTTATTGGTTCAAGAATTTTCCATCATTTGTTCTTTACTCATGACTAATCACCCAAAATTTCTCATTTAATAGTTCTAATCTTCTAAGAAAAGTTTGGGGTCCAACAATTCTCCCCCCTTAAAGAATTTTGTCCTTGAAATTCTTACTTAAGTGATTAAACAAATGGAGGTAATGCAGTTTTATATTTTCCTCAGTCCCCTAAGTAACTCCTTTACTCTAATAATTCCTTCTAAACTACTATATTTAGCAAAACGCTTGATTTAGTTCCTTCCAAACAAATTGTACCAACACTCAATACATTTAATGTTGGACCTTAAAATTTTTTCTTTAGGTTAAACATGATTTAAAAATAATTTTGAAGTTTTGATAAATTTAATTTTAGAGCTATAACTATGTCAAAGTTAGTGGGATTTATTGAATGGGTAAGTGGAATTAAAGTGTTAATGTAATAAGGATGTTCAAGGATATTTTTAGGAGATCACTTAAGCATAAAAGAACATAAGCTTATAGGGTAGAATAAAATAGTTTTTTTAAACTCATTAAGGGTAGAAATAGAAGAAGAATATGTTGTCTTGCTTGTTAAGAAGAGAAAAACGTGAATTAAAGGGGAGAAGAGTGAAAAACGAAAATAAGAGAGACGAAGAGAGGGTTCGATGAAAGAAGAAAAGAAGAGAAATCAAGATTGTTAAGGTTTGTTAACCATCATTTCTTCTTGCTTTATTAAAGGAATGAGTTGTGTTGTGGATGAAGGAGTTAGAGAGGAAAAAGGGTTTGTGTAGAGAATGAAAAGTTTGTGTTGGAAGAAGATGGATTGGGAGAACCCAATTGATTTTAGGGTTTCTAAACTAGATCTTAGGTTTTCTAACCTAGATGGGTTATAGGTAGGTTAGATTTGAGTTCAATTTGTGTTTGTTGAAATTTTGTGATTTTTTTGAAGTTTATCAATTTTATTGGAATGTTGTTTTGAATGGAACCTTGGTTGTTGTAGAAAACCAAGGGAATCCTATCCAAGAACAAGGGGAAAAGCAAGCTTGACTTGGATTTTGCAAGCTAATTAAGTGGGTAACATATTTATGGTTATAGTGTAATTGGGCAAATTCTTGCCTATGCGTGTATGTTGAAATTGATTTGTTGAAATTGACTTGTTTGTAAGTGTTGAAAAAAAATGCATGATGAAATGTGACTATGTTTTACCTCAAAAGAGGTCATGACTTTTGCATTAAATGAAAATGAAGATAAAGAATAAAAGTATAAGCATATGAGAAAATGAATATGTGCCTTTGTTTGGGCTAGAGTGGAGCCATTCTGTTCGTCACGTGCACATTGAAAAAAACCTTCTTCCGGCTGCCCGCTTGTGGCATATGAGCTTCGAAATTGGACTCATTTTGTTCATGGGGTAAACTCCGATTTCTTCATTCTGTTTCCATGGAACCCTCGAGCCAATTGTTGTGCATTGCATCTTTATTTTGTCATGAATGATGCAATTGAGTGTTATGTGCTATGAGTGTTAAACTAAATTGAAGAATGCTTGAATTATTGAATATATGCATATATATGTATACATATGCTTGAATTTGTGGTCAATTGCCAGTGGCTATAAATATGTTAGTTACTGAGCTGTGTAGCTTACCCCACTATTCCCTCCTCAGGTGCAGACCGTGAAGGTTAGCAATCCTTGCAAGGCATCAGAAATTCCAAGATATTAGAAACTTTTGTAACTAAGTCAGTTCGATCGATTTTGGATAGCTTCATAAGCATGTTAAACATAGAGCATCCTCTATATGTTGTATTTTGTGTTAAGCCTTTGTTCATAATGTTAATATGTAATTAAAGTTATGTATGAGTTTCTGTTGTTTTGGTAAATGAGTTTAGAACTGAAAAGTTCCCCAGGTGTATGTGCATGTTTCTTTGGTAGTTGTACATTTCATAATTTAAGTCTTTTATGGGGTATAAATTATGTGCTGACTTCAGGGGAAAAACTGGACTAAATTAAGCAAAATTAGTCAAAATTATCTTCTGGAAACTTGTAGTTTATATTTTTAGCTTTCCATAGATATATAGTATGGAAATTTTGAACATCGGAGTCGGAAGTTATGGTCCTTATAAGAGGAGATGCTCAGGAGCATAGATAGTATTGTCTGTGATGATGTCATATCATCTATGATGACGTCATATCATCTGTAAAAATGTATCGTCTGTGATGACGTCATATCATCTGTGAAGACGTCACTTATTCTGTGATGACGTCATATCTTCTATAGTTGACTTTCTGCTTCTTTTGTTGTTGACCGAAACTTCTCCTTCTATATACTATGCGTCTGGTCCATTTTTGACCCTTCAGATGATAGAATTTATCTTTAAGGTATCATGAAAGTTCTATATCTTGAAGTCTTCTTTCGAACCATCTAAAGAATACCCTAATCTAATATCTATAGGGAAAGTTATGGCAATTTTCCCAATTCATCTACTTTTTCTTTTGCTTTCATCTAATCCTATAGTTTGCTCCATTTTTGACCCTTCAGATGATAGAATTTGTCTTCAAGGTCTTCATAAAAGTTGTAGATCTTGAAGTTCTCATTTGAACCATCCAAAGAACACCCTAATCTAATATTTTTAGGGAAAGTTATGGCAATTTTCCTAATTCATCTGCTTTTTCAATTCGTCTGCTTTTTTGTTTGGTTTCATCTGATCCTATCGTCTACTCCATTTTTGACCCTTCAGAAGATAGAATCTGTCTTCATGAAAGTTGTAAATCTTAAAGTCCTCTTTCGAACCATCTAAAGAAAACCCTAATTAGATATCTATAGGGATCTGTAGGGAAAGTTATGGAAATTTTTCAATTTATCTGCTTTTTTAATTCGTCTGCTTTTTCGTTTGGTTTCATTTGATCCTATCGTGTACTCCATATTTGACCCTTCAGAGGATATAATCTATCTTCAAGGTCTTCATAAAAGTTGTAGATATTGAAGTCCTCTTTCAAACCATACAAAGAATACCTTAATCCAATATCTTTAGGGAAAGTTATGACAATTTTTCCAATTCATCTGCTTTTTCAATTCGTTTGACTTTTCTATTGGTTTCGTCTAATCCTATCGTTTGCTCCATTTTTGACCCTTCAGACAATAAAATTTATCTTCAAGGTTTTCATGAAGATTGTATATCTTGAAGTCTTCTTTCGAATAGTCCAAGGAACATTTTAATCTGACATCTACAGAGAAAGTTATGTCGTTTGTATCTAAATAAGTTCAATATGGTCAATAGCAAGTACTGTTCCAATTTAGTGACTCTGAATGCTGGGCCTTAGAAGCGGGATCCAACATTTAATACCACAACTATAAACAATATGTACTGTTGGACCCCGATCTTTAAGTAAAATTTAGAAATAGTAAATGAAATTAAATGGGTGTTTTTGAGTATGTATGTGTTGTAGGTGTTTTAGAGTGAAATGA
>JANVCQ010000003.1:31111411-31126554 GCA_025531925.1 Erythroxylum plowmanianum
TAATTTATTACAATTAAACCAAAATATGACAATTTTTTTTATAAACACAAATTAAATGTGAGACACAATAATTCAAATAATAATCAAATAAAGCTATAAATACTAATTTCAGTGACAAAAACCCATCCAAAAGATATGATAATATATTAGAATAAATGGGTTTGTCAGTGACACACTGGGTTTAATAAACCCCTTATCTGGAAATTCTTGTAACTGCACCTTTAACTCCTTTAACTCAGTAGGAGTCATTCTGTACGGTGCTCTGGATATAGGAGCAGTGCCAGGTATAACTTCAATAGATAACTCCACATCTCTTTCAGGAGGGAGTCCAGGTAATTTCTCATGAAATACATCTGGAAATTTATTCACTACAGGAATGTCAAGCAGTTTATCCTTACAACCCTCCTTCTAGGAATCAAGCACAAAAGCTAAATAACCTTGATATCCCTTCCTGAGGCGCTTTCTAGCTTGCATAGCACATACCACATTAGCTAAGGAACTAGTGCGGACGCCATGCAACACTATCTCAGACAAATCGGGTCTCCTAAACTTAACTATCTTAGTATTACAGTCAATTACTGCCCGATGCTTAGATAACCAATTCATACCCAAAATCAAATCAAATTTATGAAATGGAAATTGAATCAAATCCACTACATACTCAGTTCCTTGAATCATAATAGGACAATTCTTAAACACCTGATTAACCAACACACTATTGCCCAGAGGACTGATCACATGAGCATTATATTCTAACTGGTCTATAGACATCTTCATATCAAATATTTCTCCAGCACAGATATATGAGTGTGTAGATCCAAGATCAATTAATGTATACTTTTTAGAAACAAATAGAGAAACAATACCAACAATGACATCCGGTGCATCCTGATCCTCACGAGCTTTCAGTACATAAGCTCGAACCGAAGCAGTGGTCACAGCTGGTCAATCTACTGTTTTCGATTGGTTACTCCGATTCGATCTATTATGCCCAAATCCTCCTCGACCTCTACCACGTCCTCTACTCCCAGTAGATGCATGAAAGACCTCTCGACTGGCTTGTGATGTCTAAGCCTGCTTAAGAGGGCAACTGACTATCTTATGCTCAATACTACCACAACGAAAACAGGCTCCCATAATCCTTCTACAAACACCCCAATGATGTACAGAACAATCAGGGCATTTCGGGGGTTCAAAACCTCAACCTCCAAATGACCCCCTTCCAGAAAAAGCCAAAGAGGGAAAGTTTTGTCGCCTTCCCCATGTCACAGATCTCTGAGTATTTTCTAGTGTAGAAGTAGTACCTTCCCGACTTTGTTTCCTCGAGGACTGGCCTCCTCTACCAAAACTCCTTCTCTAACTCCTTTCTCTCCTAACCATCTCCTGTCTCTCAATTTTCATTACAGCCTGTACCAGCTGATGGTACGTTACTTGCTGCAACAAAGTAATTGATGCCAGATGCTCCTTGATGGAATCATGCAATCCATCCTCAAACTAGTGACATCGAAACTCCTCAGTCCGATTATACTCAGCAACTGATAAGTTTCTTTGTTTTAAGTTCAAAAATTGCTTCCATTTATCCTTTCTGTAAGCCTCTGTCACATACTTAGCTTTAAATTCTTGGGCAAAGAAATCCCAAGTCAGAGGTACTGGCAGCTGAGGACTCCTCAAGACGAACTTCCACCATTCATAAACTGCTCCCGGTAGAAGGGAGACAGCACAGTGCACCATCTGCTTAGCTGGACAACTGATCTCATCTAATACCCTCTTCACCTTCTCAATCCAGAACTCAACCCTTTCAAATTCCTCCAGAGATGTCCTAGTAAATTCCTCAGCTCCATACTTCCTCAACTGATCAATCGAAGTCTTAGGTGTTATCATCCGATGCAGCAACGTCATCATGTCTGGGGACAACTTAATCAAAGCCTCTAGCCTCTCCCTGAGCTAGAGGAGGAGGTGACATCCTAGCTTTACCTCGATTGACCCACGAGGGTCTAGGTATTTCTGGATGAGTTTGCTCCGGCTGATTGCTCTTAGCAACTTCATCAACAGAGTCGCGAGATCCCTCCATCGTAAATTCTATAGACAAAACATGGGACACCACATTAGGCCTAAACACAACTTGTACACTCAATAAAAGCAATAGTTAAGCGTTGGTCAAACCAGAATCACCTAAGTCATGCTCTAATACCAAAAATTGTAACACCCACATACCTCCTAGAAGGATACATGAATGCCACACAAAACAATACAAACAAATCAAAGCATACGAAAACTTCTAGTAAACAATTCAAGCAAACATACATTAAATTTCATAGTACTTAACACAAACTCGCTAAAAAATCCAAACCAAACTGAAGTATCATTGTTACAAACTTACAAACAAATTCACATATACATATTAGATACAAGCCCAAAAGTCAAACCAAATATTTTACATTATTTTCAAAACAATACTCAGACTTCATTGGCCATTGCGGTTGTCTTGTTCCAGTATTTATAAACATCGTTCAAAACCTACACGGGGCAAATCCATCGTTTTAAGCATATAGCTTAGTGAGTAATAACTAAACTATGCATAATTTGACAATTAATCATGCTGAATCAAGTTATAGCACAAGTAGATATTTAAATTTTTAAATAGTTACATAGTTAACAGAATTGAGTATCAAAGAAGGCACAATCCCTTTAGTTCAAAACATCATTTTGTTTATTTCAAAATCCAACATATATCAAAATACACAATCAAATGACTGCTAATCCGTCAATAGAAGTGGGTAACAGGACTTATACAGAAGATACCATAATTGGTATCATATCACAGAAGAGACTTATGTCTCAATAACAGAAGACCCCGAAGTGTCAATAACAGAAGACACCAAAGTGTCAGACACTGAAGTGTCACAAAAGTAGCTGCAGACCTTTCTAGACATGTCTATTTACCCACAACAAGGACTCAACATTTTTAAAACAAAACAAGGTCATTTCAGACATTACATGTGCAAAGCAAGTAGTCAATTATATTCACATGAAAGTAGCACTTCTAATGATATAAACATGCATCAAACGCCTCGGACAATCATTGTCCAAAATTCAGAACACAATCAGCATAAATCAAATTCAACAAGTAGAACAAAGTAAGGTACGTAGCACTTTAGTATCACATTCATCAATCAATACCTTGGACCTTCATATCTGGGATCAATATACAATTTAGTACACATTCATCAATATCAAATTCAATTCAGTAATAAACAAAACAAATCAAGGTGAGACCATCTTAGGATACCCACAAAAGTTACCATCTAAATTACTTACAAAAACTCCCTGTTTGCTTATTGCCTCGAAGTCTCGGCAATATCTGAAATTGGTCACTCTAAGGGTTTCTCTAAAATATTCAATACAAACATATATTACTATTGTGCACAATTAGGAATTCAATTATACACATTCATGTATACTGAATATGTATGATGCATGTTCATGTCAAAAATCCAGGTTTTTTATCTTTAATCTTATCACATTATCGATCATATGAAATCATACTCAATCCCTCAATCTAGATTTATTTAACAATCCACCTTTGAGTCCACTTTACTCAATTATTATCATCACGAAGGTGAGGTAATTAGGTAATACTTCCTTCTAGAAAGTTTTCCCTCTTTGTCTTAGGTTTTCAATGATACTAAGTTCATCCAATTTGGTTTAGTTTTTAATGATTTATGCTCAAAATACCACAGACTATGTACATTTGAAATTTTGGCTAATGCATGATCATGCCTCCAAGCTGTACACCTGATAACTCTCAATTAAAATATCAAAAAATTACAAACTTTGTACCAATTTAAAGCTAAGATAATAAGCTTCAACTTTGGTGAAGAAGCCTCAGTCTAATTCAGCCTACATCAATACAGTTTATTCAAAAACCACAGGATATGATTTATGTCCTTGATAGTGCTACAGCCTAAGTCAAGACTCAATTTCATGCCAAATTTTTAAAGTCTTAGAGATAGAATTAAAATTTGATGTATTCAATAAAGTTGTAGAAATATGTCTCTATTTTAATCTGAATTAAGAACCAACTCATTTGGAGATCTACAGTTCAAGTTATAATCAAAATACCAAAGCAAGTTCAGTGAAAACACATACTTCATCATTTTCTTCTAGCTTTTTCCCAAAACAGACTTTTGGGTCAATGTTACACGGTCATTTTGACAATGAAAATGAAAGCTTTAGGCCAAACATTATTTTAAACATTTATTCCTTTATTTCTTAAGTTTCTACTGACACCAATGTTATGCAATTGGGTTCACTATTTTGAAAATTATCCCCAAATGACTACAAACTGTTCACAAGCAGCGACAGATTTCAGATACTCAAATTCAAGCCAACTTTTGACACACTTAGTGACAGAAATCAAATTCAATGCCTTCATAAAAGTTGTAGATATAAGTTTCTATTTTAATAAGAATTTAAAGTCATCCAATTTGGATACCTACAGAGCAAGATATGGTTAAAATATCGAAACCTATCCAGTAGAACTACTCATCCGAACCAGTTTCCAGCATGTATCAAACCTCAATTCTTTCCCATTTTAGTACACAATTGATCCATATCAAACATCAAACAACACATGTTATCATAGGATACCAAGTTTATAATTCCCTTACCTTACTAAACTTCAAATTTAACTCCAAGAATCTAGCTAAACCAAGCTTCCAAACATCCAGTACATACCTAAGTTTAAGGTGTAACTTTCAGAACCAACTAGATAGTATTACATAAAGTTACATGACCTAATTCGTAATGAAATAACTTACAAAGATGATGATCCAAGCTTCAGAAAAGGTTTAGAAGTTAAGAGGGGGAGTAGGACAATGAAATTTTGGTGGAGAGAAGAGACTAAAATGAAGACTTGCTCCAGCAGAATTGGCCACATCCAAAGCTAAGTGTTATGGAATTGGAAACATATGTCTCCATGCATGAGCTTCATGTGTCCCTTAAAGGAGATGCCATGTGTCAACTAAAGTGAAGACTTGCTCCAGTAGAATTTGCCACATCCAAAGCTAGGTGTCATGGAATTGGAGCAACATATGTCTTCATGCATGAGCTTCATGTGTCCCTTAAAGGAGCTACCATGTGTCAATGATAAATTAGGTCATATGTCACACATTTGTCAATGTATCAGCTATGCCAATTGTCAATGCTTTAACTATGCCAAATGTCACTAACTCATAAGTTAATCGTTCTAATTTTTATGTCCCAACTTAACTTGCCACTTGACAACTTTTCCTAGACCAAATGTACGTTTAAATACCTTAATTATCTAATGAAATCAATTAATTCCAATTCACTAACCATTATCCACTTGACCAAAAATTCAAATCATATGTCTTTCATTTTCTAATCATAGCAAAATTCTAACTCCTATCATACATGTACTTTCATAAACATGTACTATTTCAACTATGGTATATTTTGGAGCCTTACAAGAAAGTCCATGTTATTACATATGGTGAACCATGTTCTTCCTTAAAAACTTGAACTGGAAATGTGAAATACGAAAACTACTTTAGGACCATTTATAAAACTGTGTCTATTAAATGTTCTGTTTAACAAGGTTATCTATATGGGCACATGGTGAATCGTGTTAGAGTTTAAAAATTGGTAGGCATTCATGTATGGGTCTTGTTATGATGTTATTCACGGATCATGTTATGAAGTCAAGTGATTGCATTAATGCTTAGGATCTATCAGAATCTATAGGCCTTTTTACTTAGAAAAGGAAGGGAAGTTCATGATAACTGCCTTTAGAAAATCATAACATGTTCAAAACAAAATTGAACAACATGGGTTTTAGTGTTTTTTTTTGTATTTTCTGTAAATATTGTTTGTTTAGACAATCTGAAACAATATTGACTAGGGAGTGTTTGATTAATGATGCATCATTCGCAGCGAATAAGTGCGCATTATGGTGGTGATTCACCTAAGCTATCATTGTTAGGGATGATATTCAATGTATAGGCAAGCTAGCGATGATAATAAATCTTTTACTACTTTTGCAATCATCCACTTTGTCATTGGTAATGTCCATACTCTTAGAATCTAACATTTAATGTATTTCATAGTCTAATTTCTAATTCTCTATCATGCACATATTTAAGAGTTTTTGAGCCCTTTTATAGTAGGAGAATACTTTCTTCATTCTCATTGCTCATAACATTTATACATTCAACTGACTCATTATATGAAAGTTTAACATCATCATTTTCATCTTTACAAGATTTAACGTAAGGTACCTTATCCTTATTTACCTCGAAGATCTTTATCTAATTTTATTTTAATAATTGTTTGTATCATCTCATATAGCCTTTGGTTCTTCCTTTAGTCCTTTTTATTCTTTTCACTACACTTTTGATTTTCATCTATATTCTCATCAAGCTCATTATGTCCGATGCATGCCCATTTGCATAATTACCTACCACTAGAAGTAAGAGTTTCAGATCTAATTATCAATGGTGAATGGAGGGACATCTTCAGGGGATTTGCCTCATTACAAAATCTACTCCCGCAACTCGGGGACATTACACTAGACTTTACCATCTGCTTGGTTCTGAACTTAAGTGGCATCTTCTCTGGCATATCTTGTCATCGTATATTTAGGCACAATGTTATTCAAGTTCCTTGGTATCACCTGATATGGAAGAACACCATGAACCCCAAAGCTTCATTTATTATCTAGTTAGAAATCAAGAATAGGCTCATAACTAAACGCCAGTGGTTTAATAAGTCTAATGTTTATTGTGAACTTTGCCAAAATGCAGAAGAAAGAAATCATCTCTTCTTTAATTGTATTTACTCTAAATCCATATGGAGCAAGACACAATATATGGTGGGAGAGATAAATCATCCCTTTGAATGGGAGGATACACTGTCATGGTTCATCAACTATACAAAGGAAGGTGATAGAAATGTTGCACTCCTTAAACTAGCGTTTGTCTCCATAATTTACATGATCTAGAAAGAACGAAATAGAAGGGTACACAATCTAGCTGCAGAAGATAAGCATCACCTGCTAACAAACTTCTTAATAGGATCTATGCTATTGTCTTGGCTAAGAAAGTTGAAAACTCAATTACCCCTACCTTGAGAAAACTCAATTACCCCTACCTTGAGAAGTAAATGGAACATATGAATTTGGCTATTAATTTGCCAGTAATTTATATTTGTTGAACTTGCTCCTCGTCTCTTACTTTTTGTTTTTTCATTAGAATTCGACATACAAGTTATATAATGAGTCCTTTTTTTATATTTTGTATATTTTTAATAGCTAAGCTATAGTCAATACAACTACTTATTCATTTCCTAAAAAATCAAAATCATTAAAACTAATATTATTATAATAATTATGTGTTTGCTAAATATCATAAGAATTTTGACACATTAAAAGTTTGGCTAGGACTTATCTATTTAATATTGTTAACAAAATATATATTGGCTTACTATTTAAATGAGTTTATTATCATTCATATTCCACTCACTTTTATTTACAATCTCCAATAGAGAAAAATTCTTCGATCATAAAAAAGACTTTTAAAATAGTTCTCCAAAATACGTAATTGTTTTCATTTAAAAACTCCATAACAATAATGTTTTGGCCTTATTTTCTAAAAAATAGTTAAAGATGTGCCATAGCAATCTTTATTCAAAATTTCTAAATATATATATGTAATGATTAAAACAATCTCTAATCTCACTTATTGGTTCTAAGATGAAACACAATAGTGGGATAATTATGTGTGTATGATTTTTTTTCCTATTGAGAACTACTAAATGAATTGATTATTCTAATGAATAGTTAAGAAAAACATGTGTAAGGTAATCACAAAATAATCATAAATAATGTGAAAAGGAGTAAGGCAAGCCCCATTTTATAATTTACTATGTTCTTCTTTTAATTAGTGAAAAAGAGCCTTCTATACAATATCTTCTTTTCCCTTATAATCATCTTACTTTGTTATGAGTACAGAATAATGCTTGACAACTCTTTTTTTAAGGTCAACAAGAACCATCATAATGTGTATTGTAAGGAATTTTCCTAATTACAACAATTGCACAATCATATATAACTCAAAGCCTCCTTTTATTGATTACATCAATGAAATAAGCTTAATATATATTACGCAATGCATGAATGCACTCTCTAGCCACTTAAGGCTTCTAGAATATGTCAATAGTTCTTCCCACATCTCAATTGTAGTCTATTTGTGCCCAAAATTAATTTAGTAACCATTAAAACTTATAAACTACGCATTGTAATAACTAGTTTTCAAATAAGATCGACTAGATGATCGCCTACATTGGACTAGCCAGACATCATCTAGGTAAGGTATTGGCTAGCCAAATCTTAAGTAAGATAAAAATTCTCCTTTTAGTAACTTATAATAACCAAAATTGGCTAACCGATCATAACCCTTCAACTAGCTAGTAGTTCACCACTAGCCCATCATTTAGTTGAATGTCTAGCTAGTTACAATTCACCCATTTTATAACTTTTTGACATCTTTCCTTCTATCTAAATCCCTACATAAAATCCTTTGAAATATCAATTTTCAATAATTTAAGTATTTTAAGAACATAAAATAAACCATTTTCATAAAACTTGAGTTTTAATCTCTTTCAAAAGTTTCCAAATTTTTATTTTAAGTTTGAGAGATTTTATTTAATTTTCAAAACAATTTTCTTTGATTACAAAATAATTTTGTGCATTATTCCTATATTTAAATGATCATGCAAAGATCTATCCCATAATTCGTTGAAATGACTAAAATAAGTTTACTAGATGGATTATAATGATTTATTACATCTTGAGATTAGTGATTCCTCTTTTTTTACTTAAATTTTTCTTTAAACTTTCTTGAATTATATTTGATTCTCCAATTTGCTCATTTTGATTCATTTATGCCTTTTCTCGTCCATTGAAGTTTATCTTTGACCTTTTTAATTTTTTTCTTTGACAAATTAACTTAAATGTATTGTTATAACTTAAGATACCTATTCCTCGAATTTCTTTGAAGATTTATTGAATTGTATATGGTGACCTATTTTGGTCACTTTAATCATTTGATCATGTTGTGCTTCTATTGAACTTAATTTTTAAGATTTTGCTTTAATCTTTGACAAATTAACTTACTAATACTAATAATAAAAATAGTAATAGTAACATATTTTGTTATTATCAAAACTATAAGTTAGAATCTCACTCGATCGACTTAAATCTTTCATTTTAACTAACATTTTCTAGATATCATCAAACAAAGATGGAATTGAATGTTAAATTGATGCGATGGAGTCGTTATATCTTATTAAGCAAAGATGAGGAAAGAAAATTTAACTTGAGTGTGAGGAAAATAAAATAAGACTAGATAAAGGAAATAAGCCATATGATTGAACTCTTATAAGTTTTTGGTTTTACATAAAGTTTTAAAAAAGAAATACCATAGGAATAATATTTAAAATATATAGATAAATTCCAAGAAGTTTATGATTTTACCAATTACTTAAAATAAAATGTTTGAAGATGCCTTTACTATGTCATATGGCTTTGAATGCAAGCAAAATTGAATTTAGTTTTTTTTTAAATTGCAATTTTGATTTATATAAAAGTGCAAATTGAACAAAAATTATCAAGAAATAAATAAAGCAATTTTTAAATAAGATATAACTAAATAATGCACATTTTTTATTTAAAAGGATTAAAAGATCCTTAAAAGGAAGGAAATTTTGGTGAAATTGGCTTTAAGGAAAGAATAAATAAATTAGACAATAAAAATATATTTAATCAACTAGAATATTAACAACTAGGAACAAAATGATTGAATTTAGTTTTATTGGGCCAAAAACTTATTTGAATTTTGTGTTATTTTGAATATAAGAGAATTGGACTTACATGTTTATTATTTAAAAGGACTCTTGAAGTCTAAAAAATTTGGTTAAAATTAAAAAAGATACTTAATGAGTTAAAAGCATAAACGAGACTAAAAAAATAGAAATTAATCTTAATAGGCTTATGATCCTAATTAAAAATTTTAAATTTTAAATAAAAATAAACAAATTTATTTCTAATAAAATTAAAGGGCCTACTAATTTTATTAAGCAAAAAAATTAATAGGGAAGATTAGGGTTGGCATGTATGCTCTTAATTTGACTAGATTTTAGGTTAGTGCAATATTTTTTTTTTATTTTGGAGCTCAAATTAGGCTTGAGCTTAGAAGCTTTCTAGCCTAATGACCAATATATCTCAATTAAGTTTATGAAACAATGTTTTACTCTTGGTAAAACTACAATGTTCAATCCTATTAGGTCGACTTTGATATTGTAGATTACTTGTAATTATTCTATATTGTCGTTGAATGGATGAATGATGATGAAATAGGATAGGTACAAGAAAATATGTGATCTAAACCCTCCAATTGCTCCATATTCATCTCATATATTTTATCTAATGAATTAGTTAATTAAATGAAAAATATTTTAAAGAAATAAATGTCATAATTATACAACGGATGAATTGACATAAATTAATGTATATGTGGTGGGCCTAATATATGAAAAGGTATCGTCATTGCATTTTGAAAAGAAATTTGTATGCAAGGAGATGATATACGTGTGGTTAACGTCCGTCGGAGACTCGCCGGCCGCTGCCACTAAATCATCTTGAAGCTTATTCGACATCCATCCCAAAAGACAGGCGCTAATGATGACACATATGGTGCAACAACTCTCCGTCAGATCCCAAGATCCATTTATCATAACATGGAAAGTATCAAAAATATAGTAACTCTTTTTATGATAAAGATTTGGACTTTGACGAGCTAAGTTCTAATTTCAAGTTACTCAATAATTCCTTTTTAGGAATAAATGAAGTCATAACTTGTGAGATTGGAGGGAAGTTTGAGGAGACGAAAGCTATTCCTAGTCTGGAAACCCACAATTTCATAATTTAATAAATCTTCGACAAAAACTACTATAATAATAAACTAATAACCAAAAGAGGCTGTATTGTATCAAATGAAATCACATATTACATGTTTTCTGTTCCTACTTGTTCTTTGTGGATGAGATGAATTGAAATAAGTTAGGAATAGAAAAAATAGATTAATCATCGTTTGTTGTTCCTCTTATATTAATTTTCTCTTTTAACTCTCACTTTAATGTTTCTTATTTTAGTCCTTCCATTATTAAAAAAAAGTTTAAATGAAGTCATCATTATTAATCCTATAAAAAAAATCCACTACAAGAAAACTAATTTACTTACAGAAATTGTTAATATCTTTTACGCAAAACTTATCATCATATTTTTTAGTAGTTAAATGACTTGGACAATAGAATTTATTGTGTTATAGGAGTAAAAGAGAAAAACGTGATAAAGGGGTCGATGTAAGTAATTTAATTGCATTTTGATATAATTGGTTCATGGACTTAATCGATGTTTTTCTTAATCAACTAAGGACTAAAACTTAAAAAGGGTACAGATAAAAGATGTAATAGAAATAAACTTACAAATGGAGGAGTTTAAAATAGACTATCATCTGCTTAAGATTAAACTTCACTTACCAAGTTAGGGGTGAGCTTTCTGGTGAGATAGTATTGCTTATGTCAACAAACTACAAATTGACCAAAAATGAGGGTAGGGGTTAGAACCTTCTGATCATGCAATGTCATGATATTGTTTATAAAAGAAAAGAGCAATTAAATGATAAAAAGATTTGTTGTATAATCAGAATCTTCAGAATTAACCGCACTGTCATCTGAATCTCCCCATACAACCAGCTTGACTCTTTTAAACTCTTTCTTATCAAATTTCTTTCCACATTTCTTGTTTCATTCCTTCCCACATTCTTCATTCCATTTAGGGCAATCTATGATCATATGGTCTAGACTACCACATTGAAAGCAACCATCAACATTCTTCTTAAATGAAGAAGAAGAGGACTTACCCTTGCTTGCGTTGCCCTTTTTGGTTCACTTTAATTTCTTAAGAAACTTCTTGAATTTGCGTGCTAGTATGACAACGTCTTTATCATTTGAGTTTGAGTCACTGTTATTAAGATTTGCATTGAGAGCAATCCCGTTACTTTGTTTCTTTAGTACTGGTCAATATGTCATAAGGTTATCAATTAGATCTTCAAGGCGCAAAGTAGAAAGATCCTTGACCTCTTGAATAACTTTAACTTTAGGCATTCATTTTAGTGGAAAACTACAAAGAATTTTCCTAACCTTTTCCTCAGTGATGTAGGTCTTTCCAAGGGAATTAAGCTCACTGATAATGTTAGTAAATAGAGCAAACATATTATGAATAGATTCACTTTCATTCATTTTAAACGGTTCATATTGAGTGATTAGTAAATCTATCTTAGATTGTTTGACCTAATCTATCTTAGATTGTTTGACCTAAGAGGTACCTTCTGAGTTACCTTAAGAAGATCCCACATCTTCTTAGCGATTTTAAGCCTAAGACACCGATTGTATTCTTGAGATAGCAAGCTATTCTAAATCCATTATTAGCAGATGCATTTTTCTCCAAATTCTTTTATTCCTCTGCAGTGAACTCATATTCTAGGATTTCTTCTTTGGTACTATCAACATTTGCACGCGTACACTTGAGAGGACCACTTTTGATAATCAACCAGACCTCATAGTCTTTTGATTGAATCCAATCGAACATGCATTCTTTCCACCGACCATAGTGTCTTCCATCAAACAAGGGAGGGCGTTGATCAAAGTAGCTCTCCTTAATCTTAATAGGTGTTTGGATCATTTTGGATCTCCCTTAGGTGTTACCCTAAATCGGGGAAAACTTGCCCTAATACCAATTATTAGAATGATCAAACACTACTCAAAAGAGGGGGTGAATTGAGTAATACAATTTTTTATTATATAACCAAATTTTAATTTGCAAAGTTCTTTTCGTCAGTTATTAACCAAAATTCAAAAACAAAATGTAAAGAAAACACAATATTTTTACTTGAAAAATGTCCCTGACTCAATAGGTGGGAATCCACAATCTAGTGAAATTTTCAAATGATGCTACTAACTTGAGAGCCAACTTAATGGTACATGTAGATCCTAATCTACCCTGCACATCCAACTAATGAAGAATTGCACTCAAAGTTCTCAACTCTAGAATGGTCAACCATGATTGTTGCTACTCTCTAAGAACATCACATTCACATAAGATTCCTTAATTCTCACAAAATATTCAAATAAAGTTACCTTGAATGCTTGTTAGATAAGTAAAATGGTATAATAAAACTTGTGAGAGAACTCGAGATGGAATGGAGAATTTGCCTATACGTAAGAACGATGGTTGGAACTCATGCAGTATTTCTCGTTTGTATGCAAAATGCTCAATATGATTGGCCTAATTTTATATCATATCACAAAAAAATAACTATTGATCTCTTATTTATGCACTTCCTAGAATGGTGAATAATTTAAAAATGAGAATATAAACCTAGCAATGATAAGATCATGCTAAAGCAAATTTTATACATGTATTTTAACAAATTTTTATTAGCCAATTTATATCTTATACTAAATGATGCAAATTTACATGCATATATTTAGTGTGAGAATGTTCCATCAATGTCTTACTAACAGACAAGGCTGCATACCATCCCAAGCCTCCCTTATATAGAGTTTCAAATTACAATAAAATAAATATAAACTCTATGCTTTGCTGTGCCACTTAACCATGATGAAGAGCTGCTCTTTTATTCATAATCTGCAAACTATGTAACTCAACAACAAGGTTAGCTTATATTTGCATTTTTATTTTGTCATCACAAAAGATACACTAATCTAACGTTATAATTTGACTTTACTTATATTAAAAATTTAATTTTCATAAAAAATAAACCTTAATGTTTTTTTATTTATAAATAGGCAATAAGTATAAGGGAGTTAGCACTCTTGATTATTTCCCTCAAATACTGACGTTTTTTCTCTACTATATGGATATTGTTAAAGTCTAGATGCTTAAATAACTCATGATTGAAACCTCGTGAAAAGGCTTTTTGCAAGAATTCGAATAAGGTACAACTAAATTATCTTTCATGATTTATGCTTTTTAAGTTATTCAATTATCAAGATTTAATTAGGAAACAATAAAATTTTATTTTCCCATTATGCTAGTGATTAGATCATAGTTAATTTTTCACTGGTGGTATCATAGCCTCCTTGAAATATTTGAACTGATTTATAAATTGCTTGATTGCTATCATTTTCTTAAAAAATTAAAACTTAATCTTAGTTTAATGAATTGACCTAGTATTGATTAAGGATTGCTGTAATTTTTAAAAATTAAAACCAAATATCATTTGTTTTAAATTTTTTTAAAAAATTAAAGTACATGGCTTCCATGTTATTTCTTTAATTGATGAATTAGACATGTCTCTTTTGATAAAAATTATAAGAAGTTGCCCCTTTTCTTAGCATTTGGAAATCACCATGCCTTCTTTTGTTGCTGGAAAAACATGTTCATTGCATTCTTCTTCTTCTTTTTTTAATGCTTTTGGAATACTTGGTTGTGTGTGTTGCATGTTGTTTTAATTAAATTTGGAAAACAAAAATTGCATGTCCCCCTAGCTAGGTTCAGATGTGTGTCTTGTTTTTTTTTTTCCTAAGTTGATGCCTCTTGTGGTGAGCCATCACCAATGATATACATGGTCACTGGTGAAGGAGGTAGCTAGTGGTGATTGTCGCCACTGACTAAGGCAATTATTGCCTAAAGAACACTATAAGGAAAATGTTAAATTGCGACGGAAAAATACCGACGGTTTGAAAACTGTTGGAAATACCGACCGAAAATGCGTATCTGTCACCGAAATTGGTTGTGGAATAAAATTGTTACGACGGAAAACCATTCGGTCATTGAATATTGTGAAATATATGTATCGACGCCCATTTCGGTCGGTAAAGGCGTCGGCGAAAACGTCGGATACGCGTCCTTCACTAAACGTAAACGACGTCATTTTGGTTTAAACCAAAACGACGTCGTTTTGATTTTAATTAAATCTCCTCTGCTCCTTCCTCCCTCTCCTCGCGCAGACGTACCCTCCTCTCCTTTCTTCCTCCTTCCT
>JANVCQ010000003.1:31149707-31163220 GCA_025531925.1 Erythroxylum plowmanianum
ATAACCTTTTTCAAGGAATAACATAATCACTATGCATTTCCAAACATTCACAATGATTTCAATTTCTCGCAAATCAAATCGAAGGGAAAATAACATACAGATACATAGGCAAGAATTTGCCCAATTACACAATAACTATATATACATTACGTAATTAACTTGCAAAAATCAAGTTAAGCTTGCCTTTCCCTTTTCTCTTGGGTAGGATTCGCTTAGTTTCCTACAATAACCAAGGTTCCATTCAAAACAACATTTCAATAAAATTCAAAAACTTCAAAAATCACAAAATTTCGACAAACACAAATTGAAATCAAATATAACCTACCCATAACTCATCTAGGTTAGAAAATCCAAGACCTAGTTTAAAAACTCTAAAATCAATTAGGTTCTCCTAATCCATCTTCTTCCAACACAAACTTTTCCATTCTCTACACTAACTCTTTTTTCCTTTCTAACTCCTTCTTCCATAACACAACTCATTCCTTTAATAAAGCAAGAAGAAAAGATGGTTAACCTACTTTAACAAGTTTGATTTCTCTTCTTTCCTTCTTTCAGCGAAACCTTTCTCCTCTCTCTCTTAATTTCATTTTCTCACTCTTCTCCCTCTTCAATTCAAGTTTTTCTCCTCTTAACAAGCAAAACAACACATTCTTTTTCTATTTCTACCCTTAATGAGCCCAAAAAGTCCATTTTACCCTTCCTTATAAGCTTATGCTCTTTTATGCTTAAGTAATCTCCCAAAAATGTCCTTGAACATCCTTATTACATCAACACTTTAATTCCACCTATCCATTCAACAAATCCTACTAACCTTAATATAATTATAGTTCCAAAATTAAATCTATCAAAACTCCAAAATTATTTTAAATCATGCTTACTTAAAGAAAAATTTTCCAGGGTCCAACACCTCAAGCATGGTATGACAGGTTAAATAACTTCCTGCCTGAGAATAACTTTGAAAGAGGAAAGGTAGATAAAACCTTATTTATTAAGAAAAAGGAAAATGATTTACTTATAGTTCAAATATATGTTGACGATATAATATTTGGTGCTACTAATCCATCTTTCTATGAAGAATTCTCAACTTTAATGCAGGGGGAGTTTGCAATGAGTATAATGGGAGAGTTATCCTTCTTCCTTGAGTTGTAAATTAAGTATAAAAAAAAAGAAACTTCATTAGTCAAGATAAGTAAACAAAGGAACTTATCAAGAAATATCATTTTGAAAATTTCAAACCAATTGGAACTCCAATGTATACTGGGACTAAGCTTAATAAGAATAAAGATGGAAAAGCTACTTATGAGGCAAAATATAAAGGAATGATTTGTTTACTCTTACATCTTACAAGTTCAAAACTAGATATTATGCTTAGTGTGTGTCTTTGTGCTCGTTTTTAGTCAAATCCTAAAGCAAGCCATTTTCAAGCAATCAATAGGATCTTTCGTTATCTACTCCAAAAACAGATTCATATAACATTGTTGGCTATTGTGATGTAGATTATGTAGGTGATAAAGTTGACAGGAAAAGTACAAGTGGCTATTGTCAAATCTTTGGTGGATGTTTAGTTTCTTGGTTTTGCAAGAAAAAAATTACACAACACTCTCAACAACTGAAGTCTGAAGCAGAATATATAGTAACTCCTAACTGTTGTGCTCATATTTTATAACTAAGCATTCTATAACTAAGCATATAGAAGTTAAACATTATTTTCTTATAGATCATGTCTTAGAAGGGACTATTGAATTATTGCATGTTAATACTAAAAATCAAGTAGCTGATATCTTTACTAAACCACTCTTAGAAGATAGATTTTTTTCGTTAAGAAAAGAGCTTGGTATATATAGATTATTAAATATTTATCTCTGTTTGAAGATTTTATGCTTCTTTCTTTTGTAGATATTAGATGGCTCCTTTAAATGTGCTTATTTAGAAGGCTCTTATTAGTTTAAAAAGGGAAAAGTAACTTTGTTATGATATAGTAGTAATTAAATGGTGTTGTTTCAAATTTTAAAAAACACTTGTGTAGTACTATCAAATTTTCGTATGACTGACAGAAGATACGAAAGAGATCATACCTTTTGGAACATGTACGATCGTTCATCTTCACACCTTTCGGTATATCTCAAGATGGCTTCTTTCTTCACCTTATCATCAACATCCATTGCAGCTCCTTTTATATCACTACAATCAAACTTTTCCTTCTCCAATCTTTAAAGAAAATTTTCAAGCATCCTTCTTTGATATGGCACCAACAAAATCAAAAGGTCAAAAGAAACTGTGGAAACCCACTTTTAGCCATGGCGAAACCCTCCACTATGAACAAGAGTTTGAAACTTTTGTTTCTGAAGCTTATTTGTCACCAACACCAAAATCTTGAAACACCTCTATTGAACCCATTACTATCTCCTCTGTCAAAAAGTCTCGATTTTAAAGAAATGTATACAGGAGACACCGTTACATACATATGAAAGAAAGAAAAGGATTGTGCCTTTGTCGTTGCCATTTGAAGAATCAGCTTCTGATTCATCCACAAAATGCCATGAATCAAAGACCAAACGATGATATGATTATGACGAAGAAAGTCCTATGTCTAAGGACATAAACCTTAAAGTGTCAAAAGAAGAAGAAGAAAAAGCAGAAGAAAAAGAATCTTCTAGTGAAGAAGAGCCTATGTTTGTAAATAGAATGTCTAGTAAGGTTGAGTTGCCAAGAAAGGTAAGATTCCTCTCTCCTTCTCCAATTTCAAGACCTTTCTCTTACCTTCATCGCCTACTCTCATTCTTAAAATTTCTACACCTCAATTGTCATCTACTCCTCGACCTAGTCCTGCGATTCAAAATTTGTTTGAATAACTTTGGATCATGTTGATGACGGTTATGATGAAAAACTAGTTCGCCTAGTTAGAAAACAACAAATCGGAGGAAAGTATAATACAAGTTGTGAAAGAGCCCTTGGGTGGAAAAGAAAATAGCACTAATAATGAATCAAAGCAAGTATAATCTTCTTTAAAAAGAAAAAGAGAAGAAATCAAGAAAGGATAGGCCCCTATTATTACAGAACCTGAAAAGAACCCTATCAGTCAGAAGAACCTTTCTTTGAAAAAATCCCTAACTGAAAATGATCAAAGAAAAAGAAAAACTCATTGTAAAAGAAAGGAGAGCCTATAGCACCAACCCAAAACTGAAGCAAGCTATAAAATGTGCTACAAGAAACGAAAGGTAGTTGTTAGATGCATTTTGCCTCCTCTCGTATTTGATCATATTTATTCATATTTTCCTTGTTGTCTGTTGGCTGGCATAATTTCTTAAACTTGAACGAGACTATATGTGATGAGTTGGTACAAGAGAAAATAAATTATCGATGGCAAGTTGGCAATTGTCTCATAGGTATGAGAATGTGAGATTTTGTTAACCGAAGAAATATTAGGGAATTTACTGGACATAACCCTAATTGGACACACTAATTTTCCATGTCATAAGTGGGATATGGCTGACTTAGACTTGAAAAAAGTTGTTCAATCCATCTTTCTTAATGTTGAAAACACCCCAAGATGGCCCTGGTGCAGACAGTTGGATCTTCTTCAAATATGCCTTGCATCGATTTATGTCACCTCAATTTTTCCATAAGGAAGCTTAGTTAAATGGTATTTGTTGTCTATAATTTGTTAAAAGGTAATCGAATGAAGCTCCCCTTAATTATAATATGCTTTATATTGAATAAAGGCAATCATAAGAATACTATAGGATGCTTTCCTTATGAGATGCAACTTACCAAGATATTTACGTATTATGATGTGTCTTTTGATAATATGGTATGAACTTGCTAATTATCATTCATTAATTCCTTATCAATTTGGATACAAGTTAAAAGACAATGTTTGGGTGGAGAAGAAATCTAAAAGGGTAGCAGATGTCTTGGCTCCTGCTTTAGAACAATAAGCTTCGGTCAATCCTCAAGATACTAACAGTTTAGTTATCCAATAACAACTGAGGGAAATTCGATTACATCAAGATCAAATGAGTGGGCAATTAAATAAAATGCAGGATCAAATTGAGGATATGCAAATTCTCCTTCATACTAATATTTCTTCACTTACAAAATACTTTCGATAAAACACATACTCTTCTTACAGTTTTTTGTTAATGATGTTTTTGTGATGTTATAACTATTTTTTTTGGTTTATACAATCATGACTCTTTTTGGTTTATGCATATTTGTGATATTATAACTCTTCTTGCTTTATGGTTATTATCCTTGATTGTTTAGTTTCTTTTCCCTTCTTTTTAATAATGACATAGGGGAAGAGTCAAGAGAATGATACATTTTGATTTTTGGTAGCTATATATTTTGCTAACTGTTGAAATGCTATTGAAATACCCTTTTGATGATGAGATATACTTGATATTCATGTGCTTGCATCCAAGTTATCTTTCAACAAATGATAGGCTCCTTACTTAGAGGTGGTAAGAAAGACTCCTTATAATCATAATTATGAGTAAGGACACATAAAGATTACAAGTATTTTTCAAAATCTTTTTCATTTATTTGAAAATTTGAAAACATATATGTTATTGCTTGTCATCATAAAAAGGAGAGATTGTTAGCTCAAGGCTTTTTAAATTAATTATTTTGATGATAACAATCAATAATATTTACTTACATTTCAAAATTCAAACTTATTGGATTATCTTATTTATCCTTAAAGATAACGATACATAAGAGGTTTTATAACTTAGTTATCTGTTCAAATAAAAAGAAAAAGAAAAACATTTTTCTATTTTAAAGGGATCAATTTAACAAAT
This sequence comes from Erythroxylum plowmanianum, assembly GCA_025531925.1. Taxonomy (NCBI): domain Eukaryota; kingdom Viridiplantae; phylum Streptophyta; class Magnoliopsida; order Malpighiales; family Erythroxylaceae; genus Erythroxylum; species Erythroxylum plowmanianum. The sequence goes on from JANVCQ010000003.1 coordinate 31,154,510, forward strand.
CACTTTGATAGTAAGAGACAATTCTGACAAATTTGGAATGGATAAGCTCCTACCATCTTCATATGGAAAAAAGATCTTGTTATTAAACCAATTCAATAGTTAGCTTCGAAGAAACAGTCAAAGGATTATTCAAACAGCCAAATACTTGAGGATTTTGTCAAAGATAGTGAGAAAGATGTTTTAATATAATCAAATATGATTCAGTCAGTTAGTCAATGATAAAATTGAAGCAATGGTAAATTGAAGGGAATTTCTATTTAAGAGAGAGCTACTTCATTCGATAACATATTAGATTTTAGAAGTACATTAGTAGCATCTGTAGAGTTTTTTTAAGGACTGACTTAAATACAAAAGCGGTCGATCGATTCTCTATTTGCTAGTCCACATTTCACGGTTGACTACTAGAGTCATCATTATTTCATGCCCCAAACTCTAAGCCTTGATGGTATGATTCACGTGATGAAGAATAAAGGGAGTTTTTCTTTTGGATTGCTATGAATGTAATAATCATTTTCACTCCCTTAATCCTCCTTTTATATGAGGATGAACATAACTGACGGAAGTTACATCTTGTGTAACTGCCAACAACTCCCACTTGGCCACATAAGCCACAAGTTACATCTTCTCTCTAAAATTTCACGTGTAATATTGAGAATAGGGCGTGCGACCATTAAAGAACTAGTAGGGTTATATTAAGTCACCATCAAACTAACATAACACTTTCATATAGTTATGATACCCCAATTCATCCAAAATATCACCAAATGCATACACTGTTCCTTTATGCTCATAGATATATCATATGATTATACACTAAGTATAATCGCTCGGGCTGATATGGTGATGAAGGAAAAGATTCTTCCTTAGACACTCATAATAATCCATCTTAACTTAACTGCTTTCCTAATATGCTCCGCTAGACTGTATACAATTTAACCCTTGGAAAAACACACTAAAGTAGTAACACCAAGCCTTGACTTCATATCATAGTTCTAAGTCGAAGGGTTTCATTCAATTAGACATTAAGTCTATGGGATCATACAGTGACAGAGAAAGGGATTTAACTGCCACTACATAAGAAGATCGTTATATAGCACACACAGTATGAAATATGTGTCATAGCATAACTCCCACTAAGTTAGGCATGTCACTCTGTTATGCCATGCAAATCATGAATCTAGCTTTACTTAAAAACTAATCTGAGCCACTAGATTAACATACCTAATGCTAATCTTACACTTGAGATTTGACTTTAAGGCTTCAATGTGAAATCTGAATCTTTCATACCCGACTCATCAGAGTCTCATCTTAGACTTACTAAGGTGACTATTAAAATATAGAAACTTATCATGCATACTAGACAAGTATGAACATAACACAATACTACATACACTCAATATTAATATTGTCAAGTCTCATCCTACCCGCTACTTAAGCGTTCGGGTGATTACCTGTATGACAAGGTCAATCAGAAGCTTGGTGTGTGGTGACATTACAATGTTCCTTGTCATGTAATTGTGTACCAATAAACATTTGAGAAATAAAATTTTATTAAACAAAAAAGTGTTACAATTAAAAACATGTTCATTGTACAATAGGATATAACTTAATGAAAAGAAAACTAAACCCATATGAGCCTTAAACGAATCTCGAGGAATAGGTTTAGTTAAGAGATTAGTTGCCATCTTGTTAGTAGGTATATACTTTATGGTAATCTCTTTATTTTTTATGGCATCTCTTACAAAATGATAACGCCTTTTGATAATGCTTAGATTTTCTATGAAACTTCGGATCTTTAGCAAACTATATGACTGCAATGTTATCACATAACAATTCAATAGGATCATTAACTCTGGGAGTAAGATTAAGATCCTGAAGAAAACTTCTCAATCATAGTGCCTCCTGTGTGGCAAGACAACAAGCTACATATTCTGCTTGCATTGTTGATAATGCTATACAGTCTTGCTTCTTATTACACCAAGATATGGCTCCCCCTCCTAAGGTGAAGACATATCTTCAGGTTGACTTAGACTCATCTGGGTCACCACCCCAATCGGCATCCGAATATCCCTTTAACCTTAAATCCCTGGCTTAATAGCAATGGACCAGGTTTGAAGTACCATGAAGGTAGCAAAAAATTCTTTTGACTATTTGCCAATGAGCAGGTCTTGGGTTGCTTTAGTAACTACTTACCAATCTAACTGCAAGGCAAATGTCAGGCCATGTACACAACATAACATAAATTAAGCTTCCTACGACATTAGCATAACAAACATTACTCTTTTTTTTCTTTTTTCTTATCTATTTTAGGGCATTAATCAAGACTCAAGGTAAGAACCTTTTCAACTGGAGTGTCAGCAGGTTTGGAACGTTCCAAGAGTTTATTAATATACACTTCCTGACTTAAACCAAGAAGCTTCTTGGGACGATTTCTAGTTATTTCCACACCTAGGACATACCTAGCTTTACCTATGTACTTCATATCAAAGATAGAGGATAACCACTCTTTAGTGGTTTTAAGCATCTCCATATTATTGCCGGCTAGTAATATGTCATCAACATACAAAGTGAGAAACAAAATTCCACTTGTTGTTCTCTTGACATACACACAATGGTCTTCTGAAACCATGACTAAGCCAAAAGAAGTAATGGCTTCATGGAATCTAAAATACCACGATCTGGAAGACTATTTGAGACCATTTATAGATCCTTTAAGATGACATACTTTGTCTTCTTGATCTTTTGATACGAAACTAATAGGTTGATTCATATAAATCTCTTCCTCAAGGTTACCATTGAGGAAAATAGTCTTTATATCCATTTGAAACAACTCCAGGTCCAAATGGGCAACTAGAGCAAAAAGTAAGCGAATAAAGGTAAATCTTACCATAGGAGAAAATGTCTCTTCATAGTCTATACCCTCTACTTGGGTATAGCCTTTTGCTACCAAACGGGCCTTGAACTTGTCGATCGTTCCATCCTCCTTACGTTTTGTCCTGAAAACCCACTTGTTTCCAATTGACTTTTGTTAAAGTGGAAGATCAACTAGTTCCCAAACCTGATTTAATGTCATTAAGTCCATTTCATTCCTCATGGCATCCATCCACTCTATGTGATTAGGTAAATCAACAGCCTCTTGAAAAGAGGTTGGTTCTTCTATTTCCAAAGGAGTATAAAGGAATATTTCCTCTTTGATTTGAAAATATCGTCGAGGAATTCTTCCATGCTCACTTCTTTGGAGTCTAAGACCTACATTTGTCTGCCCTGATTTAGAATCTCTCCCGTAGCTCTTAAAGATGTGGGGTCCTGATCATGTTCAGAACCACTCCCACTATCCCCTTGAGATGTGAGATTTTGAACATATAAACTATCCACAGGTTCTTGGTTTAGAGATTGAAGATGAAACTCATTCTCGATTTGGTTCTCTTGGGCAGGAAATGTCTCGGTGACTTGGTGAGTAACTAAATTGTCCTCCTCATCGAGAGTATGCTGTTGTAACTAATACAAATCTAGATCTTTTTTTATTTCACCTATGCTTGGGAACTCATCCTCAAGAAACTCCACATTGTGGGAAGCAACTTCTGTCATGCCACTATTGGGTGCTCACCAAACATGACATACCCTTTAGAATGGTCGGGGTATCTTATAAACACCATTTTAGTAGCTCTTGGACCAAGTTTCCCATGTTTATGAGTTGGGTTATGTACATAACCAGCCGAACCCTATGGACGCAAATGATCTAAAGAAGGCTTTCTTCCATTCCATAACTCATATAGGGTGATGGGTACACTTTTACTTAGCACACGGTTAAGAAGATAAGTTGTTATGAGTAACGCATCTCCACAAGAACTAATTAGAAAATGAGCATGTGCCATCATTGACCTGACCATGTCAAGCAATGTTCGATTCTTACGCTTCACAATATCATTTTGTTGTGGAGTTTAAGGAATCGTTAGTTGTCTTATTATACCCTTTTTCTCACAAAATTCTTTGAACATATCAGATAGACATTCTCAACCACGATCAGTCCAAAGAGTTTTATCTCTTCTTTCCAATTGTGTCTCAACTTTAGTCACAAAACGTTTGAACACATTAAGCACTTCATAACAACGAGCTAAAAGATACACGTACCTATAGCGAGAATAGTCATCTATTAAAGTTAGAAAATAGATAGCCCTATGATGTGCCTTAACATTCATGGGTTCGCAAATATCAGAGTGAATAAGCTCTAAAGGTTTAGACACCTTTGAAGCCTTACCAAAAGGTTTCGTGGTTACCTTACCAGCTAAGCATGACTCACATCTAGGCAACTTAACCTTAGTGAGTCGGTCTAAAAGACCTTTAGCTAGCCTACTCAATCTATCTTGGCTAAAATGGCCAAGTCTAGCATGCCATTTAACAAATTCAGAATTAAGATCAAAATATGAAACATAAACAGAAGACGAATTATCATAACATGCATCCAAATCAAGAATTAGAAAATTATTTTTCAATGTAGCAAGGCCAAAAATATTGCCATCATACATAATATCCAATCCATAATGACTAGAACTAAAAAGGAATCCTGATTTCATTAAATTTACAAGAGACACAAGGCAACATAACACCCCAGGTGCATAGAGAGCATCATGGAGAAGCAAAGTATTTCCTCCACGTAACTTGAGATGATATGTCCCTATTCCTGGGACATCTCCTCCATTGTTGTTTCCTAACATGACAGTTTATGAACCCACCAGATACCGATGAAAGTCCACATAGCCAACTCGATCTTGAACTATGTGCTTGCTTGCTTCCGTATCTACAATCCAATTAGGAAGAGAATTAGCAACTAATGTATGGGAACAAACATATAACTCAGGAGTAATGGATAAGAAAGGTACCTTCTTAGGTTCAAGACAATCCTGAGCAAAATAACCTTTCTTTCCATAATTATAACACTTCACATATGCTATATTTTCTCTCCTTGGCCCTTAGCCTTTTGCTTCTTGACAATATGACCCTTTGGTCCATTCCTTTGAGGAGGCCGAGAACCTTTTCTTTTACCTCGATTGGCATTGTTGCCTTTTGGTCCTTTGCTTTTAGCAACAAGAGCCACATTAGAGGAGTCATATGCTTTTAAGCGATCCTCCTCCATTTCGAGGTGCCTAGTGATCTCTGAAAGGGTTTTGACATTCTCATTATGTGTCAAAATAAGTTTCACATTCTTCCAATGCTTAGTATGATTTGGAAGAGCCCGAATTACATTTAGGACTTGTTCCTCCTTAAAGATAGCCTAGCCATCTGCCTTAAGATTACGAACCATAACACTCAGGGTTCGTAAATGTTCAGCCATAGTATGATCTGCCTTAAGATTACGAACCATAACACTCAGGGTTCGTAAATGTTCAGCCATAGTATGAGTCGTATTAATCGCGTAGTTCATCCACTTGAGGTGTAAAGCATGAAGCCTTGTAGCGGATATTTGACCAAAAGTGATCTTAAGTTTATCCCACATGTCCTTAGCAGTGGCACAATCCTCAAACTCTCCAATTAGATCATCATGCATGAAATACAACATAGTATAACATATCTTACGATCCTTTTTGGACCAATCTACATAAGCCTTTAAGGCTGCTTGATATTGCTCACTAGTAGTACCAATATCTTTTTTGTCTTTGTCTTTGACTGAAGGTGCAGTCATAATTATGGTTAATTATTTGAGCTATTATCTTTCATTTAGAAGATACTGAATCTTCCTTTGTCACATATCATAATTGGACCCATCTAATTTTTCAGTGCTGGACAAATCACCGATCAAGATTTTAGTTGCCATATCTACAAGTATATATAAAAATGACGTGAGGCACATTTCCATTAATTAAATTATCTAAAAATCCATAATTCATGTAATATGATTGAAAATTTTGCTAAGCTCATAATCATCTCATACAAAAAATGAATTAGGAATTTCTATAATTTAATTAACCTAGTTTAATTTGACATATCATAAAGATGCGAAAAAAATATCTTACATGTAATACTAATTTACAAAAAAACTTAATACATGTAAAACAAAAATTACATACAAAATTATATAAAAATCATTTATATAATATTATTTTAAATATAATACAAAAATACCTATAAAACATGTTTATGGAATTTTTCAAATTATATTATATGAAAACACATTCATGAATTTATAACAATTTAACTCAATAATTTTAAAGGTCAAGATTTCATGTTATTAAAATAATTTTAATAACATTAGTGATCATATCCCTTAACAAATAATATTTACAATTAAATTCGTTTATCAATATAAACTCACGCATGTGTTATTTCAGATTAATGGCACATTTATGAATGCACAAACAGAACAAGCAACCTTTATTTGCATAAAGGTACATGCTTATAAGAACGTTTTCAGTTTTCTATCAAAAACTTTTAACCAAAACCTTTTCAAAATCCTTTACATGAGTCATGCATACAACACTCATTAAATGCATTTAACACATTTACTGTGCATCACTGTATGGACAACATTTGTCTAAAGCTTTTCATGAGTTTGTCGTTTTTCACGATGGATCTCCAAGAGTTTTTAACATTGGTCTCCGTTATATATTACTTATGAATGCACTCTTCTTCCTTTGTAATGTTTATGTGCATAAACAATATGAAATAAAAATTTCCGGATTCCGTAAAAACAATTTCAACATAAACCCAAGATATTCTTATGCATATGAACACAACAAAATTGAAATGTATTAAATGAGTTTGTCATTTTGTTCTTATGTGAAACCACTTTCATAGTGAATGAAATGACACACTAATGCAGTTTACATGAACAAATAAAAATCGCAAATCATGGGTCAATTTTTTAAGTATGACGTAAACGCAAATACAAACATGGCTTTGATACTAATGTAGAATTTTTATAAAGATTAATCTTAATGCGGAAGCGGTAAATCGATTCTCTGTTTGCTAGTTCACATTTCACAGTTAGCTACTAGAGTCATCGTTAATCCACGCCCTAAACTCTAAGCCTTGATGATGTGATTCACGTGATGAAGAATGAAGGGAGTTTTTTTTTTTGGATTGCAATGAATGTAATAATTATCTTTACTCCATTAATCCTCCTTTTATATGAGGACGAACATAATCGACAAAAGTTACATCTTGTGTAACTTTCAACAATCAATACTTGCTTTTGAAAGTTACACTTATACCTTCTGAGCTTTAGAAAGTAAAAACACTCTACTGAGAGAGAGATCAATATTCATTGAAGCTCATATTGAGCAAACCCTACTTTCATTAGTTGAAAGCTTATAGAGGCTTGTTGAATACTACTAGTTGAAAGGTTAAAGAACCTTTAAAAATATGTATTTGTGAATATGGTAAGACTCGTCAAATTACTACTTAGAGATTTATTAGTAAAATACTCAAGTTAGATACTTAAGGACTGAACGTGGACTTGGTGATAAGCTCAACTAGTACAAATTAACTGTGTTGTTCTTTCTTTTTCTTTAACTTTTAACTTTTAACTTTTAAATTTTTATATTTTATTTACCGTTGTTTTTAATTTACCAGAGGTTTTTTTTTATTTAAATTTTAATAGGCTCTTATAGTTTATACGAATTTATAGTAACTTGCAAAAGTTTTTGAGTCACGTACAATTCACGTCCCTTTCATGTGTTATCAATCTTCTCATGCTTCAAGATTGGTTATTCAGTATTATTTTTCATTATTGAATGACACTTCTTTATATTGTGAGACCTTCTCTTTTATACTATTAACCTAAAATATCAATAACGATTTACACCATGGTTATGAAAATCGTATCGTACCGATCAGTACCGGCCGTTATGTACTGTACTGACCGAAACGATATCAAGGATTTCGGTATTTTTCGGACCATTCCACAAAAATTTGAATTTTCCAGGGACCATTTTGCAAATAACAAAAATTAAACCCTAAAAAATCTACCCCCCCACCTTCCGGAGTCTTCTTCTCTCTTCTTCGATTTTTCGTCTTCACCACACACGCACGCCTCTTCTCCTCTCTTCTCCGATCTGTCTCTCGGTGTCTCGCCGTCTCCTCCTCGTCGTCGACGTCTTCTCCAGTCCTCCTCCTTTGAGTCTTCGACCGGTGGTTTGCTCTCCCTTCGAGTCTTCGACGATTCGACCTCACCTCAGCTTGCTCCTCCTCTTCGCCGGCTTCAGCCTTCTCCTTCGTCCTCCTCGAGTCTTCAACGCACCACACGACGGCATGACCACCTCAGCTTAGCCGGAGCACACGACCCGACGTCAACCCGGATTGACACCGAAGACCCGATTGTTTTTGGGGTGTATGTTTTTATTTTTGTTTCATTTTTCATGGCTTTTTGAGAATGATTGCTTCTGTGATTGTGTTGGTTGTTGGATTATGGTGGATTTGGGGTGAAAAATTGGTGTTGTTGTGTTGGATTTGGGGAAAAATTTGGAAGTGAATTTCGGATGAAAATGAGAAATCTGAATGGAATGGAAATTTAGAAATTTGGAAGTTGATTTCGGTTGATTGTTTTTTATCATTTGTGAGTTCTGAAATTCAGCCGAAATTGGAAATTTGGAATTGGATTTTGGAATTAGATTTTGGCATTTTGCATTTTGGAATTGGAAGTGGATTGGAAATTAAATTTGAAATGGTGATTTATTGATTATTGAATGGTGGAAATTGGCTTGTGATTTATTATG
>JANVCQ010000003.1:31168307-31179012 GCA_025531925.1 Erythroxylum plowmanianum
TTTGAATTTAAACAGATAACAGATATGTACAGTTTGAATCTATCTCAACAACTAAATCTATGTAGCAACAGGACTTGATCAAGCAACATATGCACCACAGACGTGCTTCATCTATATAAACAAACAAACAAAGATATTTTATATGAATAGAGACATGAGTTTATGACCTTATATAGACAAGTCCTGAGACCCTACTTCTGCCACTCCTTTTATTCTATAGACAAGTCCTGAGACACTACTTCTGCCACTCCTTTTATTCTTCTGTACTTTAATCTTCACTCATACTCATGGATTTCGGTAACCAAGACATGGGGAAAAGAGTCATTGAGCAAGAGCAACTGATCGAGTCCTTGCTTATAAACCGACCCAACACTGATACCAATATTGGCATTAGTAGCAATGATGGTTTGTCATCAGGAGACACTTCCCATTATTCAGCTACTCTTTTATTTAGTATCTTCGCCGTGGCTTGTGGCACTTTCTCTACAGGAGTCACTGTGAGTTAAAAAACACAACTTTCTGGTTCTACTTGTTAGTATTTATCTTCATTGAGGTAGTTGTGGTTGAAGGGAATGCAAATGTCTATCTTTGAAGCTCTTTAAGAGGTTGATTCATCTCCGGAGTTGTGTTCTTTGATGCTTTACAAGGGAAGATGTTAATGCTAGTTGAAAACATGCATCTTTTTTAAACTCTCTGCAGATAGGGTATTCTGCTCCCGTGGAGTTCGGCATCAGGAAAGATTTGGGCCTTTCCGTGGCAGAGGTAAATGGAATGTTGATTAATATCTTATCCTTTTCAAATATCAATGAGAAAGCACTAGGAATGTCATTAGCTGATTTCTGATCTATTGAAATTTTTGTGCAATTTCCTTGGATGGATTGCTAGGAGGAAACTTACATAATAGTATTGTAGCATGCTGATCTTTTTGCAGATAAAAGAAATTTTTTGTGTGTCCGTTGTTAAACATGATCTTTTATAATCTACCAGTGCAGTTCTAAACCATAATTTTTTTTCTTTTATTTGCAAAAAGATCAACATACTACAATACTATTATCTAAGTTTCCTCCTAACAATCCATCCAAGGCACTCTCCTTCAAGTTCAGCATGACATGGCATATATGGACACTCTTACTTCAGACTATGCAACCATGTCATCGAATTAACTGGACAGATTTACTAGTATTCTCTCCCTCTTTTTCTTCTTATCATTGAGTACTGACCCCCATTTAAAATGCTGCAGTTTGCTGTGTTTGTGTCGATATGGAGTGTTGGGGGATTAGCAGGTGCGGCAGTAAGTGGGTGGATAACAGATCTTATTGGTCGCAAACGTGTAAGATTATCCTTATTTGGCTGTTACTTTCTCGGTTTTTAGCACTGCTTCTATTCTCATCTCCTAATCTTTGGATTTCTCATTTTCGAGCAGACAATGTTGGTCATCGATGTCTTTTACATCACAGGATGGTTGGTGATAGCATTTGCAAAGGTTTCAAAATCTTGTGTTTTTAATGTTTCCAAAGGTTCCTTTCTCATAGTCTGCTTAACCTAAATTCGGTGTAAAGGACATTGTTGATTTTAAGTTGATAATAATCTGAAACGTGATTTGTTAATAATTTTTTGGAGCCAGCCAATGGATACACTGGCTTAGTCTTGCATACATCCTTCGTTGTTGTATTTCGCTAACTGTTTGGGTTGTTAATTATATGTTTCTGTAAATATATTGGAAGGGTGCTTGGCAACTTGACCTTGGAAGACTGTTACTGGGCCTTGGCGAATCTATTAATAGCTACTTGGTAACTGCTATATGATCCTGTTCTTGACATTTCCGGTTAATTAATCAGTAAAGTGATCATCTTTTATGTTTCTTTTACCAAATGCAGTCACCAATATATGTTGCAGAAATAGCACCCAAGTATATCAGAGGGGGAGCATTTTCTCTGACTCAAGTGAGCTCAAAGATGAAAGAATTTTGTCTACTAATGCTACGACTTCCTCTTTTCTTGGCTATTCATGAACTGTTTTTGTTTCTTCATAGTTAACAGTAATTTTCGGCATCGCATTAACATTTGTCATTGGCTCCATTATCAACTGGCGCATGTTGGCCATTATAGGTAGCTTCTTTTACCTTCCACACTGTAGTAAGTAGCCTATATAACTTAACATTGCCAACTTGTTGCATGCTTGTGGTCCCAGGGGCCATTCCAGGTGTAGCCCAACTAATTGTTGCTTTCTTCATTCCTGAGTCTCCTAGATGGTTGGTGAGTCCAATACAAAATTCCTCTTAATTCATATTATTGAGAAGTTCACTGTAGAGTACCTTGAAGACGTGAATTCTAAACCATGATATCTCTGTCTGCAGGCAAAGATTGGCCGAGTAGATGAGTTTAAAACAACTCTTCAACGCCTTAGGGGAAAGAAAGCTGATATTTCTGAGGAAGCAAAGGAAATCAAAGTTACATATTCTGAAGCTGTTGCCTATTTTGAAAACAATTTCGTTTCCCTTCGTACTTTTTGTGACAAATATGCTATCAGTTCTCAATCATTTTTTATTTTTACAAACTAAATGATTAGTAGAAGTTGGAAAAAGTTGTATAACTGAAGAGTAATTTTCTCCCTTTTTCTTCATGGTTCTTGTTGGGAACAATTTGTCCATCTTAGGAGTCTATTGATGCATTTAATTACATCTCCAATGATGGCATCTTAGATCTATTTCAGAGGAAGTATGCTCGCTCACTAACTGTAAGTATAAACTAAAACTGTCAACTAATCAAATATTTTTAACCAATTGGCTATCCATCAATATACTTTATATTTGCTACAGATTGGCATTGGGCTAATGATTTTTGAGCAGATCTGTGGATTGAGTGCATATACTCTGTATACAGGTTCTATATTTGTTTCAGCTGGTAAGTCAGGAGTCCATAACGTTGTTGATGTTAGAAAATGGAATAGAAATCATCCTCAAGCTGCTAACTTTGTACATTGCTGCAGGCATCTCAACTACAGTGGGATTCGGGACAGTTGCCGTATTTGAGGTTTTGTATCGTTGAGTTGTTTATTTTGAAAACATAACTGCCTGTTCCATCTAGCTGTTGGACCTGGCCATGACCTTAATCGGGTATTTAAATTGCATTTCTGATAACATACCTTTTTTCGCAGATTGTTGTGACCTTTATGACAATGATGTTAGTGGACAAATCAGGCAGAAGACTGCTTTTGATGGTTTGATAGCACAAAAATACTTCAAATTTGTAAGTGAACACTCAACAGACTAAATTAGAGATGCTAAAGTGAAAGAAAAAGCTAATTTGCAGGTTGCATGGGCTGGACTTACGTTTGGCAGCGTTCTTACAGGATTGTCATACTTCTTGCAGGTAGTACATTTAAAGTGTATGAATTATGACAAGGTTTTAGTAGGTTTTGATTTGAATTGATTTTCTTGAGGCTTTGACTGCTCTGGACAGGACATTCACTGGTTGAAGGATTTCACTCCAAAGTTGGCACTTATTGGCGTAATGGTAAAGCAATAAGTTGAAAGCATCTTACCTTGCTCTATAAAACAATCAATGTGATGCGTAAAGATCTTACCCTGCAACCAGGTGTTCTTGGGTTCTTACTCGTTAGGGTCATCAATTCCATGGATAATCATATCAGAGGTCAGATAACACTGTTACTTCTAGGCATGATTTTACTCCGTTAACCAAATTCATTAACATTGCGTTCAATGTTTGAGGAGCCTGGAATTCCGTTTCAGATTTTTCCCATAAACATAAAGGGTTCTGCTGGAAGCATTTGCAATGTGACCTTCAGTGTGTGTTCTTTGATTTGTTCATACAGTTTCCAGTTTATGCTTGACTGGAGCTCAACAGGTGGTTTTTCCTACCTCTCCTACCCTCCTTTTTAGGCATATAATTGCTACTTATGATGAATGCTTATTGGTAGAGGAAGTTAAATTCCTTCTTCTCCACCAGCTTATGCTTTCTGATTAAAAGGGGAACAAAAAATCCAACACATGGCTTCTCCTCTGTTTACAGGTACTTTCTTCATATTTGCAGCCGTTAGTTCATTTGGGATCCTATTTCTGGCAACATTGGTTCCAGAAACAAAGGGCCGAACTTTGGAGGAGATAAATGCGTTAATGACTGATTCTTTGCAGTGAAACTGGTCGTGATAGAATCGATGTGATAAATAAATATTTGCTATTATTAGAACTGAGAAATTATTAAGAAAGACTTGAGAGATATATCTTAAAGATTGTCGAAGCAAATGGAGAAATGAATATCAGGACTATTCCCGGATTTAACTAAGCCACAGGTCAACAACAGATAACAGAGTTATTCTTCTTTGCTCGAATTTGAATTTTACCTATTAATCAATTACCTTTTACAGTTGAAAACTTATTAATAGCACTTTAAAGTCAAGTTTATGAATTTAAAATTTTATGAACCACTAAAGTTCATAAAGAAAGATTAAAACTATAATTGCAAATAATTTAATTTTATCTCAAAAGAATTAAAATTTATCCAATCGTTTTCTGTGGAGATTATTAGTCTAGTAATGTACATCCATAATGAAGTTGAACCTCACCAGCCGTCTTGGAACACCATAGTTTAATTTTAGAACAAGGACTCGCAACACGAAGCCGTGCTCTACCTATGCAAGCTATTAGTTCATTATTTTATTTTTTTGAGAATTTGTCACATGAACAAACACGGTCCAAATACAGTTTCGTGAGTATACCTTCAGAATTTTATCATCAAGATAAACCCTCAAATGTAAAATTTAGGGTTTAACTGTCCAGTTACTAAACCAACAGAGGTCCCTTTTGGTGACCTATATTAGTGGTGATTTTTACTTAAAATAGGGTTTCTAGCACCTATTAAGAAAATATGACCAATATAGTTCTGTGTTGGTTAAGAGACTTTGAATCGTCTTAGGATTTTATGAGAATAAACGACGACCTTTTATAGGAGACGAAAACACACCCAAAGTAGTTATAAGGAGTTGAGCAAAATGGTTTTCAGACAAAAAAAGAATTGGAGAAACTTTGGAGATAAAAAAAAAGGGTTACACTAAGTTTCAAATAAATTACTTCAAGATTTCAAGAATCTATAAGATGGTTTCTTCTACCTTGTTTCTTGCTTAATTTTTGTTGGATTCTTTTAATTTAATATGAATCAAATTAGGATAGATCTAGATGAGATGAAACTAAAACTGTGTTTGAATTAATTCTTTGATTTGTTGAAAGACTATTTTGTGTGTGTGAATTATTGATGATTATATCTTGTTTTTAATTAAAATATACTAGCGTCTTAATTCAATTTTAGATTTCATAGATAAGGATTAATAAATCATATGTATGAATAGATCATGACATAAATAATAAGAGTTGCTTAGAGTCCTAAAGATAGGATCATATAAATCTTCTAGGAAAAACCAAATTTATCAAAGGAAATTTATAGATGGGGTTTTGATTAGAAAAATATTTCAATTAATCAATTTAAGGATAAAGACTGTATGTCCTAAGAAAGAATATGATTGCAATTTTAAGTAAAGATTATAGAGATTATTTGTTTGGATCTTAATTATCAGTCGATTGGTTCATTCTTGTTTATTTGTTCGGTTTGTTATCTTAGATTAGTAACTATAGTTTTTTTTATTTTTCTTTTATTCAATCATTCGTTTTGTTAAATTAGATAAAAAAAAGAAGGTTAATACTAGTACTTGTAGTCCTTATAGGATCTACATTTATATATTATAAAAATGATAAATGCACTTGGCTAATTTATCTTCATTACTGTTTTAATCAGATACATACATCATCGCATCAAATTTTTTGTGTCAGTATCATAGACTAGGGTATTAGGAACATTTTATTTTTATTAATCTAATAATTTTCTTTGTTTTTGGTGTTTATTTATTTTAAAACCTTATGTCTAGATCTTGTATTTATTGCTTTAATTTCAGAATTTAAGTACTTGATCTTACTGCGTACAAATATATTGACAAAATAAGGTGGACAATATACTATGAGGAATTATGATACCCTATCGTTTATAAGGACTTAATTTAGAACTATTAGGCCAAAAGGAAGGCTAATAATTTTGAGTTTAAGGTTAACATGATGTTGATCATTTTAATAATTTTGTAATTTGATGGCTTGCCTTATGAGGATTTAATTGCACATATCACCAATTTTTCAGAGATTTGTGATACATTCAAAATTAACAAAAACTTAGAGGGTGCTATTTGGTTAAGATTGTGCCCTTTTACATTGAGGGGTATAGTAAAATCTTGGTTGAAACATATTCCTCCTGTATCCATTATCACCTAGAATAAGCTTGCTAAAATTTTTTAAGCCAACATTTCCCCCTAGCATGAATAATAGGACTTAGGAATAACACCTTCTCCTTTCAAACATTAGAGAGTAAGACATTGTATGTGATACTTGAGAGATGAAAGAAACTATTGAGAAAGTACCACTCCATTGCCTCAATTTGAGATTATAAATGTAAATGTTTTGTAATGAGTTAAGTTATCTATCTAAGCAAATGGTCAATGAATCTTTGGGTGAAACGACTAGCTTTAAAACTTCTAAAGAACTGCAAAAGATTATGTAAAGTATTACCATAAATAATTACCAATATGGAAGTCCGAGGTTGAAGTCAAGATGAAATGGCATCCATAATGTAGATATGATGACAATATTAGAGGTAAAGTTAAAAGCATTAAGTAGAAAGATGGACACTATGGGATTAGTAGCTTAATCGAAGTAAGTGGTGGGTTGTTATATTTGTGTTAGGAGACATTCAATTTTGAATGTAAACTCTTTATAATATAAACAATTGTCTAAGCAAGTTTCTTTTTATAGAAAACTTTCCAAATTAATATGTATGATCGTGTGATGAACAATATGACAAATATTAATTTATATTCTTTTGAAAAGGAATTTATTTTTTCTTAACTACCCTCAATGTCAATAGGTATAGTTGCACTAGTGGAGGTAGATTTTTGACTTTTGATAGTCATAAGAGAGTTCCATAAACTTAATTATTATAAAAAAGATTAATATTATGTATGTTTTGTTACTACAAGCATAATTTAAGTAACTATATCTTCTTTGATAGATAATGACCTAACTAGATAATGACAAAAAATATGAGACATGTGAGCAAGAAAGTAATGATCTTAATGAGTAAAGAACTACTATATGCATGCATCAAAACTAGACTTTTGTGAAGTAAATAGTTAGCCTTTAATTATGAAATCTAGAAAAATAAAAATACCATTAAGGGTAAAAGATATACAACTCCTCTATAGTTTGAGTAACGTAAAAAAAACTCCTAATCTTTAAAATTCTAAAAAAAATTATAATTTTTAATTTCACCAAAAATTATTTTCTTATAACGCATATTAACCAATCAAATGGTACTAATATAGTGATTCAACTTAAATCTTACAATTGGATTGAACTAATTAAGTCTAACTCAAATTAATAGTTTAGATTAACTATAATAAATTATTGGTTTGATCCAAATTTAATTAGTTTAGATTATATTTAAAAGTTCAATTGTATCATTGTATTAGTAACATTTAACTGGTACATATAAGATATTCATATGACATGTTTTTTATCGCTATTTTTAACGAAAGTAGAAGAGAAGGAGCCAAGATGAAAATTATGAAGATTTTTTTTTAATTCTAAAGATTAAGAAATTTTCTAAAAGTTAATTAAATAATAGGGATTTTGGTACATTTTACTTTACTTTGAACTATATCCGTTTAAATCCTTGTAGACTTGCTCATATTTCTTTAAAAGCTACAATTTAGTATATGCTTACCTTCATTGATAAATTCCCCAGATAGCTCAACTTTCTCACAAATAAAAATAATTTCTTTTTCATTTTGAAGTAATTAGTGGCTTAAAATGGAAATCAAATTAGGAAAGAAGTAAGCATCCTGGAACTTGTAATGGTTTAAAATATTGTAAAAAAATTAATGATTTATGTAAAAGTTATAGTATAAAGAGATATTGCATAACTCAACATAATAGTGTTGTTGGATGCATGCATATGATAACACTAAAGAAAGGTTATTATATACTTTTGAAATATTTACTTGTCTAAATACTTCCTATCTAAAGCAGGATGTTATTTGATAAATCTTTATCCTCCCATATCTCTTGATTTCAAGATTATAAAAGATATAGTGTAACAAAGTTATTACTTTCTCCAATTTACATATATTTTCTTGTCCTGGATGTGTACGTATAAAAGATAGTAAATTAGACTCCATATCTAAGAAATATATATTTGATATGTTGAATGTCAAACCTATTAATACTTATTCAAAGTTTTCAACCGCTCATTTATTATAAATAAATTTTGATGTTGATTATATATCTTGAGTTCTTTACTCTTACGCAATTAATAACATTTCATTTGTTATAATTTTTACTCGTTTATATAATTTACTTGGTGTTAATGTTATTTACAGCTATATACGTTCAACTACAGAATGGAGTGTTGATAAATTCTAAATTGAATTATGATATACTAACTAGGCTGTGGTAATCCATGCTTAGAGTTTGAAAGGAAACAAAAAGTATTAGTTTGGTACGTTGACTCAAATTACACAAGTGACCTTTACATGAAGACATCTCTTGTTAGTTATTTATTTTTATTGGTTGATGAGCAATCATTTAGAAAAAAACTATGTGTGCTATATTTGTAAACTCAATTACAAACACAGAATGTATGGTTGTTTTTTAAAGCTCCAAAGAAGTTATTTGATTGAGAAGTTTATTTAAGAAATTTAATTAGGTTCTAAGGATTTATTTGTTGATTTTGATGGTCCAAAATGTTATATATTTGACTAAGTATATAATGGTTCATAAGAGGATCAAACATATTGGCATCATATACCATTTAGTTCAAGATAACTTTTTGGAGCAATGTTACTGTGAAGAAAATTGATAGTACAAAATATCTTATAGATATAAAGTATTTCTCGAACTTAATAAGAAATTTCAATATTTAAGTTCTTCTATGTAAACATTTGAAGAAGTTGGAGTTAAAATTTTCACATATAAGTCACACCAAAATGGATATAATATGATGAGGTTGCATTTGAATTATGAAAACAAGACAAAGTCATCGATTAAGTTGATTTGTATAATTCACATGGTGTTAATGTTGTTTACAACTATACGTTCAATTCTAGACTAGGGTGTTGATAAACTCTAAATTGAATTATGATATACTAACTAGGCTGTAGTAATCCAAGCTTAGGAAAGGAAACAAAAAGTATTAGTTGGGTATGTTGACTCAAACTATGCAAGTGTCTTTTATAGGGAGATATCTCTTATTGGTTATGTAGTTTTATTGGTTGCTGGGCAATAAGTTAGAACATAACTCCATGTGCTACATTTGCAAACTCAACTAAAAAGACCGAATGTATGGTATTTTGTGAAGCTCCAAAGAAGTTATTTGATTAAGGAGTTTGTTTACTAAATTTAATTAGATTCTACGGATTTATTTGTTGATTCTGGTCCAAAAAGTCAAGTATATAATGGTTCATAAGAGGATCAAACATATTGACATCAAATGGCATTTATTTTTTTCTTAACTACCCTTGACGACAATAGATATAGTTGCATTGGTGGAGGTAGACTTTTGAAAGTCACAAAAGAGTTCCATAAACTTAATTAATATCGAGAATATCAATACTTTGTATGTCTTATTACTATTATTTAAGTAATTACTATATCTTCTTTGATGGATAATGGCGTCACTAGATTATGACAAATAAGATTGGGATATGTGAGTGAGAAAGTAACGATCTTAATGAGTAGAGAACTACAAGATGCATCAAAATTAGACTTTTATGAAGTAAATAGTTAGCTTCAATTATGAAACTTAGAAAACTAAAAATACAATTAAGGGTAAAAGATATACGACTCTTCTATAGTTTAAGTAACGTAAAAAAAGCTCCTGATCTTTAAAATCTTTCTAAAAACTTATAGTTTTTAATTTTACAGAAAATTTCTTTTCTTAGACTTCCTTTAAAACATAACAAAACACATATTAACTAATCAAATTTTACTAATATGGTAATTCAACTTAACTCTTAAAATTGAATTGAACCAATTAAATTTAACTCAAATTAATAATTTAAGTAAAAATAATAAATTATCAGTTTGAATCAAATTTAATTAGTTTGGATCATATTTAAAAGTTCAATTGTATTATCGTATTGATAACATTTAATTGGTACACATATGATATTCATGTAAAATGTATTTGATTATTGTTTTTAACGAAAGTATAAGAGAAGGAACCAAGATGAAAATTAGGAGGAGTTTTTTTTTAGTTTGAAAGATTAAGAGATTTTTTAAAAGTTACTTAAATTATAAGAGCTCGGTACCTTTTACCCTTTAAGTATATCCATTCAAATCCTTGTAGACTTGCTCAATTATTTTTAAAAGCTACGATTTAGTATATGCTTAACTCCACTGATAGCTTTAGTACATAGGTCTACTTTCTCTTATATAAAAATAAAATAATTTTCATTTTAAGTAATTAATGACTTAAAATGAAAATCAAATTTGGTTCTGCCGGATTCTGGCGAGACTGAGTGTTGCTGTTTGGATCCATAGAATTGTCTGCTTTCTGTAGAAGCTTCGACGATAGAGTCCCTGCAAAACAAG
>JANVCQ010000003.1:31187615-31200215 GCA_025531925.1 Erythroxylum plowmanianum
CTCACAATTGGAGGAGTCGTAGGTTCATTAATAAACGGAAAGATGGCTGACCTCTTTGGTAGAAGATATGTAAGTCACATCTAGAGGAATTTCAGTTTTAAAAAATCCAAAATCTCAGGGAATTTGATTATTATATTGCAGACTATGTGGATAGCTGAATCATTCTGTCTCATGGGATGGCTTGCTATAGCATTTGCAAAGGTATGTCTGTTCTTTTACTTCTGCGTAACTATTCTCTATTAAGTTAAATTTGAGTAACCAGTGGCTGTAGCATATTAGGCTGCTTGGTTGCTGGATGTTGGAAGACTATCTACGGGAATAGGATTGGGAATCATTTTTTTTGTTGTAAGTATAATATCTTTGCTACATAATAGCTTGTAACTGTACTTGCCTTGTGCAGGCACATACATTTAGACTTGCCAATGTACTTTTACACTTCATTCCAATTTACAGGTACCAACCTACATTGCTGAAATAACACCAGAGAAATTTCGTGGAGGTTTTACGGCTTGTAATGAGGTTAACTTATATTCCAACACTTTTCTTTTTTCTTTTTTTTTGGAGTTAAAAAATAAGGTGTTCTTTTATGAATACTGTGTGTGTTATGCAGTTGATGATATGCAGCGGTTTTTCCATGACTTATTTTGTTGGAACTATGGTGTCCTGGCGTACCCTGGCTCTAATTGGTAACATTTATCTTCTTCTTCTTCTTCTTGCATTGACAATTATATGGCTTATTGTATCTGTTTGTTTGAACCTCTAAGGTGCTATTCCTTGTACCTTGCATGCTATTGGTGTATTTTTCATTCCAGAGTCTCCTAGATGGTTGGTAAGTCGAGTTCTACTCTTACATGGTGATCAAGTGATGACCACCAAGCTTTTTCCATATTTAAAATACTAAGAATCCTTAGGTTTTTCTTAGCCATTCTTAATTCCAGTTTATTAATATTGATTATTAGATTGACTACACCTCCTGCAGGCAAAGCTCAGTCGCGAAGAGGAGGTTTTAGCAACTCTGCGGAGCCTTAGGGGAAAAAATGCTGCCATTTTTGAAGAAGCGGCAAATATTACAGTATGCTTCCACCTTTCTAATTAACTGTATGACATGAAATTCTTTCCTAATGTCTACAATTTTGCTTCCAGGATTTTACAGAAGCGTTTAGAGGGCAACCTGCTGATGGTAAATTATGGGACATGTTCCACCCAAGATATGCTCGTATTCTCCTAGTGAGTGTTTGCTTAAAAATCTTATGCTCCTACGTAGTAAGTATAGCTTCTAAAAATATCAGTTGTTTCCAGGTGGGAATTGGCATTATGTTATTTCCCCAAATTGGTGGTACAAGTGCAGTTGCATATTATGCCCAATCCATCTTTGAGAAAGCCGGTAAATTCAGGGTCTTCTTTTTTCTTTTTTAAGATCTGTAAAGCACAGAACAGAGAGACTAGTAACATATAGCCTTCAAATTTCAGATTTTTCCAGTGATTTTGGCCAAAAGTCATTGGCTATTGTCGAGGTATGCCATACTATATACAAGTCTGGTTTAAATTCTCCTAAGAACCTTCTGATTGGATTAGATGTTATCTTTCAGATACCATTTGCTACTGCATCTGTACTCTTAACTGATAAAGTTGGAAGACGGCCACTTCTCTTGGTTAGAAAGCATAATTTGAATTCTATCTAGTCCACTAAACTATACACTACGAAAATATAGTCTAATTACATGTTTTTCAGATTTCTGCATCTGGCATGTGTCTAAGTTGCTTCATTGCAGGACTGGCCTTCTGCTTACAGGTTTGTCAGTAGATGATAAGTTGCCTTTCCATTCCATTCCAAGTTTTGAACTGCCTGAGTTTTGTACTTAATTATTATAAACAGGGGTACCACCTTGCAAAGGAAATCACTCCCGTTCTGGTTTACTTTGGCATATTGGTAAGGAACTGCAATGACGTCATTATGGTATTGCCAAGGTTGCAGCAGTATCTCAATGTGTTTGTTTTATTAACAGGGATATTGTGTGTTTAACACAGTAGGAATGGCTGGATTACCGTGCGTTATAATGTCCGAGGTATCGTAAATTCCTTGAAAAGAGATTACAAGTTGAATAGCTGAGATGAAGTTAGAATATCTTGATTTCAGATTTTCCCTATAAACATCAAAGGAAGAGCTGGAAGCCTGGTGAGTTTGATCAGCTGGACACTGTCATGGACTGTTGCTTATACTTTCAACTTCATGATGGAGTGGAGCTCAGCAGGTAATTGAGAAATCATGTATCCATCTATTGTACCTTGTCTATCCTTCCTGTTGTGTCCTTATGGATTTTACTGCATTTTTTGGTAATGCAGGAACTTTTCTGATATTCTGTCTCATTTGGGGTTCAGCTGTTCTATTTATTTTCAAGTTGATTCCAGAGACAAAGGGTCGATCTTTGGAAGAACTGCAAGCATCATTTACTAATGTAATCTAGCATTGATCATAATCTAATCAAATTAAAACTCCCTAATTAGCATCTGACTATACTGCCATATTTAGGTGCTTTAATCTTGTTTCTTGGGAGTTTATAGAAATGATTTAATTGTTAAGTTACATATGTAATAATATGGTCTTGTTAGACTCAAAAGTATAACAAATTTACCAATCAACCAGGCTACCATCCTCTGCATTTTATTCAACTCCCTTGGTCATAGGAAATCTATAGTCTTTCTCGACATAGTAATGGAGATCTACTTTCTCTACATAGTTCAGGTTATCTAAATATGTTATTGGTTAACGTTTAACTTACAAGCAACAACTCTCCTTCTTGAGTCCTTAGGTAAAGCTGCTGTAGAATTTATACAACATACATAAAATTATTATTAACTTAATCTTTGGCATGCAACTATCAACATCTAATTAGTCTTCATTTTCTCCTGAAATCATGTACATTGATACTACTTAATATTTAGTTGATTTGTTTATTTAGTTAGAGTCACTCAGAGTGTATAAATAAGTAAATGTATATCACATCATATACACACAGAAATACAGAGAATGTTTCTACATTTCTTCTTCGTTCTTTATTTCTACATGGTATCGGAGCCTTCTTTGTAACAAAAGGAGTTAAAATTTTGGAGTCAATCTTCATTCTCTCTCACAACATTCTACTTTAGTATTATGGGTTTCCAAATCTACTCCGAAAATGATTTTGCATATACCTGATTGTTACTCCTCTTGAGCAGATTACAACAATGTTAAAATCATCTCTGGTAGCCTCTCCATCAGCGGTCATGTGCTATTCAAAGTCATTGGATTCTGAAATCCTAATTGCGGGTGTTTGAAGGAAGAAGAAGATCTAAACGATGTTGTTTAGCTTCCAAGAAAAACATTGTCGTTTAGTCATGGAAGGTGGAAAATAGGTTGGTTGCCACGTAATCCAATATCCTAGTCATAGCCATCTTAGCAACCAAGGACGGATTCAGATTGGGAGCAAGTGGGTGCTTCCAAAAAATTTCATATAAAAATTATTATTTTAAGTTTTGATCCTATAAAAAAAAATTTCTCCCATTAAAATTTTACCCCGTTAAAAATAAAATTTTGTCCTCATTAAAATTTTGCCATCACTCAAAAAAATTTCTGGATCTGTCCTGTCAGCAACCACATCATCTGAAACCTCACTTACCACATCACACTACCACATCAGCTACCACAACATTACTAGCTCATTGCCATCTCAACACAAATACTTACACGTAAGCTATAATCATTACCTTATTTCTCCATATGTCTTCTCCTCCTTAGTTTGGTTTAGACCCATCGGATCGATTCAGTTTAAAAAGGAGTTGATCGATACTTTGACTGTCCTATTCATTATATTTTAATTCAGTTTCTCTGCAAATGAGATTAGTTCCTAAGGTTTTTCTTCATTTAGAATCAAATTTTAATGTCCAAAAAACCAAACTCCATCTCTATAAGTAGGTTTTCTCCTATTTTATAGTCTTCTTTCACTATGGATGCCTCTAAACTTCCCCAATACAATCCCAACCCTATTAATATCATCTTTGATAGCTCTAACTATGATCTTTGTGTTAAGGAAATATGTAGCTTTCTTGAGGAGAGACTCTTTTGGTGATTGTTACTAGAGAAATATCTAACCCAATTCAAAGAAAGATGAAGACATTAATGTATTCATCGAATGATTGGTGCCATGGGATGTAATGAATCATCAAATCTTAACATAGTTTCAAAATACACATGTCAATACCTTCAAACTTGACTTTTGATGTTTTGATACAACCTAGGAGATATGGAAATCGTTATTTTGTATTTGATGATGTCCACCAACTTTAGTTGCATAGGAGACTTCATCTGATTCAATAACAACCTGGACAGACAATACACAGATATGTGCCTCAATTGCAAAAATCTTTAGGATAAACTAACACTTGGCGATCTTGTCTGACCTAGTTCTAATGCTATTGTGATTTACGTAAACCTTCAAGATCGTCAACATATATGATATTTACTTATAACTCTCAAGGATAAATTTGAATTAATTCACAGCTCTCTTCTTCATAGAGAAATTGTACCCAATCTTGACATTGTCATTAAGGAGCTCATCTCAAAAGAAAGTCACCTCAATATGCTCCGTATGGAAAAATATGTCCCATCTACTGATGTTGTGCTTGCAGCTCATACCTTTTCTGAAACTTCTAACAACTTAGGTAATAAGTTTTATAAAGGAAATTACATCTACTCTAAAAAGCCTAAACATCACATCTTTGAATGCAGAAAACAACTCAAACAAAACTCTGGAAAAGAAAATTCTTCTAAGTCTCTTCAGCTTGCTTTCACTATTATTGCTACCACTAAGGAGCCAACAACAAACACCTCTCCTAAATTCTCTTTAAAGGACCTCCATGCCTTTCTGTAACAACTTTAACCAGATTCTGGTATAGTCTTCTCCTTTACCCTATCTGTCACGTCAGGTATCTCAAATTCTTGTTATCTCGATTTTGCATGTTGCAATCATATGACCTCTGATTCTTCCATTCTTAGAATCTTTAACAATACCATCTATTCCACATGTTGTTTACACTATTGATAATTATACTATGTATGTACAATATATAGGTACTGTTCACACATCCACATTACATTTATCTGAATCCTTCACTATTCCCAAAATCTTTTTAAATCTTATTTATATTGGAAAATTATATGAATGTGGTGTTAACTTATCCTTTTCGAATCATGATTACATTACGCAGAATCCATAAACGAATAAGATCCTTGGAAAGCTTATTGTTGGTGCTGTCATCTCTCATATATGGGACTCTCGTTTGGGTTATCTATCTATCTTTATATTAGGGTCTTTTAATCTCTAGTAGTACCCTAGGTCATGTTAAGATTGAACATTTTGATTATGTCACTTGTCAACTATCTAAAAGTCATGCTTTACCACTTTCTCTTAATGATTCTATCTCTTTGGCACCTTTTGATCTAATTCATTTTGACATTTGGGGTCCTACACCTCCAGGGCCGTTCCTATCGTTTTATAGGCTCTAGGCGAAATAAAAAAAGCCCCAATAAATCGACAATATACTTAAGTTTATATGTTTGTATGAAACATAAATGACTCAATTTATAACTCTACATACTCATCCAAATATTAAATGATCATAACATTAGCTAATAATATCTTACAAATATCATTAACAATAAAATAAATAAAAATAGTAATAGCAACAACAAAATAGCAATAGCAGCAATCAAACAACAATATTAGATTGCAAAACAAGAAAATTACACTAATAAATACACAGAGGATCATGATTTATGAAAAACAATTTCTCCGTACATTTCTAGATGCAAAGTCATTAATAATATTATCAAGATCAATATTGTCCAACATATCCTTCTAAATACATAACATAGCCAAACCATTCAACCTTTCTTGTGATATTGATGACCTCAAGTAGGTTTTCAATAATTTTAACTTTGAAAAAGTTCTCTCAACTGATGCTACAGTCACAAGTATAGTTAATAGAATTCGATAAGCAATTAAAACATTTGGATAACAATCTATAGCTTTAAAAAATTGTAAAATTTCAATTGATGACATTAACTCATTTGGCAAAGTCATTTGCAATACTTTTAATTCAGAAAAAAGATCATCTAAATCCACATCTAACACATTATTATGAGAAAAAGTCATCGTAAAATTAGTGCAACATTCTTTTAATTCGTTATCATCCAATGACCTCAACTTCTTTGAATCAAATAAGAATTCAAAAATATTATCAAATGTCATTAATTGTTCAAATCTATTCTTTAATGAAGTAATTTCCATATCCACAACAATTAGAAAGTAATTAACTCTGAAAGAATCCTTAGCTGATTTTATTTCTCCATTATGGTTAATTTCATCAAATTGTCTTTTCCTAATAATACAACATCCAGTTGAAAATGTAGGCTCTATATTCATCTCAAACGCAAGACTTTTGGCAATATTCATACTAGAGCTAAACCCTTCATCTCTATATTTCTTAAAAAATATCATCACACCTTCTAATTGCTTTATGGTAGCATTAATGCACATAGATTTATATTGCAACTTTTTACTCACCATGTTAATAGTGAATAAAATATCATACCAAATAACTATACTAAGTAAAAACTCAAAACTCTCAAGTACACTAACCAAGCTTTTTGCTTTACTCTTTGACTTGACATCATCATAAGATCTAGATAATTCCATCAAAGCCAATCTTATTTGAGGAGCTTGAAATCTAACAACTTTATCACTTTTTATTCGACTCTCCCAATGAGTGTTGGACAATGATTTCATAGTTAAGCCTAAAATATTATCAAGCAAAACCTTCCACCTTTTAGGGAAACTTGAAAATAATGCATATATATATTGCACAGCTCCAAAAAATGAAATAGCTTTAATACAAGAATGTGCCATATCAATAAGAGTAAGATTATGATTATGACAAGCACATAACATATATAATGCTCTTGGATTTATTTCAAGTAATCGCTTTTGAACCCTTGATGTTTTCCCTTCATATTAAAACCATTTTCATAACCTTGACCCCTTACATTATAAACATTAAGATTAAGAGAATTAAACGCATTCAATAATTCATTGAAGAGTCCCAATCCAGATATGTCATCTACCTTTAAGAACTCTAAAAAGGACTCCTCTATTTTTATTTTTTTATTTGACATATTCACATATCATATCAACAAAATCATTTGTTCTTGATGACTCAAATTTAGGGTACAATCAATAATAATAGAAAAGTATTTTTCCTCTTTAATGATCCCTATGATAGAACTTCTAACGCCATAGCCAATAAAGAAATCAACTCATTTTGAATTTTGTGACCAAAATAATGATGATGAATTTCATGATTTTGAATACGTCTAACATGATCTTGCATTATCACATCAAATCCAGCAATCATCTAAATCAATCCTAAAAAACTACCATTACCATCTTTGTAAAGTTTCTCACTAGATCCTCGAAAAGCTAAATTATATTTAGCAAGATATTTCACAACAGAAACTATTCTTATCAAAACTTATCTCCAACGTTCTTTCTCCTTTGCAATTTCTTGTTGCAAATCTTTATCAACTGTTTGATTTTTGCTCAATCTTATTCTTAATTCATTCCAGGTTCTCATATTAGTCATATGCTCAATGCAATTTTCATGTTCTTTGAGTCTCTCACTAAGATGCTTCCAATCTCTAAATCTGTCATTTGTTAATCCACTTTGTTTGTTAGTAGATTTGAACAACTTACAACAAAAGCAATATACTTTATCTACATGTTTAGGATAAACCAACCATTTTCTATCGCTAATCTCTCCGTTACTCAAATTTCTATAATAATAATAAGAATATGAAAAATGACGAGAGGTATTGTCTAAAGGAAATTTCTTGCTGCTAATTTTTTTGTTGGAGTACCTTAAATACATATATTGATGAAAAAAAAGAAATTAGAAGGTAAAAAGATAACGTAAATACTTCAAAACTATTTATAGTTAACAAAAAAGTTAACATTAACTTGATAAATATGGCCTTTATTACATAACTGACAAACATTGTTAGAATTTGCTATGTTACTCAATACTCACCAACGTTCTCTACATTCAATGGCCCCAACGTTGTTGCAATTTGCTACGTTACTCAATACTCATCAACGTTCTCTACTTAAGCTAAACTGCCCTTTTTATGGTGGGCCCTAGGCAGGTGCCCCACCTACCCCTGCTCAGGGTCGGCTCTGTACACCTCATGAAATTATGGGTAGCATGAAATATTATGTGATCTTTGTTGATAATTTTTCTTGCTATACATGGATTTATCTAATGAAACATAGATTTGAATTATTCTCCATTTACTTTTGTTTTGCTAATATGATTCACACTCAATTCTCTTGCAAGATTAAAGCATTTCGAACGGATAATGTTATGGAATGCAAAGATACAAAATTCATCAATTTTCTTAATCAATAAGTTACTATCATTCAGAGATCCTGTCCAAACAGATCTCAACAAAATGGTCTGGTCGAATGCAAATATAAACATATTCTTGACACTATTTGAACCCTCCTTATATCATCTTATTGTCTTGAAACCTTTTGGGGAGAAGCAACCTTTACTGTTGTCTATACCATCAATCACATTCTCTTATCATAGGTAATATGTCTTTGTGCTCCTAACTATTAGTCTCTTAAATTTTTTGGATGTGCATGCTTTGCTCTATTACAACCTCATGAGCACACTAAATTTTAATCTAGAGTATGTTTATGTTATTTTATAGAGATGTTGGGATCCACTATCTCAAAGACTTTTAATCTCTTGATATGTCACTTTTTTGGGAACATAAAAAGTTTTCCACAATATCAAAAATTCAAGTCAATTCAAAAAAAGTTTTTTCTAACCCTACCATACCTTTTTTCCTGATAGTTCTTCTCTAAATCTGTCTTATAGCTATAACATTTTAACATAACCAATGCCTAATTCTATTGTATCTTCTCCCACTGCAGATCCTCCAACTTTACCAAATAGCTCTTCCTCTTCTATTCATTCATTAGAATCTACTGAGTCTCTATAACCCCTCCGTCGATCCTCTTGAGTAAGTAAACCATCTATTCATCTTAAAGACTTCCATGTTTATTCCACTATTGCCTTTCTATATAAAACTCGCACCTATCATAAGGCCAGCTCTAAATATTATGACAACATGGAATAGCAAAAGAATTACGGGCTTTTTCTAACATCATCACTTAGGAATTAGTTGACTTACCTCTAGATAAGTTTGTTATTGGCTGTAAATGGGTCTACAAAATCAAGATTCAAGTTGATGGATTAGCCAAAAGATACAAAGCACGATTGGTTATAAAGGGGTTTACTTAAGAATATGGAATTGATTATAAGAAGACCTTTGCTCCAGTTGCTCGTGTAACTTCAGTCAGCAGCCTTATTGCCATAGTAACAAGCAAGCATTCAGAATTGGTCCAAATAGATGTCAAGAATGCCTTTCTTAATGGTGATCTTCATAAAGAAGTATATATGCAACCTCCACTTGGGTATACTTATCCACCTAATAAAGTTTGTCATCTTTGCAAAGCCTTATGAGGCATAAGTAAGCTCCTAGAGCATAGTTTGCTAAATTAAACTCCAACATAAACCGTCTCAACTTTACATCCAACTTTTATGATTATGTTTTGTTTATTCAAAAAATAGATCAATAGTGCACTCTTCCCCTTTTATATGTTGATGACATAATAATAACCGATGATGACACTTAGGGGATCGCTATTATCAAATCGTATCTTCATCAACAATTTGAAGTGAAAGATGTAGGTCTCCTAAGCTATTTTTTATGTCTTGAAGTATCTTTTAATGATTAAGGCTACTACTTATCTTAAGCTAAGTATGCTACTTATCTTATCTTTTGTGCTGGTCTAACTGACACTAAGATTGCTAGCATCCTACTCGACTCTAATGATCATATCTCTGCCATAGGTGCAACTCCTCTGAGTAATGGTAAACTTTATTAACAACTAATTAGTAGTCTTATATAACTTATTGTCACTCATCCAGATATTACTTAAGTTGATCACATTGTCAGTTAGTTCATGTCTGCACCTCGTGCCACTCACTATTCTGTTGATCTTCGTATACTCAGTTACGTTTGAGGCACCTTGTTTCATAGGCTTCACTTCAGTCATTCATCTTTATTAGACTTACGTGTATACTCTGATGCTAGCTAGCCTAGAGACCTAATTGATCGTTGATCTACCACTGGCTACCATTTCTTTCTTGGAACATGATCAAGTTATCAAAGCCCTCAAAATAATTTCGATTCTCCAAATTTTTATAGTAGTCATGGAACTAGGTCAAATCCTAAGAGAACTAAACACTAGTTTTTAAATTTCAAATAATAAAATAAATTTGGGGGTTTTCGATTAATTAAATAATTAACTAAAATTAACAAGAAATCAAATTAAATCAATTGAATATAAAAGTGAGAAATTCATGATTACTAAACTTTGATTCAAGGGAAAGATCTCATTTAATTGTAACATTGATCATTGGTCTAAAAAGAATATTTGTCACAATTAAAGCAATTAATTTGAAACATATTAAGATAACTGTAATAACCTATGTAAACTCTGTAGAATCCTATACACTCCTACAACACCAATTCTTACTTGGTTGGTAGAATTTATCCTCTTTTACAAGTGAATTTGTTTCATATTTGATTCATGAACTTGAAGAAGTTCTAGAATTAACTAAAACCTTTGTTGAATTTAATAAGTTTTAACATGGATAGTTTAAGGTTTGAAGCTTTTAAAATCTTGACTCTTTTACTTTTGTGCACTGAAATTATGGAGAAATTGATTTTGATCGACACTTCCATCATAACCTACGTAAACTCTGTAGACTCCTCTACACTCCTACAACACCAATTCTTACTTGGTTGGTAGAATCTATCCTCTTTTACAAGTGAATTTGTTTCATATTTGATTCGTGAACTTGAAGAAGTTTTAGAATGAACTAAAACCTTAGTTGAATTTAATAAGTTTTAGAAAGCCATGTTTTCTATTTCTATTTCTTAAAGATATGTACATTGATAGTTTAAGGTTTGATGCTTTTAAAATCTCGACTCTTTTACTTTTGTGCATTGAAAATATGGAGAAATTTATTTATGGAAGACAACTTCATGGATATATAGTAAGAAATAAACTAGGTTTGAGTTTTGACTTAAATTTTCATTTGCCTTATATCTTTATGGATTTGTAGTAAAAAACCTATAGCAAGAAGGTTTTGAGTGTTGTATACACATATTTTGAAGAGTTTTTCAATCATTTGAGCATGATTGTGTCATATTTGTGTGAGTATGTCATTTTAAAGTTATCAACTGATAAGGTGAGATATGTTTGCACTGTAATATTTGGTTGGGGTAATATATTATTGCATTTAGGGGTGATACAAGTGAGATTGAGGTTCCTCTTTTCCTTAGATGAAGATTGTAAAAGAGTTTCTTTTCACTGAGAAAGATTGTATAAAGATTATTTTTCTTCTTGAAAGAAGAATTACAATGAAACTTTAAGAAGATTTTTGAATCTAGATGTAGGCAAAAGTTGTTCACCAAACCTTTATAAATCTATTTATATTCTCTTTCCCTTATCCTCTTTAAATTATTGAACAATTGTTTAATTAATTAATATTAAACAACTTTCTCATCCTTATTTACATTGATTGTTGTTAATTGAGTACCTTAGTTAAAAAATTATTAAATTTTATAAATGGGATAATAGATTCTAAAGTGCTATAACCTTTTGAAATTTTTTCAATTCTGTATTCAAACTAACCTTTTATAACATTAATAACTCATCTCAAAATATTAGTTCTGTTAGTATTTTGTTATTTTTTCTAACAAAATCTTTTTTTCCATGACATGTAGGCATCCACGTGGAAATTTAATTTCTAAGTAATCATCCATGTTGACCAAAACATCCAACCTGTAACCTCTTTTGCACGTTGGATTAAGTGTTTTAGTTCATGTGGATGATTAGTTGACAATTAACTTTCTACGTGGATGCCTACATATCATTGACAAAAAAATTCTTTTAGTTAAATTAGCAAAATACTAACAAAATTAACGTTTTTAATTGAGTTGTTAAGATTATAAAATTTTGATAACTTAATTGAACATTTTAAAAGCTTAAGCACCTTGGGTGCCATTAGCAACTAATAGTTTTCTTTATAAACTTCTTAAGAACTGGCTTCTCCTATTATTGTTGAAATAGGGTAGAGCTTAAAACTATGAAATTGGTATAACGGTTTCTTCATCCCAGATTGTAAATATCACTATAGGAGATGTTTTAAGGACACCATAAAATTAGGTTGTTCATTTAGTTTCCATATATTGTAAAGCACTTGACATTCATGATCAGGGTGACCGCCACTACAAATATAACAACACATCACAAATTGTTGGGACCCGATCCGAAAATCGGATCCCAACCGAAAAGCAAGAACGGAAACGAAACGAAACGAACGAAAAACACGAGGCGGAAGCAAAACACAAGCGGAAGCACATCG
>JANVCQ010000003.1:31212793-31223397 GCA_025531925.1 Erythroxylum plowmanianum
CTTGACATGTTCCTAAATCTTCTTGAGCCATCAGCTTGCCTTTTAGCTTTCCTTGGATCAAATTCTAATTGGTTTTTAGTCCTCTCATATTGTTTTCTCTTTTCCACCCTTTATATATCCTTTTTATCATGAAATCACAAATATTTTTTCAAATATGGGTTAAACACAATATCATATGGGTCATCGTTAATATGATACAAACATAGTTACATGTTAGTCCTATATTTCTTCACTACTCCTTGTGGCTGAAAACTAGAGGAAACAATGAACTAGTATGGAACAACGGTTAAACACAATTTCCTATTTGACTAGTATTCCTAAAAATAGGTCTTTGTTGTCCACATATTATTAAGCGTAGGTCTCTATTGCCCTATATTGTTGAACTTAAGTCCTTATTGGTGTTATATTGTGATTCATTCCTCTAAAATTAAGTCAAAACCACTCTAACTCAACTCAAACTTTCTTTAATTCACTCCTTTATTAAAGAGTTATAATAAGGCTTGAAAATAAAATAAAAGGAAAATTAATTACCAAATCCAATGCAAATAATCCAAATACAAGTAAAATACTCATAATAATGCTAGATTATAGTTTAATTAGCACTTATTAATATTCTTATTTTATATTTTTTGAGTTGTTAAAGAAGATAAAAAAACTATTATCTCTTTATTAGTGTTTAATTTTCAACATTTGAATTTTCTAAAAGGAAAAAGTTTCAACATCTAACGAATCCAAAATCATAATTGAGTGCTAATTCTATTTCGCACTTATTTGATACATCAGCTTCTCATACTACATCAAAATAGTTCTAGCTCAATGATTTAGAAGTTCGTTGATTGTATATTGTTGGTTACAATAGGTATGACTTGATCACCATTTGTTATGACAGCAAAGGCACTAAAATAGGTAAATGGTGTAAATCTCCCCCAAATGTTCTACAAAAGGTTAATGCATATTATTATTATCTTTAGTACTACTCTGTATCTTAACATTTACAAAATGATTATTGTTTGCACCCTAAAATCTAACTCCATTACTAATCTTATGATCTATTCGATATGACATGCTAGCAGGACCACATGGACTTACTAAATCTTGATGTTTATTATTTTAACTTAAAAATTTTAATCTTTTTTCTTGATTTTATAATAGTTTAGATTATCAAAATAATTAAGAATTTTATTTTTGTATTTTTTTCCTCCATTTTTTAAGCCACCACTACTATCAATCTGTCTCCTCTAACCCTTCATCCATCTATCTTTTTGTGGAAGTGAGTTTGTTTCACATTTGATTTGCGAACTTGAAGAAGTTCTTGAAGGAATAAAAAACTTAGTTAAATTCAGCAAGTCTTGAAAAGCCATGAAAATTATTATTATTGTAAAGAGATACTATATTTTCTTAAAGATATGCAACTTGATGATTTAAAGTATGATGCTTTTATAATTCTAACTCTTTTGCCTTTATTCACTAAAAAAAATAAAGAAATTGGATTATGGAAGCCAACTTTATAGATATGTAATAAGAAACAAATTGGGCTTGAGTTTTGTCTTGGATTTTCACTTGGTTTAGTTTTGATTGATAAGTTATAGGTATATGATTATTTAATGAAGAGTATAAAAGTTTTTATTTGGACAATAATGATAAATAGTTACATGAAAAATGGAGCTCATAAGCCTTTTTAATGAAATGCAGATGAAAGATAGAAAATTTTGGTGGAATATCTCTTTTGAGTATTCTTCCTACTTGTAGCTCATATATTAGTTTGAGCGGTGGAAAAAAAATCATGGATATACAATTAGAAGAGAATGAATTGATGATGCTTCCTTATTTAATGCTCTGATTGATATGTATTCTAAGTGTGGCAACTTGAATTGTGTTATTTGTATCATTGAGGATGGATCATTTTCTTGAATATCAATTAAATGATAGCAATAAGCTTAGTGAAAAAGACTAAATCCTAAATTAAATAATTCAAATAATTGCAACAATTCAACTTAGTTTTCTTGTTTATCATAAATTAAATATGCAAATTTACAAATAACCTAGTTGTTACTTATATTAATCCTTCATGACAATTATAGATCACTAAATTCATGGATAGCTATAGAATAATGAACATCATTAATTTTTCATATTAATCAATATTAATTATTTATGAAGTTAAGAACATAAACAAGAAATACTTGAATTAGAACATGAATATAAGTTTAGAACAAAACCTTACAAGGTTACAACTAGAGTTTTGAATTCCCTTCAATCAAAATATTTGGATTTAGCCACACATAAATAAGTTTCAACATTAAAAATAGATGAAAGATGAAAGATTGAGAGAAGGCTCAAAAGAAACAAAAAGAAGGTTGGAAAAGTGAAAGATGTCTCTCTTGTTTTTCTACTCAAACCCTAGTTTAGTTCTATTTTGTAAAGATTCCTATCTACGACAAATTCAATTTCCTACATAATTGGGATGCAAAAAAGTTTCCTAATTAAACTTTAACTCTTCAAGTGAATCTGGCAATAGGCGTGATCTCGTCTTATTCACTACAGTAATCTGTCTACTTTTTCCAAAATTCATGATTTTCACTAATAATGCTCCAATTTCATGCAATCTTCCCTTTTCATCTCCTAAAACAAAATAAACATTAATTTTCCTATTTAAGCGCTAAAACATATTTTAAATAAAAGAGATAATTCCAATTAATATATCAAAATAACTTCTTATCAAATTTTCCCACACAGGACTCATTCTTGTCCTCAAGTATACATCAATTCAATACATCAATTATCCTTATAAAAACTTCTTATCTTTTTTCATGTTATTTAGAAATATCCAAAAACTAATTCACAATGAAGGTTTAGGATAAAATAACAATCGAGAAAATAAGCACTTATAAAACACATTGTTAGAATGAAAACATAACATCTCATCAATTTTGTTAAAATCAAATGAAATAACACTTAGACACCCTCTCATAGATTCACCCTATACACTCAAAGTGTTTAGAGTTCATTAGGCTCTCAAGTCAAAGCATAGCAAGTTATTTCCATAAGTTTGCTTAAGAATCTACCACTTAACTAAAATGAACTTAACATATAAATCAAAGGGACTTGATAAAGATTGTAATGTAACTTAGGTAAGGTATGACAAAAAGAAGTTTTTAGGGTAAGTAAATTGAAGGAAATAATTAAAACTTATCCACACAAGCTTTAACTTAAAGTAATAAAAAATTTTAATTCAAATATCATCCTTTTCAATCACCCCACACTTTTCTTCTTTTTTCTTTTTCTTTCTTTTTTCTCCTTTTCTTTTTTAAACAATAACGTCAAAGAGGAGATTTCTCTTTTTTATATACTTCTCCCCCATTCTATTAAAAAAATGAAAATCAAAATAATGCAATTTGAATAAAATAATTTACTTTTTATGAAAATAGTCAAAATCCTGTGCAAATAAGCTTTAAGGACATCAACAATAAGAAGGGTAAAAGTGACTTTTAAAAATGTTATTGTGCAAGAAAAGAAAGGGTAAAGCTCAAATTAGTTTTCTAGGGATAAAAAGTAAGATAGGCTTTTTCAGGTCAAAAAAATGATTATTCTAAGTGCCTTTATTATCTTTATACATAAATTCATCAAAAATATAGTCTCAATATATATTCAAAAACAAGTTCTAGCATAAACAAGCTACGTCCCTCTCATGCATTATTTCTTAAACCAAAGAGATACTTCCAATTAATATATCAAAATAGCATCTTATTAAGATCCAAAAGACATTTGTGCGATTTGGAACAAAATTATGCCCTGGACAAGGGAAGTAACGATAATAAAGTCTAATGAGATTAAATCTCGCAGGCATATTGCTCTAACCTAGACATTACTATAGAGCACGTTTCTTCTTCTAGTTCCTGTTTCTATAATTTTAATATTCCCTCTAGTATTATGTTTTAATTTGAGTAGATTTCTACTAAGTCTAGTCTTTTTTAAAAATAATTTAGAGACCCTACGGCTATTGAAAAATTGTAGGGGGTAGTTTCACAAACTTTCCTATTCGTTTCTAACAAACAAACAAAATCAGAAAAATTAAGAGAACAAAAAAAAATAGCATCGAAAATTTGGTAACATAGTTTTACACATCTTGCCTATGTCTGCGGAGCCCTTACCTAACTTAATGACTTTCACCAAAGTACAATAGATTTACCTAAGGCTTTACTAAACCGACACCACTTAACCCTTGACACTATTTCTCAACCTCACTTCCCATGAAAAAATTTCACAACCAATAGTACGACTGCCTCGTATTAACCTCAATAGAGGATTTTTCTAAACTACTTTTAATTAAACGACAATTAATAAAAGTAACTCAAGTGATTAATCAACTAAGAACAAAACAATAATACATTTGAGATAAAAGAGAAGAACAACTTTTTGAAAGATTAAGCTCCACAGAAATAAATCTGGAAGTCATCGCAATAATAATGGGCTGATTCATGCACATTTCAGATCCAAGTTACAGCTGCAGCCTTAAACCAATTAACACACTCCTTATGCACACAATACACTGCAGCCTTAAACCAATTATCACACTTCACCTTCTAACGCCCACTGCACATTTTTTCAACACCCACGATTGAAGCATAAGAGAAAAATGCAAGATTCACATTAAGCATCTCAAGTTGGCGTGATCAGCATATATATAATTACCTTGGCCAAGAAAAGCAACGCATGCACATCATATCTATGTCTTTTATAAAACCCATGGTATATATGAAGACATGAACTCATAACCCACGCAAGGCCACTGCACTCTTGATTGCCCAAAACTCCCACGCCAACAACCCAACTTTCTTTGTCTAAAGTCCAGTGAAATCGTCGTGTTGTAGTTGAAGAAATCAGCCCCTCATGATTGTCCACTCCACCCAAGAAATAAAAAAATACTGCGACAGTGGGAGGAAAGAGCTTAAGTGAAGTGAAATTCTAGCAATGTTAACTTCTCTCACACCTTCACGTTAGAGATGGACTATACAGTATATTCAAGATGTGAACAAAAGAATCCCTAGCACAATAAGACTTCAACTTCAACTAAATAACTACCAATTTTATTCCACCACGGAATAACAGCCTTTTAGTTTCATCAATCCACAAAATACATTAACGGTCACACCACTAAGAAAATCACAGCAACAACAACTTTTACCCAATTGTCATATAATACCAGGCCTTACAAGATAGAGTACTATCATAATTAGGAGACTTTACAAGATAGATATCTATCTTTCATATAATCTTTTGTCAGATATTATCCCAACAAAATCCAAGATATTAAAAGTCCAATTATCAAATAATGTCAAAATTAATAATAAGATATCATTTATCTTAACAATCTCCCCCCTTTTAACATTATTTGTCACATATTTAAGACTCCCCCTAAAGGAGATAATTGGACATATAAATGTCAAACATACATTCCACATGAGATGAAGAAAGATTATCCAAATTTCTCCCCCTTGGGACAAAAAGATGCCAAAAAGCACGATGAATAGTCATGCATATATCTTAAAATCTCCCCCTGAATGGAATGTTCACCATAAACAATATCATGTCTCCCTCTTGGGACAAAACAGTATCAAAATGCATAATCATAAGAATCAACAATAGATGCAACGGAAGAATCATAAGCACGCCAATGAGACAAATTACTACTATTTAAAACACTGAGAGATATGCTTGAAAGTGAGAGAGAGATACCCGAGAGAGATCCATACTGATGAGAGAGCTGAAGAGTCTTTAGTGGAGCCAAATAGAAGTCCTAATGCAAACTACTAAAAAGATGAGACAACAATAGCAACATAAAATCTAAAGAACAAACAAAGAATTTTTTTAAAACTTTTCCTCCTTTTTTTAAATAACACAAAAAATACTTCAAAAATGTAAAGCACACAGTCTCTGTGCCTTTTGCAAAAATTCAAACCTAGTCTTTTTCTTCGTCATATTATCTCTGTCTTCGGTTTCTTCTTTTGAAGTAACTGACTTGCCCTCTGTTTGACCAGTTTCTTTACAAACAGTAAGTAACTGTGAATCTAGACAACTTCTTGTTTTTCCTTCACAATGTCTTTATGTCTGTAATTGACCCTTTCTAATCCAAGTGTGTTTCGGTAATATGGGCTGCCGCTGGAAATTTAATGGAGAATGTCTAGATTTTCGATTTTGACCACTTTGAAATATAATTTGTAACATCTTGTAGCATCTCGGCCTTATGTGCCCGATAACTTCAAAAAATGACACGTCGGCATAAATCTTCGATTCTTTCTCGATGTTTCTTCTTCTCGGACAGAGCTGGACATATTATTTTTCTCCTCATTCACTTTAGAGCACTCACCATTATAGCCAATGCCTTGAAGATCTCTTTTAACTTTACCAATTTTTATTAACTTTTCTAGTTTTTCTATGTCTTCATTCAACATTCTCAATTCCTTTTCAGTATTTACCAATTTCATTCTAGCTTTATCAAGCTCATCTGACATCAACATCGATTTTGGATGGTATTCTTCATGGAGAGATTCTCTTCCTTCAATCTTTCATTCTTTCTACATATTTTTACCCATTTTTCGTACATTAATTTGTATGCCTCATACATATTCCCTTTTTTGTCATCTAGGTCACTTCCATCGCTATCATAATATGATATTAGGTCTTAAGATGAGTTGTTTTCAAAATTTTTTTATTTTCCCTCTTTTCCGACTTCAGTTACTTTCTTCTCAGTTACTGTTAAGCAAGTAACTGGGGTTTGACTATGTAAAGTAACCAACGCAGCACTATTCATTATTTCTTCTTCGCTACCATATTCACTCTCGGAATCATTCTCACTCCAGGAGCTTGTGAAGGACTTTCCTTTTTTCTTCTTCAAAGTATTGGCACATTTGGATTAAATGTGTCTGAAACCTTGACATTCATGACATTGGATTCTCCTTGCCTTCCTTTCACCCTTTTATATTTTGACTTGATGTTTTACATTGCTACTCGATGAACTTCTGCCATATTGTCTAAAGTCAGGTCTATCCTTTTTCATTCTCTTTAGCCACTTACTGAACTCTCGTGTTAATAGCTCCACATCCTCATTCTCATCGGATTCATCTTCTACATCATTCTTACATTTTCCAGTTTCCACCTGTAGTGCCAATCCTTTGCTTCTTTCTTGCTTACCTTATAAAAGATTCATTTCGAAGTTTGTAAGAATTCCAATAACTTTTTCCAATGACAGGTTATCAATGTCGTGGGCCTCTTCTATTACTACAATTTTTGAAATAAATCTTGGAGATAAATATCTCATTGTTTTCTTGACTAGTTTCAAGTTGAAATATTTCTTTCCTAGTTGATGTGCCTGATTCATTATATCGCGCAATCTTTCACGAAAGTTGCCAATAGTCTCATTTTCATCCATCTTCAGTTCTTCAAACCTCACAGCTAACATATGTAGTTTTGACTCTATCACAGATTTAGACCCTTCATGAATAGTCTGCAAAGTATCCCAACTTCTTTAGCCAATTCACAGGCTGATATCATTAAGAAGCATCCTTCATCAACAACACTGAATATCACATGCATTGCTTGTGAGTTTTCAAGTGCACTTTTTTCTTCGACTCTTGTCCATTCAGATTGATCTTTTTGAACTGCCTCTCCTTTATCATCAGTTATCATCGGATGCGTCCATCTATGTACTACCGAGTTCCATACTCTTGTTCCCTGTGCTTGAATAAAGACACTCATCCGTGATTTCCATGCATGATAATTGTAACCGTCCAACAGTGGATGCCTGATAATTGATGCTCCTTCTCTTATGGTCATGTTTGCAAAACTAAGATCTGCATCAACTTGCTACCAAGTTCTGAATCGGTGACCTCGCTCTGATACCAGTTGAAAAATTATAGGGGATAGTTCATAAACTTTTCGATTCGTTTTTAGTAAACAAACAAAATCAGAAAAATTAAGAGAATAAAAAAAATAAATTAATACCGAAAATTTGGTAACGCAATCCGATACACCTTGCCTATATTTGCAGAGCCCTCACCTAGCTTAATAACTTTCGCCAAAGTATAATAAATTTATTCAAGGCTTTACTAAACTGACACCACTTAACCCTTGACACTATCTCTTAACCTCACTTTCCGTGAAAGAATTTCACATGCAATAGTATGACCGTCTCGTATTAACCTTAACAGAGAATTTTTCTAAACTACTTTTAATTAAATGACAATTAATAAAAATAAATCAAGTGATTAATCAACTAAGAACAAAACAATAATATACTTGAGATAAAAGAGAAGAACAACTTTTTGAATGGTTAAGCTCCACTGAAACAAATCTGGAAGTCGTTGCAATAATTATGGGTTGATTCATGCACATTCCAAATCCAAGTTACAACTGCAGCCTTAAACCAATTAATGCACTCCTGACGCACACAATACACTGCAGTCTTAAACCAATTAACACAATTCACCTTCTAACGCCCACTGCACATTTATTCAACATCCACCATTGAAGCATAAGAGAAAAACGGAGCAGTCACATCAAGCATCTTAGGTTTGCGTGATCAGCATATATATAATTTCCTTAGCCAAGAAAAGCAACACACGCACATCATATCTATGTCTTTTATAAAACTCACGGTATATATGAAGAGCCCAAAACTCCCACGCAAATAACCCAACTTTCCTTGTCCAAAGTCCAGTGAAATAGCCGTGCTATAGTTGAAGAAATCAGCCCCTCATGATTGTCCACTCCACCCAAGAAATAAAAAAATACTACAACAGTGGGATGAAAGAGCTCAAGTGAAGTGAAATTCTAGCAATGTTAACTTCTCTCACACCTTCACGTTAGAGATGGACTACGCAGTATATTTAATATGTGCACAAAAGAATCCCTCACACAATAAGACTCCAACTTCAACCATATAACTACCACTTTTATTCCACCATGCAACAACAACATTTTAGTTTCATTAATTCACAAAATACGTTAACAGCCATACCACTAAGGAAATCACAGCAGCATCAACTTTTACCCAATTGTCACGTGATACCAGGCCTTACAAGATAGAGTACTATCATAATTAGGAGACTTTACAAGATAGATCTCTATCTTTCATATAATCTTTTGTCATATATTATCCCAACAAAATCCAAGATATTAAAAGTTCAATTATTAAATAATATCAAAATTAATAATAAGATATCATATATCTTAATAACTATAATGCAGGGTTGTCTTATTCTTCTTAAAGTTGTTTAATCCCATTGCACTGGTACTCTATTGATTTTTATAAATTCCCTTTTAACCTTCAAAAAGAAAAACAAAACATTCTAATAACAAATTGAAGACAGGTAAAAATTTTCAGCGAATAAAGCATAAGAAGTTCAATTAAGTGATCTATAAGCCACAAACAATTACGTTAACTTTGAATGGCTATATATCTTCCAATTTAAAGCGAGAATTATTTTTCACTCCCTCGACGTAACAGCCGCAATCAGCAAAGTTGAACGCACTTTTTAAAGTCAAAATCAACTTTTTGTAGTTCTATTTCAAAAATGATTGTTTCTTTTGTAGTTTTACATTATATTTAAGAATAAATTTTCTTATTAGTCAGGCCTTTTTAAAGTTTAATCTTTATTAATTTATAAATATTTGTGTTTTTATATTTTAATGAAATTATTAAACAAGATAACAAACTATTTTCTCTTTTTTATTATTTGTGTTTCAACGCCTGACAAATTCCAGAAGCGTTTAGGTTGACACATTATAAAAGCATAATCAAATACTTGTCTTATTTCACACTTATTAGATGCCTCTTTTTCTCATAGTGCATCAAAATAGTTCTAGATCAATGATATTGAAGTTGGCTGCTTATACATGTTAGTAATTTTGTTAAGGTTGGATAATAATTAATTACGCTTTTACGATTTTAATAAATTTAAGATTAGTCAAATTAAATTTGATCAACATAAAGATAATAAAGTAATTCAATAAAGAATCTGGATTAATAGACTAAAGTTCGGCCAAAAATGGACCCTAATCAGTGTAAGTTGAGCATGCACTGGGCCTGTGATGGGGACGTCCGGTATGAATGATATATATATATAAGGTTAAAGTCTCTTGCTTCTGTTTAAATAAAAAATGAACGTTTGGATTCTTTATTTCGTTAAGAAGTTCACGAGTTAAGAAAGTTGTAGAAAAATGTTAACGACATTCCGTAGATTAACTTTTGTAAAGATTGTCATGAAAACTTATAAATTTTAGCGTTGAAAAGCTCATTTAAAGTTATAGAAGAAAAACAGTTATTTCTGGTGTTTTCTTTATTCATTCACTTTTACGTTAAATCCTAGGTATGTAAATAAGACTCATGTTATGCACTTCAATACTGTAGATTTATAATTAAGGACTAACCTTAATGCGGAAGTATTGGATCGATTTGTTGATTGCTAATCTTCGTTTTACGGTTGGCTACTAGAGTCACCGATTAATCCACGCCCCAAACTCAAATCGTTTGATAGTGTGATTCACGTGAATGAAGAAGAATGAAGAAAGTGTTTATCTTCTAAGAAAGAGAGAAAAAATAACCA
>JANVCQ010000003.1:31268167-31287524 GCA_025531925.1 Erythroxylum plowmanianum
ATGTGTATGAGTTAAGGCTCATAAAGTGTATTTCAAGATCATATGTTATTATACTTAATTATGGATATGTTTATGTTGCATGAAATGTTTTAAATGTCATACGGGTAGGTAAATGAAATGAGGTTGAGATTGGAGAGTTGTGTATGATAGTAGTGAAAATAAGGTGGAAGAGGATAGTTATGCATGGGAGTAATAAGGGTAAGTGTTTAAGCTTGTGTGAGGTTGAATTCACAAATGTTTGTGAATGTGTGGTATGGTAAATTGAAATTGAGTTGAATACTTCATGTTTAATTGAAATGGGAATTAAGGGAGGCATGAGTGGAAGTTGGTAGTTGTTCGGTTTAAGAGTGTTTTTATGTATGAAAAGGTTTGGGTAAGTTAGGGAATGGCTTTGGGGTTTTGGAAAAAGGATCCCATTCTGAGTCTCAAGCCCTCGCGGGCGCGAGCCCCCACTGTCGCGGGCGCGACAGTACAATCAGACGAATTTCTAATTGTCTGCCTCTCATGTCCTCGCGGGCGCGAGACCACCTTATCGCGGGCGCGACAGTACTATCAGACAAATCCCAAATCGTCTGAGTTGCATGCCTTCGCGGGCGCGAGATGAATTCCTCGCGGGCGCGACCAAGGAGAGTAATGGAGGGTATTTTGATAATCCTTGAGAGGGGTATACTTATGAGTATTACCTTCTAATGGTAATTAACGAGTTCAAGCCAATGTCTATATTAAGATTATGTTTCGACCCGTTGGGCTCCGGAATCGGGGTCCAATGCAGGTCTGACAAACAAGGTCAAGAAATGTCCCGGGAACGGGCCCCCATAGGGCTCGCCTCCCGGGGCAGTCGGGTTCCGGGGTCGGGGTCCGACACAAGCTTTCCTTTATGCCAACAATTGTCTTCATTATGACTAGAATTTTTGCAAATACCATATTGAGATTTAACTTTTCCTTTTGAAGATAAGGCCTTTGCTAGATAAGCCCCTCAACTCCTTGTGAAGTTCCTTCTTTTCTCAACATTCTTCTTTACTCCTGAGTATGCAGAGTGTTGATTAATTCAGGCTTAAATCCTCTAGAGATGAAATTTTTTTCTCAAATCTTTCAAGCAAGCTTAGCACTTTCTCTATAATCTTGCTGTCATGTAATTCTTCTCTCATCAATCTAATTTTATTTACTACTATCATTAGCCTATCAGAAAACTCTTGT
This sequence comes from Erythroxylum plowmanianum, assembly GCA_025531925.1. Lineage (NCBI taxonomy): Eukaryota > Viridiplantae > Streptophyta > Magnoliopsida > Malpighiales > Erythroxylaceae > Erythroxylum > Erythroxylum plowmanianum. The sequence goes on from JANVCQ010000003.1 coordinate 31,269,365, forward strand.
AAAGTCTCCTTTCTTCCTTCCTTAGAATCTCAAAATCTCTTCTAAGATTTAACACTTGCATCCTCCTTATTCTATCATTCCATGATAGAGTTCTTTCAGTGTGTCCTAAAGTTCCTTGGCTATTTGACAACCTATAATTCTTAGGAATTTGATTTAGAGACCACAACATTAATTTGAGATAAGGCTCTTGAAGCTTTGACTTCTTCATCTTCACAAGCCCTAACTTGATTGAGTGTTGGGTTATTTCCTAAAGGTGATATTTGCCTTTCACCTTTAACCCACTGCCATAAGCCAATACCTCTCAATTGAGCTTTTATTTTGATTGCCCAAGCTTGATAATTCTTACCATTAAAAATTGAAGGTGAAAGAGTTGATGTATTATTAGATGCTCTATCTCTCAAAAACTCACATGCCCCTTAAGATTAATAAGAGCTCTGTTATCATGTTGAAGTTTAAAAAAAACAAGAAGATGAACATGTGTAAGATAAGATAAAAGAAAAAGTAACACTCAAGTTTTATTATCTTGGTAAAGATTAACCAAACAAATCAAAAGTTTAAACACTTGAGATAAAGGAAATAATCTAAACAAACTTGGATAACTCATTAAAAATAGGATCACATTTTTAACAACTTTGAATCATTCTCCAACAAAACCTACAACCACTTTAGACCTGTTAATTCATTATAGTCACCTTTATTAAATACCTTTCCTATTCTCCTCCATTCTTAGCCAAACTTCCTTAATGATGGCTTCTATTGATAGGTGACGTGCATGACATCTTCAACCAACTTCCCTTTTTCATTCAACCATATGCAAGGTATTATAGTTCACAAGTTTTGAGTTGCATCAACCTATATACAAAGTCTAACGAACCCAACATATTTTAAGGAGGATGTGTATTTCTCCATACATAATAACTTACCTATGGAACTTGCAAGATAACTGAGGCCAGTTACATTATGGATATTGATCTATAATGGAATACACTTGACATTTATCTGATCCAACCTTAATTAATATCATATATGCCAGTAGCCATTGCTAATTGCTTATAAGCTACTTTCGTAGAGGTCAAACTAAAAATGTATAGGCTTTAAGAATTTTTAATGTTTCAATGAGTCTTAACTTTCCCTAATATGACTTGGCCTAAGCAGACATTAGTGAGAATGCAGCCATTTGTTGAGGAAAAAATCAATGAAGCAAGCCTTCAATCTTTGAGCACTTTGTATTAACACTTTATTTGGAGACTTAACAATCACCTTACCTTTACTAGTAACCAAAAGGAAGTAGGTTAGCTTCACCAAGGGAGTGTGATCTCTAACCACTTGGCACTGGGACTTCATAAGAGGGGGCCCTAAGGAGTTGATTGGGTATACTGGAGCTTTACGGATTTTTTTAACTAGTAGAGGATTAACCATGATAGGCGAATAGAACCTTCACTCTCAAGTCATATTTCAATTGGTTATTGGTTAAGTTAAAAAGTAGGAGTGATAGGCGCTGAAAGTGTTTTTCTAAAAAATTAAACTGACCCAAAATAGATGGCATAATTTCTATAATTAATTTTCCCTTAATTAAGTAAAGCCTGATAGTAGTAAAAGGAAAATAAAGATACCCAACTAGAGATAGGTTAAAGCTTGGAAACCAAGTAGAGAAGGGGAGAAGTGGATCAAGTTGAACAATAAAGGGGCACAAGGAGAACAAAATGAAGCAAAAATAAGTAAATTAAGAATCCAGAAATAAACTTGAAGAAATAAGAACAGGAAACAAGCAGTCAATACACTAACCTAAGAACAAAACCAATATCTGAGAGCTAAGAAATGAGAGCCACTACTGGGAGAGAAGCCACCACAAGAAAAGAAGTAAAATCTTTAGAAAGGACTATGATGAAGAACCTTGGTAGTGGGAAGCAAGTTGGGAACGTAAGAGAGAGAAAAGAGCATTTTGCACCAATAAATAAAGGACTAAAGTCTTGGGATTGAGGGAAGAAGAAAAATGTCATATGAACTAAGGCTCATTGGTTGTTCAATTTAAGCTTAAAGAGTTTGTATTAGCAAAAATTGTTTAACTTTTAACATGTTTTTACAATAATATTTGCACTTAAAGTTAACTTTCATTAAATAATTATATTAATATTTCTTATCTCATTATTGAACCTTGACTTTATTATAAAAAAATTTATCACTTGTAATAATAATTTTGACAACCAAAAATGTTCTTTTGTGATTAACAATATACATTATATTTGTTAATATTACATAAGAATTAGATGTCTTAGTATTTAATAGGATTAAAGGTTAATTATTATATTTTTAATAATGTTTTGATAGGATTGAGTTTGTTATTAAAAACCCGAGCTAGCCTATTTATTATTACAAAATTCCTAATGAAATAAAAGCTTAATTATTTATTTCCTTCAAAATGTAATGCAGATTAATATCTTTCTACTAAATTTTAATCCTCTTTTCTATTCTATGTCAATCTTCTTGTCCCAATGCACAATAACATATAAGAATTGTCATTTATTTGAGACACCATCCTCCTTTATATGTAATTCCATTTTTTATTGGGATGATGACATTATTTTTTTGTATACTTTGATTAATCACATGTCTTTCACACTCCTATATTGTCATGTCTCTCATGCAATATTCCTTTATTTAAGCTTTCTTTACGTCAATTTTGATGTATGTACTTTTTTATCTTCTTGATGTTGGATTTACCAAACTCTCTTTAAAGTCTAAGAAATATGTCTTCCTTGATTACCCATAACTTCAAAAAGGATATTTCTATTATTCTCATTATTATATTGATGCTTTGCTTTTGTTGATGTTACTTTCTTAGGCATATAATATACTACCTTTTTTCCTAATGTGTCTTCTATACCTATTTGTCCCCTATTTTTTATTCCTTTACCTCTTCTTAAACCTCTAGTTCCTATTATATTTTTTGCACCTCTAGCCTCATATATGTCTTCCATACCTTACTAAATTTTCAAGTGTATACTAGATATTAAAAGGCCTAAAAATTACAAGAATTTTAACCTACTATTTATAAGGTGAAACATTATCAATTACAATTTAAATAGCCAAGTACACATAGGTAAATGCTATGCGATAATAAAAGGATTAGTTATAACAAAGCAAAAAGGTTACAACCACTATCAATTATAATGCCCATGATTGTTTGACTCTAGGGGAAAGTCTTAAAGATGATGATATATGTTTATTCAAGGATTAGAATAAGATTGATCATTAGACACCTTGCATAAGTTAAGTGAAATGTTGTTAAACTAAGTAAAGGAGATAAAAAGGATAAGGAGTATCCAAGAGATTAGAAATTCAAGAAGAAACATCCTCTGGATCAAATTATAGGTGATGTTCAACAAAGGATAATCACTAAATCACATCTTATAGACTTATATTACTTCTATTTCTAAAAATGAGCCTGAGACTATAAAAGAAGTCTTTATTAATGAAAGTTAGGTTCTTGCTATGAATGGGGAATTAAACAAACATGAGAGAAGTAAGGTTTGGAATTTAGTATTTAGATCTAGAGACTGCCATATCATATATATCAATTAGGTGAATTGAGTACCATTTTGAAAAATAAAGCTAGATTGTTAGCTAAAGGGTATAATCTAAATGAGGACATATATTTAAAGGAAAAATACATTGCTATATAGATTAAAAGATATTATATTATTATTTGAATTTGCATCTTATATAAATGATTGGTTATTTTTTATACCAATAATTAAATTACCCCAAGTGCATGACATAGCTGTAGCAAGCACAAGCAAGTATAGGTCATTCCTACGAAGATGATAAGTACAAGTAGTTACCTTTTTTCTATTATATAACCTAATAATCAAATTTTTATTTAAAATAAAGCCAAATAATTAAACCAAGATTAAAAACAATAATGAATTGAGAAACAAGAAATTACTTAGAATTATCAGTATCAAAATATAGTGTTTAGGTATTAAATCCCCTAAGAATCATTAAATACTTAACCTTTTATCCTATGACACTATTATTGATTATTGGACAGTGGAAATTTCTATTTCATATTAATAACTCTCAAAAGACTACTAAAAACTAATCCATCAGTTAATTAGCAGAAGTCTTTTTAGTTAACACCCCTAAAATTGCATTATGATTTATGAATTCTGTTATTAGGTTTGACCCTAATCCAAAGGATTTATATTAGCCTATCTCTAGGTTTGCATGCAACTCCTTTCAATTATGCTAGATCTAATTCATACAAGAAGATTTTTCAATCTCAATTATATGAAATCAAATCATGCACTAATATTTCAAATATATTAGAACATGAATAAAATGCATAATTAAATTGTAATAATCAATCAATATAAGTGTATTGAATAAAAGACTAAAACATATTGTTATCCCAAACTAGGATTCATCACACCTAAAAACTAAACACTACCTATAGAAAACAAAATCAAAGATAAAAATGCAAGTAAACTAATAGAAAATATCATAATTTTAAATCTCCCTTTCTCTTCTATTGAATCTTCTTGCAAATATGGATTGGATATATTTTTTTTATCAGATCCATTTAATGTTAAGCTCATGTTTCTCTCTCCTTTTAATCAAAATTGTTGCCTCTCTATTTGTCTCAAGTCTCAAAACTGATGCAAAACTTAGCTCTCTTTTATTTGCCTCCATTCATGCCTTTTTATAGTAAAATTTAAGTTTTATGGGATATACACGGTCACTTACACGATTGTGTAGGTGATTGTGTAGCTCCAAGAACATTTAAAATTGTGACTTAACATGTTTATAGAGACTTACTTGGCCATATATATGACCGTGTATTTGCAAGTTTCTCCAAATCACTATTTTATGCCACGATTTCATCCTAATTATTCTCCTTTTAGTCCCAGAAGGTGATTATAACTTATATATGCACTTGGAGAAAATTAAGTATCAAATATACATCAACATTATAAAATATTAAGCAAAATACATCAAATATGAGTGTATACTTATAGTCAAATATGTATTTATCAAACACCTCCACACATAAGCTTTTGCTTGTCCTTAAGCAAATCATAATCTAAATTATTAACTTTATACACATCTACCCTTTATTTATCTCAACCTGTGCACTCATACTAGAAATTCTCATATCATATTAATCAAATAAACATATAAATATAATCAAGTTATCCTAAAATTAACCTTAATAAGTTGATATCAATAATATTCAAGTTAATAATCTTTTTAAAACGAAAACATAATTCTTACACCCTCACTAAGGTTTTACTCAGGTGTTTAGGGTGAAAAGTAGCAAATTCTTAAATTAATGCATGGTATAACTCTTAACCATAAGCTTGCAATATTGTTGAGGCAAGTTTTAATCTGTTTATAAAAACCTCAATGTTTCGCAAGTGCACAGGTCATAAGTGTAGTAGTTGAGGTGTCGATCTCACAAGGAATTAGTGAATTAATTGAATCCTAACTTTGTCTAAGGTTGTAAAATTGTGATTTAAATGAAAATAAAGTTGAACAGAAAATTAAACCTCAAGTAATGGTTGAATGAAAATAAAATTCTGAGATCAACAAAATTAAATCAAATGGAGCATAACCACTTCACAATTGAGATATCGCAACAAGACAAGATCAAAGAATTATGAGAAGGGGGATTTATCCTATCATCAAATGCTAACATGAGTACTTTTGAGCTAACTCGGTATTGATCCTAGACTTCGAAGGATAGATTACTCTCTCTCGAGTTATAATATTAAACCTAAATCATAAACCCTATTTGACTTGTGGAATTTGCAATCTCTCAATTAACAAGAAGCCCACACATCCAATTAGATCTTAAGCTCTCTAATAGACTATCGGGTCCTCATATGAAATCTCTCTTTGTATAAATTACTGATTTGATTATTTACGTGATCTATTAATTGTTTAACTCTCATTACCCAATCTAAACATTTTACTATTGGTTCACTCTCTCGATTTGTCACCGAAGCATACAAATATAACAAATAATCACAATACCCAATGTGTTAACAATAACATTGATTTAAGAACAAATCCCTAAAGGAGTTTAGAACATCATTAACAACATGTTTAACATTCTCAAACCCAAGGCATACATCAAGATGAAGTAAATAAACAAGAGAAAGTAGGAAAGAACTTGAAATGGCTGGGTTGGAGTGGTTGGACAACAACTGCAGATGTTGCTCCCCACTCTTATCCTTTGTCTCTCTTCCTTGTGTTCTCTCTCAAAATGGAAAATGGAGGCATAAAAAATTAGGGTTCTCTATCTCTCTATAGTCTTTTCTACTTAAGGTAAAATCTAGGTTTTATCATGGCCCATAAGGTCCCAAATAACCCCGTAGAGTTGAGTTTTCGAAGCAGATCTGTGTCTGCTGTCGTGTAGGCCACGATAGTGGCCTATCCATTTTGTTTGGATCTTCCACCAAGCTTCCTCCAAATCTTCTCTGTTCTTCGATATATAATCTCAAATACTAATAAACACATAAAGGCATCTCAAATACACAAAATTTATGCTCAATAGCATACTCTAACCTATAAAATACTCAAAAACAAAAATATCTAACTAAATAATACAATCCTAACCTAAGCATGCACTAATCTTTTAATTTAACAACTAAACACATACTAAACTACCAACTAAAACATTATGCAATATACCCCTATCAAATATTATCATATTTCCACCACTTGTATGTAAACTAGAAACAAAAATCAAAAGGTCTTTATAAGGTTGTAATAGGGCTTTGGTAAGATATTAATGAGATAATAAAAGTGTGATGAAATTGAAGGAAATCTACAAAGGAAACATTACATAACACTTGTTCACAATATACACAGGTCCTTTCCTTATACATCCATTAGTACTATAGACTTTTATTCTTTTCTATGCTTACAAAATTTTATTTTTTTCAAGCATTTATTATGTACCACAATTAAAGACATATTGGACTTTTCAAACTTTCAAGTTTCAAACAAACAAGTAATGTAAATAAGCTTTAGGGTTCAAAACAATAAAAAGGTTTCAAAGAAAGAGAGGATAAAGGTTAATAATTGGGTTATAATCAATGAAAAAAGCTAAGGCTCAAAATTGATTATTCCTAAAGATAAAATATGGTAAGGTAACTATCAAAAAAATAGGCTTAAACAAGTTGTTGAATCTAATTGCCTTTATCATTTCAATGTTTCTAATTTAACAAATATGGTCTCAATATGTATAATAAAAGGAAGTTCTAAAATCATTCAACTATGCATGATAACAAACATTGAACTATGCATGATAATAAACATGAAAGAATACATGAGATTTTTTGAAAAAAATTCTGATGTTAGACTCAAAAGCTCACAAAAAGAATGGTTTTAAGTGTGTAAATAATATGCAATTGTCATTTAAATTGACTATCTTAATGAATGGCTATTAATAAGATTTAATAAAAAAAGATTATAATAAACTTAATCCCCTTCCCCACACTTAAAATTGCACAGTGTTCTCAACGTTCACAATATAAGCATATATTAAATGTTAGAAAGTGGAATTTGGTACTTCCTTGAGTAATACGATTTTTGGATTTTGATTTTCATGATTTTGGGAATGTCCATTCAATATGATATACTAACATCCTTGAAAAATATAAAGAAAAAGGGATAAAAATAACATAAACAAAGAAATATGAAATAACATTAATACTATTGTTTAAACAAAGATAGAGGAAATCAAAAAATACACAGTTAAAGAGAAAAAGAAAAAGATACATAAGTTAAGCATCACCCTCTATCATGCTATAACTAAGGCCTACTCGATAATAAAAGGTCATTAGGTCAATAATCCTCAAAAGGTGGAGGAGTTACTGAAGAGGTACCCTAGCTAGATGATGGAGGCTAAAAATTGATGCCTTGGCAACTTGCTATTAATAACAATCGCTCTCTCATTCATTCAACAGTGGTCTTGAGCTTTCCCATCTACTCTGCCTACTATCTCTCTAATCAAGATATCATCAACTGATTTTATTGAGGTGTCTACGCTCTTAGTATGTCTAGGCTAAACTCCTTTGGTACAATCCCTCTTGTCTAGGATGACAATGACTGTGGCTATAGTGGCTCCTCCCTAGGTCCCCCTTATATTGCCGACTCGTCAAGGTACTAGTCTATATATGTCACCTATGGGTCCTTGTCATTGACACACAACGTGTATATGCTTTATAACATCTAGGTTGAGTGTTGTCATGGTGCCTGCCTGTCACATCTGTGGTAATCGATTAAATACCCCCATCTGTTGTATAAGTCTGATCAAGAAAGGCCCTACACAGATCATTTTGACCTTCCTTTCCTCACTCTAACATCTAATGAATTGGGCAAGCACGTGCCCTAGGTGGATCGACATCCTCTCACTTATGCCTAATAAATAAATCACATCTAGATTTTTGACGACTCTCTAACTATCAACTTGACCACTCAATATGTGACTCAGAATTCCATGGATGTTTCTAAGTGCGGGATGTCACAGCTTCCTCAACCATCTTTATCCATTCTTCTTCTTCTCCTTCAATTATCACTTGCCACTTCTCTCATTTCACTTCTTATATGGAAGTTCCCTCTTCTTCTTTCTTTTATCCTCTATCTCTATCATATGTTCATCATCCTCTCATATAGCAGCAGTTACCTTCTCACCTTCTCGAGATGCAACTTCATTCTTGAAATTGACCTTCATATCTTCTTGACTATGAGACGTTAGTAAGCTCTGATAGTATGAGGTATTATCCTTAATATATTCAGGTGAGAGAAAATCTTTCCTCAATTCATGTAGGCTAGTTTCACTCTTGGCAAGGTATTCTATTATTTTATCTATAACACTTTCTTCATATTTAGTTAGAGATTAGTCATTCCATCTATATACATAAAGGTTGCTCCATTCTAAATTATACGTATTCTTATAGGATACATTTTAAGGCTATATCTACATGCTTTGTTGCTCCCACATATAGATCAGTGCCTGACATTAATGATTGTAATGATTACTCTCACAAATGTGCCAACATGGCCTGGCTATTTGTTGGGCTTCCATAAACATGTCAAAAAACCTCTCTTTCCAATATGGTTATGTTACCAATTGTGATGAAATATCGTAACTCTTATAAGAATATTAACTGCTCCCTCTTTCCATTGTGAGTTATGGCTATAGTGACGAATTGTAAATCTTAATAGTAAGTCATAAACTCAAAATTAAAGTAGAGTTCAAAAGATAATTAAATGAATAAGCAAATAATATAATAACATAAAATAAAATAACTACAAAAATAATGGTTAGATTAATATAAACTAGGATTTCCTAATGTTAATATCCCCTAAAACAACGCTAAAAAATTGATTAGTTATTTTTATACCAATAATTAAATTATCACAAATGCATGACGTAACTGTAGCTAGCACAAATAAGTATGTCTCGATCCCACAAAGAAGGTAAGTACTAGTAGTTACATTTTTTCAATTATCTAGCCCAAAAATTATATTTTCGGTTTTATTTTAAAATAAAGCTAAACAGTTAACTTAAGATTGAAAAAAATAATGAACGCAAGACAAACGAAATTACTTAGAAAATTCAATATCAAATAGTATTGTCTAGGTACTAAATAATTTTTATCATATAACTATATTATTGATTATTAGACCTTGGAAATTCTTATCTTATTTTAATAGCTTTCACGAGACTATTAACAACTAACTGATCAGTTGATTAATAGAAATCTTTCTAGTTAAAACCCTAGGATTGCATTATCGATTTATGAATTCCATTATTATGTTTGACCATAATATAGAAGATTTATGTTAGTGTATCTCTAGGTTTGCATGCAAATCCTTTTAATTATGGTAGATCTATTCATACAACAAGATTTCTCGATCTCAATCATATGAAATCAAATTATGCACTAACATTCCAACTATATTAGACAAGAATAAAACTCATAATTAAATAGCAATAATTAATCACTACAATTGCATTGAATCAAAAATTAAAACATATTGTTATCACAAAATAGGGTTCACAAACCTAAACACTAAACACATTTAGTTACTCATAGCAAACGAAATCAATGATAAATATGCAAGAGAACTAATAAAAAAAGAAATCATAATTCTAAATCTCCCTTTCTCTTTTATTGAATCTTCTTACAATTATGGATGGGATATAGCTTTCTATCAAATCTCTATGATGATAACTTAATGTTTTCCTTATCCCTTAATCAAAATCGTCATCTCTCTTAGTGTCTCACATCTCAAAACTGCTGCAAAACTTAGCTCTCTTTTATTTACCTCTGTTCACTTCCTTTTTATAGTAAAATTTAGAGTTTTTGGGATATACTTGGTCACTTACATTGCCATGTAGATGACCTCTAAAAACTTTGAAAAACCTGACTTTCCACGTTCGTAGAAACTTATACAACCATACAACCGTGTATCTTCAATTTGCTCCAAATATTCATTTTATGCAACGATTTCATCTTAATTATTCTCCTTTTGGTCAATAAAGACAATTATAACCTATAAATGCACCTAGAGAAAATTAAGTACAAAATATACAAAAAAAAACTATAAAATATCAAACAAAATACTTCAAATATGGGTATATAATTATAGTCAATTATAGGTTTATCAACAAGTTTTAAATTATTCAAATGGATGTTAAAAGTGCACTTGTAAATGGTTTTATTCAAAACAAGTTTATGTTGATCCGCATTTAGATTTTAAAATCTATAATGCACCTATTAATGTTTATAAACACTTTAAAGCTTTATATAATTTAATACAAGCTCCTATAGATTAGTATGATATGTTAAATGTATTTCTTTTAGAAAATATTTTTACTAAAGTTAAGTTTCACACTTATTTTAAACATAAGCATGATATTCTTATTATTCAAAATTATATTGATGATGTTATTTTTCGTGTAACTAATGAAATCTTATGCAAGGAATTTATAAGTTTATTATTCGAGAATCTAAAATGAGCATGATGGGACAACTCAACTTATTTCTTAGACTCCAAATCAAGCAAATGAAATTTCATAAATCAAATTGCATCAAAGAACTACTTAAGTGCTTTGGAATGGAATAAGCTAAACCATCTCATAAATGTCACAACTAATTTAAACAAGGATGGAGAAGATAAGTAAGTTAATGCAAAGTTTTATCAAGGTATGATTAATAGTTCACTTTACTTTATTACAAGTAGTCCTGATGATAAGTGCTAATTATTTGATGTTTTTAGCATTATTTTGAGAGCATTTGGCTTTGATTTAAATTATTTCCTATATGATTTGGTACTTAATGTGATGTGACATATATTTTGTTTACAAGCCTTGTTTTAGCTCTCCAATGAACAGAATCTTGGCGATAAGACCATAAAATGCTTTTGGGTTAGAGTAAGATCTATCTTGATAATTCACATAGGGAATTAAAGCATCGTTAAGAGGTTCTAATTAGAGAAAACTTTTAATCAATCAAATTAAGGGTATGGGTTGTATATCTTGATATATTGTAACTTTGGAATTCCTACCGGTCTAAGAAACTAGGGTAATTATTGAATCATGATAACCTAAGCATAAAAAAGATTATAGGATCATTTTAGTTCCAGATATTTATATTAAACTAGTTGTAAAAAGAAGGATGATAATAAACTCATCTATGTTGCACTTAGGTGGATACAAGTTATGGTGGGAAAGAAACCAAAAAGTGTTTAAAGTCTTCAATAGGGATGTTAATTGTATATTATAGAGAAATGATTTAATTATTTGAGAAATGATGGTGGTTAAGAGATCAAGCCTAACTCGTGTCCTTAATAGCTTTTAGATGGAATTTATGAAGGACAAGTAATCTTTAAGGTTTGTCACTAGCTTGATCAATGTTCTTGGTAGGGTGATCATATATCCTTTTAAAAGGGCTCGAGCAGTTTGTCTTACTCAACTTGTAGCTTTGTATGTGATACTTTATACTAGGTTGTTTAATAAGTAGATGATTGGCTTTCTTCTTCAAATTTAGGTCCTGTAAAATATTAGTCTCACTACTTCCTAGAACTTTTTTCCCCCTTTTTAGTGTTTTGTCTAAGGCCTTATATTAATATATACATTTTTTAACTTCCCAAAAAGCTTATTGTTTAATTCATACTTATTGTTTTCATTTGTTATCTATTATTTTTTATTTTAGTCTCATTAGTTTCCTTTTTAAAATCAAAATTCATTTTATTGGATTAAATAATAGGAAGATAGTTAGTACCAGTAGTTGTAGTCATTATGGGATTGACACACACACACACTCTTAACTATACTATAAAAACCATATATGCACCTGTTTTTATCATTTCTTTTAGTATTATTTTATGTTATAATATATTATCATCACCTAACATAATTTTTGATATACGCTTGTGTGCTAGATTTAGTCAAGTCTTAGGTAGTCTCGTCTTTTAGCTATTAAGTGCATATTTACGTATTTGTGCAGTACCATTTTATTAAGACTTTGGTATCATAAGCATACATTTTTTAACTTAAGTAGTTATTCAGGTACGAATTATGACAGTAGTCTTTTGGATATAATAAGTATATATGATACTTTTAAGCAATGCATTAGTTTCATGGTTTAATAAACAATAATATACAATTTCCTTATCAACCTAAGAAGCCAAACATGTGGAAATTGATAGTTATAGTACATAAATTATAGCCTAGACGATAACTTACAGACTTTGACATAGACTTTACAAAGACACCGATTTGGTATGATAACATTAGTGCTATTTACGTCACAAAATTCCCATGCAACACTGTATACCAAACATATACAAACTAAATATCTTTTCAATAGAGATCATATGCCAAATAAAGATATTAAGTTATAATTTGTTAATACGATATATTAATTACTCGAAATTCTTGGATAAAGACCTTGGAATCAGGCTTCTTAACTTTATTATTAACATTTATTCCCCTTAAAGTTGTTGACTTAGTATGGATTTGTAGTGTGGAGACTTCCTTTTTTAGTTCATTTTCGTCATCAACATTTATAAAGGGGTTGGCGTCAATAGCTTATTAGATTTGTAATACTCTATAAGATGCCTCCCTCTTCTTTTAGTTAGAGGAGTCCCCTTTTGGAAAGCTATATACATAAATTAAAGCATATCTGTAATTATAAAAATTAGGAGTTAGAAAAGATAATCAAAATAAAAATAATAGGCATATAAAACTTGCAAGGTTGTTGATTAACAGTTTTAACTTCTAACAACTCCTCTTTATCTAATAGCTATTCCTTACGAGTAAGTGGATTTATAGAATCCAGTAAGGCCTGTGTATAGAGAGGCAAGATATTATTTAACCGTCTTCTCTCATTAAAGCTTAAACTGACGTCTCCCCTAGATACTTTCACTCAAATCTATCATTCAAATTATACAACTTAGGAGCTTATATGAGGGACATATTTAATGTATGAACTTAAATAGGTCTATGAAGGGCTCTATATTTCTTAGGTGGTAGACTATATAGAACGAAGAAAAGATACACAAGAGGTAGGGTAAAGTTGGCCTATGGTCACACATGTTTCTTCTAAAACTTTAAGAAATAAGGTTATTTAGAGAGAGCCTCATCTGACACTTAAAACTATCACAGTAGATGTTAATCTTGTTAACTATGATGAAATAAGTCTACTTACACATATGAGGTTCCTTATGTTAATGTTAAGAGTGATGAAAAATTAACCCTCATTTCCTCTATGTTGCCAATATGATTTTAAACTTTCACCTCAAATTTGATCGTAGAATCGAAATAAATAATGATAAGTTAGTAACCTTCATCGTCAACCCTCCCTGTTAACTCATTTTCAATGAAACAAAACCTAAAATAAATGTTTGAAAGCGCTAAAATTATGACAAAATTACCCAAATGATGTATCGATGAAAGTAAGTAAGACTTGAAGGAAATAACCAAATATAAATGGTAGATGAATCAATATAAGCTTTTCTTGTGGTTGCTTAAAAAAAGTAAATATCACATTAGAAAAGAAGGGAAAGTTATCTATAACCATAAGCTAATTGACCCTATTAAATATAAAACACTAAAGTTTATACATATATAAGTACTTAATTAAATGTTCCCCCAATCTTTTATACATTAGGAAAACTTTAAGTTTGTTTCAATTACTAAAACTATCTGCCTTATCTAAATAATATTCCTTTGACTTATGACTTCAGAAAAGTAGTGTCAATGGTTCCTCTCACACCTGATAGAGTACACGATGCATTCAAGAGCAATATTAAATAGCAAGTGATCATATTTAGTGAAATAGGTTAAGCTACAGATCTTATTTAGTGAAATAGGTTAAGCTACAAAACCCTTAGACCCTGCGTTTCAGCGAGACTTTAACTGAGTATTGATGATGATGGTTAAGCTAAAGAACTATTGCACTATCGTCTTCCATTCAGAATACTGGCAAGATAAATTTTATTTAGCTAGTATATTCCTCCATAGATGATTGGAATAAGGACATTGAAATAGAAGATGGATTATGAATTTAGTTAAAACTAAATAAAGGCCACATAAAAGATTTATTGGATTGAAAGACTTATATTTAATCTTGTATAGTGTTGATAACTCTTCTTTGACTACAAGCCATAGCACAAATGAGACTTTAGGGACAACAAACTTATTCCAAGTAGTTGTATAGCAGTTGACTCTAAGTGTTAAAGCTCTAATAATGTCTGTACATACATGACTCATAGGAGAAATTACCAGATGATTGCCTTAGTCAAAGAACTATATCTTGCTATAGTAGATCAAAAGAGTAAGAGGGAAAATAGTTCTATAAAAATTCAAAGCCCTTGTCATTTTTTAGATTTTCCATTCAAAAAATAAAGAGACATTACAGTCGAAGCAATAGGGAACAAACTATAGTTATATGCTAGATAACTTAATTTAATATCTAATTGGCACCACTGGACCCATTTTATACAAACAATAAATGGGCTTAGGATTCAAGGGGCATGTAGAAGTCATGTAGGGCTATAACTTCTTCAGACAGAACCCAAATCTCATTCCTTCAAAAGAGCAAGAAACATACATTTTAGCCTATTGTAGTTAATTTTTAGACAAATAAAGTCATTTGAGAAGGAATTAAAGCTTTATTCCTCATCTTCCCTAACTATTTCAACTTTTCCATTAAGTTTAAGTATGTGATCATTGCAGTACATAAGTAAGGCTAATATATTTGTAATAATGTTGAGATAAATAATTGTTTTTCTTTTCTGACCTTGCTTGCATGTTCCCAATTCTTCCATCCTATTAGGATAGTAATTACAAAAGATCCATATAGGTTTAAAAGAAACCACTTATTTTTACTGTTTTAGTTGCTAACTTAAATCAAAACATTAACTCTATAATTAGAGGAATAGAATAGCTTGATATTAGGGTAGTATGGATGAAGATTTAGAGGCCCAAGAGTGCTACAATTGTCTGTCCATAACCAAGTACTCCTCCCTTCCTATCTTGCATTGAATTATAAGTTAATTATATGAGTTCTCTAAGTTTGAGAATCTGCCCTATACTCCAATAAGTGTCTTTTTTAGATTTCACCATCCAAATGTTTTCAGTCCTTAACTAATGCTCATTTACCCATTTTATCCATAATGACTCCTAATCAATAAAGATTCTTTAGAGCCTTTTAGCCACTAATTATTTATTTACCCATTTAATTGATCTAATTCCATGTCCACCATCTAGCTTGGGCATACATATATCCTTCCAACTTACTTCAGCATATGGTTTTTTAGTCATGTCCCTAATCTAAAGAAAGTTTCTTAAGAGCCTCTTAATATTCTTACAAATTATTTTAGGTAAGATTGAGTATGCAGACCATTAGGTATACATATTACTTAAAATTGAGAGAATTAGTTGTAACCTACCTATAAATGATAAGCATTTTGTTTCTTAATTCCCAATTCTTCTTCTAATAAGATCATATAATGGTTGATAGTCCAAGTATAAAATTATTCTAGATGATATATGGAACTTAAATAGGTAAATGGGGATTCTTAACGGATAAACCTGAATTAGAAGCTAATGTAGGAGTTGATGAAGAAACATCAACTAAAAGCATTATAAAGTTCTTATCACTATTGATGTTTAGACCTAAAAAAGAGATGAAATTGTTTATGAAGTTGAAAAGGCATTATATGAAGGTTAAGTCATCACCACTAAATAGTATAAGATCATCTACAAATGCCAAATATGTGATTCACAAACTTCTACACTTTTTATTAAACCTAAATTTCCTTTCCAACCTTACATTCTTTATTATGATTCTAAACAATACTTCAATGCACAAGGTAAAGAGATATAGTGAAAGAGGATCCTTTTGTCTTAGGCTTATTGCTCCTTTAAAAATTATGGGAACTTTTTCTAGTTATGAGGACACTGAATAGAGTTATAGTTATGCATTGGTTTATCCAACTAATGAATGTATTTGGGAAGATAAAAGCTTCAAGGGATATTAGGGTAAAATCTCAAGTTGCCAAATAAAAAACTTTATGAATGTCAATCTTGATACATAACTAATACCTAGACCTCTTAAATGATCTTCTCCTTTCTTATGGATCACTCCCTCAACATCTTTATGGATTCTTTTAGCTACTTTCTCAAGCTCTTAGGTCTCTCCGTTAACTCTAATTATGTTAGTAGGAGTTCAAAATATGGAATCTCTACAATACTTTAGGGGTACCTCTTCAACAAGCTCCCTTTAAATATCTAGTAGTTCTAATCTCTATAAAAGACGATCTTTTAGAGATTAATTACCTCTCCTTAACTCGATAGAAAAAAGGATCAGTTGTTGGTAAAACATATCCTTACTATATGCATATGGGTTTCAACTCATTCTCTCTATCTTAAACCATCTACATATATATTGGAGTTCACAAATGGTTCTCCCCAAGAGCCTTATCAAGTGTGTTGAGAATATTTTGAAAAACATTATATAGTTAAGAGATATTAGGAAGTCCTCATCTACTAAAGTGAATTGGGTTGATCTTTCTTTTCCTAAGATAGAAGGAGGTTTAGGAATTCTTTCTATTAAAGCTATAAATTAGATGTTAACCACTAAGAGGATATTGAGATTATTCAATTATGATGAGGTAATCGGGGTTAGATAGGTCCATGACTATTACTTAAATGATAAAGAATTTTGGGAATTGAAACTTAACAAGGAGCATTCATGGATTTTAGATCAAATGCTAAAGATGAGGAACCATTAATTCTAAGAATTTGAAAGCTTGATAGGAAATGGCTCAAATACCTTATTGTGGTTTAATGATTGGTGTAACCTAGGTCCTCTCCATTTGAGAACCAAATGGAGGTCAATAAGACTCAAGATCCCAAACAATGCCACATTGAAAGAAATTATTAAAGGGGGGAAATGGAGTAGTAAGAGAAGAGAAGAGGATTGTCTTGGCTTAAAGCTAACTTGCCAAAATATAAACCTAATACATAAGATTTTCCTAACGATCATATGGTTTGATATAGTTTGGTGTAAACATGCCATCCCCAAAACCACATTTATTTTCTAATTAGCCACTAAAGAAAGACTAGAAACTAAAGACTGAATCAAAGGGTATATAGACCTCATATGTCATCTCTACAATTTATTACTGGATCCACTAATGACTTGTTCTTTCAATATCAGTTATCTCAAGCTTTGTTGTATTCAATCCTTCCATTATTTGGTTGCGCCTGTCTTAAAAAGAACTTGCTTAATGAAATGAATTGGGCAAGGAGGCAACTAAGGACCGGAGACTCTAACCTATTCATTATCAACATTTATATGTGAAAGGAACTAAAAATTTCTTGGAAAAGAATTTTCGGAGAGTTTCATATTTATCTCCATTACTTTATTGGAACGTCCATGTTTCCATATTGAAGCTTCTAATCTAAAGCAGCTCATCAAGCATGCATCTTTACATGTGCTGTCAGTTTAGGGGCTGTTTGTTTCTGTTTTTTTTTTTTCCTATTTTTTGTTGTCGTTTTTGTAAAAAGAAAAATAGGTAAGTAAAACGTGTTTGGTTTACTCTGTTGCGATTTTTTGTTTCTGAAAATAAA
>JANVCQ010000003.1:31287624-31301294 GCA_025531925.1 Erythroxylum plowmanianum
AATAATAATAATAATAATAATAATAATAATAATAATAATAATAATACTAATAATAATAATAATAATAATAATAATAAATTTATTAGAAATCTCAACCAAACAGGTTTTTATTTTCAGTTTTCATATTACAAATCTCAACCAAACAGGTTTTCATTTAAAAAAAAAAAAAACAGAAACTAAAAACAGGAAACAGAAATCAAAAACAACAACAGAAAAACAAAAGTGGAACCAAACGGCCCCTTAACTTTTATATTTTTTATTACTTATTATTTGCTAACTTAGACTGTTTCTTGTTAATCCTCTTTGTTAACTTTGTAAATCCTTAGGCTTTTAATTCAATTTTTTTCCAAAAAAATTCTTATCTTCTTAAACATTATCACAAAATAAGTTTACTTTGGACAAGAGATTGGAGTGGTATTAATGAGGTCTTGCAAATATCACTAACTGTGTTTTCTCTTTTATGAAGTATATTAACTTACTGTTATATTTTAATGGCAATTGTTTATATTTACGATTTTTGTTTTAATATTTCGTGCAAATATATAGAGGTAAAACGGCTATCATACATACTCAAGGAGTGATAGTTTTATGCCAAGAACCAAATCGACATCAAACATGTGAGAAAGATGTGTACATAACAATGCCAGGCATTTAGAATCAGATACTATACGACATAGCATCCTTGCTCTGTAGAACTCAATACTAACATATATCCCTCGTATTAGTGTTGCATGTGTGCATTCATCATAACTTTTATATTCTAATCCGTTTCCTTGTCCACTTATGGCTTCAAGATTAACACTTTCAGAAAAGCAAAATTATGTGATACATCGACTTCCATCATCTCCTCTATCGGGCAGTGAAGTGAGTTGGTGGATTACTTCTATCTCCAATCCAAGGAAGCGAACTTCCCACTCTGTATACATCGTCATACTACCCCCATCAAGTCTTAACTCACCATACCTTAATTTGCCACCTATTAGTTGTCCAAGTAAAAAGATGTATGATCACGCAAGAATACAATACTTGTTCTAAAGTAGAATGATTTATTAAATGGCCATAAATCAGTGCAAGAAAACAACTAAATGGCCACAAACCAGTGCAAGAAACCCAAGCATAATCATTCCCAAGGAAAGGGTCACTACAGTTTCTGAGACAGCAAACAGGAGGAGCAACAATTCATCATGATTAACTAGAAAAAAACACTGTAATGCCATACCATAAGAAGTTCGGATGTATTCAACAATAAGCCATCACCAATATACCAAATGGCTCACATGCCTTAGACCTCTCCTACTCGCCCCAATAACACTATTGTAGCAATGTACAATCAGCGCAGCAACTGAGCATGTAAAACAATGCCAATTACATATGTATGACATAGCATCCTCATTTCAGAGATCTCAATAGCAACTTCAAGGCTTTCAAGGTGAAATAAGGAAGTTAATCTTCTGTTATATGCTTAGCCGTTAATCAATGAACTTGATCACAACACTTTATCAAGAATTCTCCTGCAGCCTGTACAGTGTAATTTCCTGTTGCTTGAAGTAACGTCGATCCTCTTCATCCACTAGAACAAGATTCAAGTAATACTTCACGCTGAATTTATTGTTGATGTTGCGATGCGTTGGTGTTAGCTCATATGGACTAAGAAACAGTCTGATAGGTATAGATTCACCTGTAACATAAATGAGATGAATTAAAGTCATTCCATTCATTACAAACTACATCAAAACTAATCACGTTCCAAGCATTATTTCCATTTTCTTGGACATTCTGATTAATGTTTCACCAGTCATAATACAGAAATCAAATGAAAATTTCAATTTTTCATGCTCTACAAACCACTCATTCTATTTGCATAATGCGTAACAAGGTTGTTGTGATGTGATCATGGCTATATTTCCTACGTTATGAATTAGACAGTGCTGATCATACCTCTGACTGGTGCTCCATCCATCAACTCAAATTTAGCAAGTGTCTCTGTCTCCACATGTGTATTAGCCCCTGATCCAGTGGATTCTCGCCGCCTGATCTCAAGATCCATATTTTTTATCTTGATTCTAACAAGAAGAAAATAGATCTTGCCAATAATCACATCTTTTAGATGGTACCTGAACAATTTAATTACCATGAGCAACAAAATAAAGATATACCCATTCCAAGCTACATATAGAAACACAATCCAAATTCCAAAAGCTGAATTTAACTTCTGTACTGACAGAATTATGCTACATTGAAGAAGTGATAGAACAAAAGCCTAACTGCCAATATTTTTAACTTACTTGCTTTTATTGTATTCAAACTCAATATGCAGACAATCTTCAATTCCAACTTCCATCTGCAGAAGTCACACGTACATCAAAGATTGGAAAATATTGAATCAATTTCTTAATCATCAGATCATCATAAAACAGTCACATTGAAACTGCTGTTGCTACCGTAAATTTCAAATCTTTATACTTGAAATTGGAAATCATAAAACAACTCCATTTACCTTGATACTGTTGTTGATTGATGGAGGCGGGGAGTAATTGCGAACCTGATGCAAACACTGGAATTAAGACAACTAGAAAACCGATGCTGATTATTGAAGAAAGATTAAGGCTATGTACATTAATGCACTACTCTGACTGACAGATACAGTACATAGAAGCAACACCAAATCTTTTATGGTTCTACTAGCAAGAACAACCATTCTCTTCTACTTAGAAAACTAAACGACTATGACATTACTGTATACCCATACAAGATGGAACTTCTTGATCACATTGGCAAAACATAATCTAGAATAGTGTTACTGGGATCCAGTTAAACATCATAGCGGTGGTAAAAAGAAGTGCTACCACAAAATCCTGATATTCAACTATGCTTCCAGCATAACCCCGAGTAACTGTCACTTTCAGAACATACCTGAAAAGGACAAAAATGTAAACTAGCATCACATTGTTAGCAGTATTTTACCCCTTCACCAAATCAGAGCCATTGATCATATAGTACAAATGGAAATGAATTATACAAGTATGCCTTAATGTCTACCCACATACAAATAAATTGGACAACCAATATCTAGAAGGTTCTAACAACCCTCAATAATCAATTTAAATTACATACAGGCCACAAAATACTATGAAATAATAAGAAAGGACATTATTTCCATTGAAAACTTTACAAACATAGATGGCCTACCTCAGCCTCACATTTACCCCATTATATGTCTCATATGGCATTTCAACTGTAGAGAACTCAAATGGATAAGCCTTTCTTTCATATAGTTCTCCAGGAACATCCAATTCACGAACTGCAAGAAATAGATCATATAATCACTGCATAAACAATCCACTAAATGCTTTTGACTTTCTAGAGTTTACTAAGATATGCTAATATTCAAGCTCAGACTGGACTAGTCCAACCAAAGAACCCAATGGTTGTAAGTACACTAAGATCACATTGGAGAATGAATCAGAGCTCGTACAATTATTTAATCCATTTTGCTGAATACACTACTGAATGAATGTGGCATGACATTGCAAAATCATATGATTTGAGAATTGTAGTGCTGTCTTCTTCTTTTTTTTTTATTAGATGTGCTCTTCTTGTGAGCAAATGGTAAACATATTCGCACAGTGCTCATAAGCAAGTATGCTGAACGTAAACATAAATATCGTTATATCAGCTTTCTTACAGGAAAGAAATGAATAATAAAGAAAATGTAGTAGTGTATAATCATGCAAGCTGATACATAATGACTTCTCCAAGCTATAGTAGGTACAAAAACGAATGAAGAATACTAAAGCTTGCAGCAGCTCCTCCACATTAGACAGTGTGATTATTTTCTTACTGTTTTAAGTCCCTAGTCCAACCTCTCTAATTTAGCCTCAAGACCTTGATGACCAGGTTCCCTCCCATATCACATCTAAATTCACTGGCATAATATTTTGATTTTGGTGGAAACCAGATTAGGCAAACAGTTAATCTTTTTTTGTTTTTTTATTCCAACTAGCTGGTATAATCAGATTAGGGAACACAGAATAATTTTAAAAGCAAAAATTGAAAATGCAGGACAACTGATACAATCATATGAGAAAAAATATAAATTAATTGCAAAAGATTAACAGAAAATTTTGAAAAATGCAGGACTAAGTAATAAAAAGAAAGCAATATTTACTCACCCAGAGACGTGAAATCATAAAAATTTCCTCTGTCAAAATACATCTCTGCAAAGAAAATTTAGAATATGAGAGTAGCATTAAAATGTAAAAGAAAGGGAATGATCACTCTTTTGAAAGCATTCTTGTGAAGACTGCTGACTACAGAAAATTGGCACAAGCTAAAACCACAGAGTAGAAGCGAATCCAAGTTCAGCACATTAGAACTTCCAGTGTTTCAAGAACAGAAATAACACAAACATAAATTATTATTCTAAATTTCTTTAAGAGATCGAAAAATTATGTTTTTACACCAATACAAACAACAATGCCTCAAACATGCCTATGATGTGGGCGAACTAGTTCTTGTTTCCTCCAATAAATTTGAGACCTGAGATTACAGTAGTTTCATCTCAGTATAAGTTTTACTTATTTCCTTTCTTTCATCTGTTTAAGCCTGTAGTGTTGCATCACAATTTAGCGCTAGGTTAATACAGTTCTTGTGTCAATCATTAGTCCTGGACTTTGACGTTTGCTAATATTCAGTTCCCAAACCATAAAAAACTATAGAATTGACAACAACTTATTGATAACAATGCAATTAAGCCATGAAATAACCATAATCGAAAAAGTATTAAGGTTTGAATAAGGAGAATCAATTTCAATACTCGGAAAGGAAAAGTAGACACATAATATGATCAGTGGCTAAATGTCCAATAAAATTCCATCTTGGCCACCCTTCTTGTCAACCATGTTCCAAGGCATTGTGGTCTGCAACATATTTTCTATTGCTCTGCAATATTACCACTATTTGATCCTATTTAGAAGCATAATTATTGCACCTATAGAGTTTCTGTAGGCATCAAATTGGTGGCAATATAATGGATTCTGACAGAGATTAAATTGTTGAGTTAAACTCTTCCCCAATTGTACATAATATGTATCCATTATATTTAGAAGCATAATTATTGCACCAATAGAGTTTCTGTAGGCATCAATTTGGTTGCAATATAATGGATTGTGACAGAGATTAAATTGTTAAGTTAAACTCTTCCCCAATTGTACATAATATGTATCATCTCATGAAAAGGAAATGGTTCTAGATTATCAATCATTATCTTGAAAAAACATATAGGACACAGAAAAGTAGCAAAAGAAAGCTTACCTATTTGACCAAGTAATTCAACTTTGACACCATTGTGCTCAACCTTCTTCCCCTGAAGTGGTTCAATCATGATCTAAAAAAGGCACACAAGAAACATATCAAGCATTAAGATCCAAAAAGAAATAATTTTACATTGGTAAGTGTATAATTGAACAGGTATCCTCAATAACATCAGTAAAGGGAGTACCTTCCCAGTAATATTTTCTTGACTTTGAAAAAGTGGAACCATAACTGTTTGACCGTTTTCCTTCTTCATCGGGACCTGCACAACATCAAAAGCACAAAAAGACGATGTGGATGTGTATCATTCAAACAAATTACAAACAATAAAATGATCTCCCACTCATTTTCTTGAAGGAAACATCTATTGCTTTTATAAGACTTATCAGTACTATAAAAAGCACAATCAAAATTTATGTTTCTGTTAAAGAAAGTCCATTTACAGTTGTTCCTACTGGATAATTATAAAGTTAAAAGATCCATTTCTCAGACTTCTGGTGAGTTAAAGACTTCCTCAAAACATCAACAGAATAATTAGAATAACACAAATGCCAAATCATATAAACACGACACAAGTTTAGTAATAGAGTACCTGCTTGCGAGATTTTCCATCAGAAAACGTTATTGAGATATTACAAGCAGGCTTAAAAGCTCCGATAAGATAATTCTGACAACCGATAAACCAACAACGCTCAATAACAAGCACAGAAAACCAAAATTACAAGTTAAAATTATAAACACTGGAACAGTTTCCTTACCATGATTGCCTACAATCGAATGCAAATCGTAAAACCTTGAACAAAAAGCACCTGCCAACGTTCAATTTCAGACGCAGGAATACAAGTGTAAAATCCCACAAAAACCCAGAATCGACAACTAGAAAAGTTAAAATCTAAAGCCCAAAAAGTTAAATTGAAATGAGAACAATGAATTGGCAATTGAAATTTGTTAATGAGAATCAAAATGAGAATCTAGTAATGATCCCACCTTATTAGAGAGAGAGAGAGAGAAGAGAAGCCCTAAATCGTAAAGAGTGAGAGAGAGTGAGAGAGTCAAGAGATCACTCAAAGTGCAGATGTTGATCAGATGTTTTCCTTGGGTTCTACAGTTGAAAACGAAGACCACTGTACAGTGCCTGTGCTCATAACTCACGTGCACTCCACGTGTTAATCTATTCCTGTTGTGACGAAAATAAGAAACTTTTTCTCATTTTATTTTTTTTAAGGCCAAAATAACAATTTAAACCCTACATTTATAATATATTACCGGTAAAAATGTATTTTGAAACTCAAAACTTATACTAAAATACAATTTTAACTGTAATATTTTAAAATATTCAAATTAAACCTAACAATTTTTAAAACATATGAAACAAATCTCAATTAAATAGAAAATTTTGTAAGATTAACTTCTTATCAATGAAATGTGAGGTTAATATTGACGTAATGTTATTTTTATACTTTTAAATAAAAATAGATATTATTATTATATAATTAGTTTTTTAAAATTAACCCAAAAGTAAGTCCCATTGTCTCGTAATTGTAGAACCTATTTTTATAAATTTCTGACTATAAGTCTTATTTATCACATGATGTTGGGGTCATTTTTTGGTAAAAGGATAAAAAAAAGTAAGCATTGACGTGACATTTAATTAATAAAGAATTAATTATATTAAATTTTTCATCCATTTAAGATTTTTTTAGCGTTTTGCAAGTATGATATTTAATTTGAACGCTTTAAAACGTTAGGCTATATGTTTTGTATTATTTTATAAACGTTAAAATTAAAGCGCAATTTTAGTCATAGAATACAAGTTGAATTCTAATATTTCGAAATGTTCATTTGAAGTTAATTGAGAGTTACATTGATATAATTCACTTATGAATCCTCTCATATTTGATTTAGAAAATAAGATGAGTCCTACCCATTGCCTGCAGATATGCTAGAATAGTAAATATGAGTGATTAATGAGATATTAGAAACGCATTTTTCTTACTCATGCATAATATGTCATACACATACACATAAATATTGAATCATTGCTCATGAAAATGGCTGTACATGTATTCATTGACGTTCTGGGTATAATTGTATATAAATGTGAGTATATTGAGAAATGTTGACCCTCAAAATTTCTTCTTGATGAATAAGTATGATTTACATTGATTATGAGGTCTTTATAAAATTTTGTAAAAATTAATTATTATGTTGATGTTAGAAAGATTTTATGGTATAGGTTGATTGAAATAAAATGTAAAGGTTATAAGAATGTTCAATGGGTATTTTTGACAAGATACTTAAAGTTAAAAGAACATAAGCCTATAAGGAAGGGTAAAAGGGGCTTTTTGAGCTCATTAAGGGTAGAAATGGAAGAAAGAAATATAGTCTTATTTTTTAACAAGGGGGAACATGAATTGGGAGAGAAGAAGAGAAATTAAGAAAGAAAAAGAAGAGAATTTCGATAGTTGAGAGAAAAGAAAAGAGTTGAGTTAGGATTTCAACATTTATTGGTCTTGAGAGAGATTTTAAAGTAGTTCAAGAAGAGAGAAAAAAAGAGGAAGAGAAGAGCTTCAAATCGAGCCAATGATCTCTTCATTTGGTGAAGAATCAAGGTAAGATCATTTTGAATCTTTTGGATTTTTTTGAAAGAGTTTTAAGCCATGAAATTAGAAAATACATGGGTTTAAGTATTCTAAAACTAATTTTAGTGATTGTGCGTTATGGGATTTTCAATTTGAAAACTCTATTGAGTTAAGATTTGAGAGTTTAATAAAGTCAAATTAGTAGTTGAATGGTAATACTCAGGAATTTCCAAGTTTGCACAGTGCAAAATTTCAAGTTTTTCTTAGAGGTAAATTTTATGTTCTGACTTCAGGGAACAATCTAGTTTAACCTTGGCTAAATTAGATAAAGTTGTCTTCTAAAAAGTTGTAGCTTATCTTTCTAGCTTTCCAACGGTATATAGTATGAAATTTTTGGACATGGGAGTCAAAAGTTATGGTTCATATAATTGGAGATACTCAGGAGTATAGATTGTATCGTCTAATGACGTCATATCATCTGGTGATGACCTCATATCATTTGTGATGAAGTATCATCTGATGACGTCATATTATCTAGTATATTATTCATCTGACCCTATTATATGGTCAAATTTTGACCTCTTATATGATAGAATTTGTCTTCAAAGTCTTCATAAAAGTTGTAGATCTTGAAATCCTCTTCAAAACCATATAAAGAACACCTTAATCTGATATCTCTACAGAAAGTTATGCTAATTGTAAAACAACTTCTGTGTATTGTTTATAAACTTCTTCTGGTCACTATTTATTTTGTATCGTCTGGTCCAATTTTGACCCTTTATATGATAGAATTTATCTTCAAGGTCTTCATGAAAGTTATCTTGAATTCCTTTTCAAAATCATCTAAAGAACACCTTAATTAAATATCTCTAGAGAAAGTTATGTCAATTGTAAAACAACTTTTGTGTTCTGTTCATAAACTTCTTCTGGTCACTGCTCATCTTGTATTGTCTTATCCAATTTTGACCTAGTATATGACATAATCTATCTTCAATGTCTTCATGAAAGTTATAGACCTAGAAATCCTCTTTCAAACCATCTAAAAATGACCTTGATCTGATACCTATAGTGAAAGTTATGCTAGTTTCCCCAAAATAGGTTCAATATAATTGAGGACAGAACCTTGTTTGATTCTTTCAGCCATAACTTTGTCATCTGACCTCCAAATGGAGTGATTCTTAGACCAATAGATTCCTAAACATTTTCAACTCTCCATAAAATTTTATAGCCTTAGATACTGAATTGAAAAAGATTTATTGAATCAAATTAAGGGTATCGGATGGAAGAGTATAAATTGTGATTTTAATGGTTCTAGTGAGGTATAAACCTAAGTATAAATTATACTTAGAGGAGTCTTGATATGGGATTGATTTTGTGATGACACTAATGGATAAATACCCGGGATTGTCATGAACATGTATTATACGTATTTTATTACATACATGTGCATTGTTAAACACTTATGATTGTACAAATTGTGATGGATGTGTATGTGTTATTTTATATAGAGGAGCAATTGGAACATCAACCTCCAAACATTGCTAGAATTTCTAGACATTAGCTTTGAGAGCAACTTGTAAGTAACCTAGATGGTTTCTCTCAATTATTGTTTGCTTAAATTATGTTTTGAATGATAAATGAATGCGAATTGAATTGTATTGATTTTCGGACAGAAGGTCCCATGAATGTGAATGTGAAAAACTATGTGTTTCATAATATGATCGATTGTGATAGATGTATTCCATACATAAGTGTAAAATCAGATAATGACAATTGTAACCAGAGTAACCACCGATCAGAGCTTAAAACTCAAAGTGTGAAAAGGGCCTCGAGCTCAGACTGTGATTAAGAGCCTGAGGCTCACTATATAAAATGAGCTATATATCCTCATCTGATAAGGGACAGTTATTAATGAGCCCAGTATCCAAAATGGATGTGGGATAATTCAGGCCCTCAGTCACAACAATGTAAAAATGAGAAAAGAGTCTCACGAGCATTTCATATACATTTCTAACAAGTATGTGGATTGTTTGAAATGCCAAATTGATTTACTCTTAAATGTAAATGTGATATGTGTTCATTAAGCAAAGTTATGAATTATATGTTATGTGATTTGTTGTGTTGCATGAATTGAGTGAACCATCGATGATGGTTACCTCATTGAGTTCGCAAAATTCACCAAAATTGCAACATTGTCTTTTCATGACCGAGAGATGACTCTAGCTACTGAAAGGCTCTACTAGCCGTGTGGATTGTGAATTGGCAAGAGAAGTCATGGCTCAAAGGTCGGTCAGTTGGGATTTTTGGATGGCTTAGATAGATTTTATATATTTTTCCTCTTTCATGTAGTACTTTTGTACTAGGTTTTGATGATGCACATTTAGTAAAGGTTGAAAGACACAATGTATACTTTTGGTTTTATGTAATGAAATGAGGAAAAAGTTAGTTTTTAAAATATTGTGATTTTCTTTTGACGCTTATAAGGGATAAATGTTATGATGCCATGTGAAGTGAATGTAGTGATCGAACGTAGCATACTGTTATCGTAGGATATGTACCGGAATAATCTTCAGGTGTCTCAGTGTATACCCTACGGTAAGGAGGCGCTATATTAAATGTAAGAGTTGCTTTTGCCTATGGACATCGATAGGCTTTATATATGTTATTATACCGGTATATTTATAGCGGTTAACTTGTTACAGGTAAGCGATGTAGGACCACTTGCGTAAATAGTGGTTAACCAGTCACGGTAAGCGATGTAGAATCAGATCCGTGACTTGTTATAGGTAAGCCATGCAAATCATCTCTGTAACTATCGATCTATAGTGGTTAATCTATTAAGGGTAAGCGATGCAGAATCAGCTCTGTAAATAATGGTTAACTAGTTGTGGATAAGTAATACAAAACTAGTTTCGTGACTTTATGCCTAATGTACCGTATGGTAAAGAAACTTGTGATGGGCTATATTGAGTAAGGAAAGTCATGAAAATAATAATACCACCACTATTTATGTTAAAAGTGATTTGAGAGGTACCAAATGGTACCAATGCCAGTGGTTGGCTTTTTTTCAATATTAAAGTTTTCAGAAAACTTATTGTCACCACTGTTTATTAATTAAGGAAAATGAGAAGTGGAAACTTTTATATGATGAGTCTAATTTTGAAAGGCATTTTGAAATATTTTTTAATAAAATTGAAAATGTGAAAATGTTATGTTATTACCAGATTTGATGATGAACAAATAAATTGTTATAGAAAATGTTTTACCATGAGCTTTATGATTATATGGAATATTGCAGTTATATTGTTATAAAAAGTTCAAATTTCCCATAAACTGATTACACTCACTGAGCTCGTTTAGCTCACCCTTATTTTGATGTTTTAAACAAACTACCCCAGATATGCGTATAGGTGTTGCAGTAATTAGGACTCCACCTCAAGATTAGTTGTATTGTCAGGTGTTGTTATGCTTGTGTCATTTTGCTCTATACATTGTGTAAAGAATGAATGTTTATAAAAACTTTTAAATGAAATGCATGAATACGTCTTAGTTTTTAAAAGTTTATTGTAGTGATTGTTGAGAATTATTTGTTTGGGTTGTTTGTGAGTGGACTTAAAAGTCTAAAAATTTGTAATTGAGAAATTGGTGTGAATAAAAAAGTGTTTCAAATTTTATAGGGTTTTTAAAAATTTTGGGAATGTCAAAATGCAGCCGTTATGCTCAATAAAATGATAAAAAGAATTCCCACTATTTTCCGCACTTTTAATTAGTAAAGTACAAAAGGTTTTAAATAGTTTAATGCTTGGCTTTGTGGGTACCCTTTGATCGAGTCAGTCCACTTGAGTTCTAGAAGGGGAACTCTTGGATGGGTCCTTTCACATTATGTATACCTGATTACTTGTTTATTCTTGTCCATTTTTACTATCACTGGTAGTTGTTAATGAGCATTTCTTTAATAAGCTCTATGGTGAGTTTCTTAGTTTTCTTGTTTAATGTTCCACTAGTTATTGCATTAATCATTTTCTTTATTTTATAGGTCAAACCATTGTAGAAAGTTTGAGCATATATCTGTACAGGTAGCTTATAATATATATAGTTGCTCAATAAATCATTATATCTCTCTCACACTTCATAAAGATATTTATCTTTGAATTATAGGTTGGTAGAGATTTACATCAACTTGAACGTCTTTATCAGTGAAAATTATTTTGCTAGGAACTTCTCCACTAGGTTTTCCTATATTATGTGACTTCAATCACTATTTCACTTGATCCCTCAAGGAGTGGGAATATTCTCATCCTAATTGCATCATTAGTTATTACATTGATATTGAATATATCACATTTCTTCAAAAGTGTTGATGAAATGTGCGTTGAGATCTTCATAGAAAAATATGTTAAATTGCATAGATTGTTATAATATTTAGATGATATTTCATTTGATTTCAAAGTAGTTAGCGTTGATTATTGGTTTAGTAATACTAGATTGTATCCCCTTAAGTGAAGGTTTCATGTACTTTAGGATAGTTTTATATTCCTCCATTGCATCTAGATGTATGTTTTGGACTTCTATTGTATTCTTTTCTCTTCACATCTAACAAAGAGTCTTTTCAATCCCTAGAAATTCTTTAAAGAGTTCAAATTTTCTACTCCTTTTCATGCAAAAGGATGATAGATTAAATCAAAGAAATTAAGTAAAGAAAACAAAATAATTAAAATTAAACAAAGAATGTAAATAAACACAAAGAAGTAGAACAATTAGAGTAATAATTATCAAATTTCCTAAATAATAATTCATTTTCCAGAAAGGATGCCAAAATATCAATGTGATTTATGTTATAGTTGAAAATTCCTCTATCCTAATAATATTATTCATAACCTAAAGTAAGTGAACCTATCATTTGTGGCAATGTAGTGGTAAATAGAGTGTCGGTCTCACAAAGAAGTGATGAAAATATTTAGTAAACTCTCCTACTATTACCTAGCTAATTAAATGAAAAGGATTGGATTTTGATTGATTAAATTAAACATAAAACAAAAGTAAATATAAAAACATCCATCCAATAATCAAAAGTGGTTAATCAAGAAAATAAATTATAATTGAATAGACATAAAGATATGAATCCCCTAATATTATCTTTGTATGTATGATTCAATTTATTAAGAAGGTTTTATTAATTGGACCAAAAAAATTTCCGAACTTATGAAAATTTTCTCTTTTAAGTTATAACCACCTATTTATCTCTATTCGATTAAAACTTTAAAAATCTCATTAAGGTATGTGAAAGTTTATAAAATTTTTTGACCCTAATACTAGGGAATTTATCTAAGCATATCTCCAGTTTCCCATACAACTCTTAACATCAATACCATGATATGCTCATATACAACTTCTCTTAATCTTCCACATGAAAACTATGATATAATGTTGGATCCCGCTTGTTTCCGGAATCCAACTCTTATACGGAACCATATGACGTGAGTGTACTCCAATGATGTTGGGTCCGTGTTTTGCGTACTCACCGGGTTTCCCCGGGTACTTCAAGTTTGCACGCGACCCAGCATGTTGGGCCCAGCCCCAACCGCTATCACACCAAGTATTGTCCTCTTTGGCACTTTGAGTGAGCCACCGCTCGAACTCAAGACCTCAAGGTTTTGTTCCACTTTAAGTGGACGCCTCTCACCATTGAGCCATTAGGAATTGAAAATCACTATGTATTTTAGCAATAAATCCCAATATATCAGAAATCATAATTGTCAAGCACTTTTATAAACG
>JANVCQ010000003.1:31323510-31339361 GCA_025531925.1 Erythroxylum plowmanianum
ATACGGGATGGATATTAGGTTTAGGTCTTCACGTTGGTAGATCTTTGTATTTGCATGGGAGTCTCTTACATGCAGATAGATCGGGCTTGGGCCTTGGGTGTGAGACTAACCTTTAGAGAATGGACTGATCAACCCACAAGTCATTTTTAATGGGTCTAGGCCTTGAACAGCCAACCCGACCAGAGTGATTCAACAATTGAAAGAGAAGTGCATATTATTTAATAGCTTTCTGTACATCAAAACAAAAGGGCACCCGTGTTATAAGCTGAATTTGCAAGCACTTCAGCAGCCCAATTGACTTGTGGTTGCAGCACCGGACCGCTAATTCTGGTACGAATTCCTTGCGTATAGAGCCGCCAGCATCAAGGGGCTACCCGTAGCGAGGTGCATACTTTTCAAGTTCTTAAAATTCCATCTTTTGACCGCAGAAATGGTCCGTTTTTGTCAGCTTCTACACGCTCATTCGTTCCTCCGTATAAGTGAGAGGGACGGTCAGACCTTAGTCTTAAGCTGTAACTGCAATATTATGGATGATCATCCAGTATTTACAGAAAAAGAGATTACATGTGATTTCAATTAAGATCCTTGGCTTTTGATCAGTTACTTTACATGTATCGAAACAAAAAAGTTGGATTATCTGTAAAAATGGATTACAGGAAAGTGAAATCATACAGTATAGTTGAGGGGTCATTGTATCATACAGACCATCCTGAGGAAGAAAAAAAAAACCTGTTTGATAAGAATAATGCAATAAACTACCTATCGCTGCTAAAAAACCTTGATTTTTGGTACGACTTTTTACACGGTTCTTCTGTTCCATGATAATTTTTTTGGCAACTGCACAATGGAAGCTCCTCGACTTAAACAAAAGCTCCTTAACGTGATCCATCCTTGTCTATGGTACCCAAATCTGAACTTTCCTCCTTTCTTCTGCTTCCCAACCTCAAAAGTCCATACAATTTCCTGAACTCCCTCACGGTGTGTACACTTTCCCTGCAAAGTACAGTACTTCCAGCATCATTTGACTCATCTTCTGAGGGACTAGATGACTTGTTCTCAGTCAATCTTTGGCCAGCCTTATTGAACCTTCTTGCCTCACTTCTGGTTTGCAGGGCTGTGATGATTGATCTCAGAGCTCGACTTGGTGAATTCCGATTCGAAATCATGATCTCTCCTATCTCGGCAGGACTTAGACTCGATCCACCCTGGAGAATTTCTTCCACCTGAGGAAAGAGCTTATGCTCTTTGACTCCCAAGTAATTATTAGCCAAACTCTTGAACGCAGAGAAATCACACAGCGGAAAATGTATATGAACATCAATTCTCCCAGGCCTCAACACTGCTTCATCTACTTGGTCTTTAGCATTCATCGTGAAAACCATCAGGCGTTCCTCTCCACAAGAGGAGACAATTCCATCCATGAAATTCAGCATCCCAGACAAGGTAACAGTTCTTGATTTCTCAGCCAAGTACCGGTCAACATCCTCAACAACGATAAGCGACCGATTTGTGGTTTGTAACAGAAGCATTTTCAAGTCAGAATCGTCAGAAACCTTGGACATGTCAACGTCGTACACGTCAAAGGACAGGAACCGAGACATGGCTGCAATGAAACTTGATTTCCCAGTACCAGAAGCACCATAAAGAAGGTAACTTCTTTTCCAGACACGTCCAAGCCTGTGATAATATTGCTTGGACTTCAAAAACCATTCAAGATCGGCCTTTACCTTATTCTTCAAATCACCATCAATGACCACCGTGTCCATGGTGGCAGGATGTGTTAAGGGCACAGACCTCCATCTCCCATTTTCTCCGGGCTTGTTATCAAGATTCATATAGAGTTTAATCTCTTTATTCTTCTGTTCAATCTCTTCCACAACGGAGAGAATATGTTGCAAGTAAGTTTTCAGAATTCTTCGTTTGTCTTTCTTTCTCAGCTTCAACACTAGTGCTCTACATCCATAAGTTTCATGTCTCTCGTTGCTCCATGAAATTCTGGCACCGAGGAAAGTGTCATGAATCACTTGCTTGACATCTAGATGGAGGACTATATCATTAGATTTCGGACCCGAAAACAGGTTGTTGAAATTGGATTCTTCAACTGCAGGCAGAGAGCTAAGATAAGTGGAGACCTTGAGGTAGAGTTGGTTTTCCTGGAAGTTTTCATTGAACCGTGGAACTTTGAACAATTGGTGCACAAAAAACCTGTCTTCAAATGACCTCCAACAGATCACAAGAATTTGCAGAAATGATGTTTTTGACAAGAACCGGAGGACTAAAAGGACTATAATAATGGCAAGAAAGAAAAGAACTGCGCTTCCGGGGACCATGATCTTTGTTTCTTTAGTTGGAACTGGACAAATGATTCATAGGAAATCAAAAGATGGGGTGGTTCGTGATGGTTTGAGCTGAAGCCTGAGGAGGAAAAAATGGATACGTGAAAGTAAAGGGAAAGTGAGGGAGGATTCCAAAGGTGGGTATGGGAGAAATCAGCTTTGGTGCATAGTGGTCTTAAGGAAGCAAAGGCGTGAAATTTATTGAAGATACGGGGAACTGGGAGGTGGCTGTCTGCTGTAGAATAGCTTGAGACATGTGGTTGTATCTCAAGTCTTACCACAAACATTGTTGACTGCAATTTCAAAGTTTGCGACTTTAGGAAATTTATTATCTTAATCTCATAGTTTTACGTTTCTCTTGTCTCCAGCAAAATTTTAGAAATAATGGTTTGATTATTAGTGTATGTTATCTTTGAATATTCATAACTACCCAAAGAATTCCAACATGGTGACTAGAATGAAGGGTATTCGTAGGTTATATGTCAGGCAGGCAGCCATCTGGACCACATGGGCAAAACATAAGAATATAATACAGCTGATCAAGCAAATTGGACCAACGAATTTACGCTGTAAATGCTAAAAATCATATACCAACGTAAACATACAAAGAAGGTGAAGTTTCCCTTTTTCCACGGAATTGAAGGATGAAGTTTAGATGCTTTTGGACATGTTGCCATACTTTTTCAACTCATTTTTATTTCTTCACCTGCAATCTGAGGCATGAGAAAATATGAACTTAAATAATTATATCCTTGGATCAAAGTGGAATCATCCACCCCAGGTACCCCACACTCCAGCTCGACAGAATAATAAGGGGGGTAAATCACGGTCTGATTTTAGCCAATTTTTCAGCAAGACAATCCTGACATCCGTTGCCGGGATTCAAACGACCAATTTATCTTACCAATGACCGACTGAGCTACACGTTTATATCCTGTTCCACTGCAGACTGCAGACGCCAATTTAATCAAAGTCTGCCCATGACGGGGAAAAATGAGAACCGGATAAATCATTCTCCTGATTGGCTTTTAGATTTTCTAGCTTCTGATATTTGACTAACGAAATTTCAAACTTTTTTAGCATTAAAATCAGTACGCTCTTGAGTCAATTGTTTCAGCTGCAGTACCCTTTAATGGTCTAATACAAAAAGGGGGATCTAGAAATATTTTTGAATAAGGGCAAATTTTCATTTTTAATGAGGTAAAATTTTAATGGGATCAAAATTTTATTTTATTTTTATAAAATTAAAATTTAAAATAATAATTTTTTATATAAAATATTTTAGAGGTAGTGGAAAGCAACTGCCCTGGCCTTCAGAAGGCCTTTACACTTCTAAAGGTGCCATCTTGTTTAATTTTCATGCGCGTTTATGTACAGAAAAAAATTTAGAATTGTGGACTTCACATTCTCCGCCTAGAAGTGACTGCTGGCTGTTGCAGATGATATGAACTTGCATAGCTTTTATTATCAAGCAAGGGGGATAGTACGTGCAAAGAAACACGTGCAAAGAAACACGTGCAAAGTTATCTCTAAACTGCTAGGTAGAAAGAAAAAGACCTTTTTAATGAAATTTTCTATTTTTTCCAAGTTCAATTTTTGTAATGCAGAAGAAATATACTTTGAACCATATTCTTTCAACAGCCAAGCTCTATGCCATCTCAAAATCTATTAATACATTCAAGAATAGATCATGTGGCTCAAGCAGCCACTTTCAGTTAACAAATTTGAACCAGATTATTTGAGTGAGTTGAACTAACATAAGGGCTTTTCAACGGTCCTGGGAATCTGACTGAATGTTCAAGATCTGTGAAATTACAATCTTGGAGAGTTCATTTATTGTAGATTGCACCTGATAATCATCTGGCTGTCGAGACCAACTGGGTGACTGTGAGCTTAACCTACTGTACTCGCTTGCAGCAACCCTTGTCTTAGTTGACGTACCTATAACTTTCTCCAAATCTGCCCAGCATAATGGCCTTGGGGCCTGAGAAAAGAAACACAAATGAAAAACGTAAGGGCTTCTAAAATTTCAAAGTGCTAGCATTACAGAACAGGTGAAATAGATTTGTTACAAACAACTTTTAATGAACAGTACATCCCTGAGTTAGTTCTTGCAATTATGTCAAAAATCTCCAATTGCGTGCAAGCACATTGCACTGATGCATTTTCCATTCCTGACTTCATATAGAAACTGCGATGCTTATCCGTAGTGTCAAATAATTTTGCCAACAAAGTCAGGCACTTTGCTGTAGTGATTACCAGGCCGTGATAGAATTTTAACTTTGGAACTAAAAGAAGTGTATTTGCCTCCAAGTCAATAATAGGATTTCCTGTCTATAACTCTGAAGTTGTAGTTCAAAAGTATAGTAGAGTATCTTTAGAACAAAGTCTTTCATTTCGATAAAAACTAAACAAGGAAGAAATGTAAACAGTAAAAGAAATAGATGGTGAATGTACTCACACTTGACTTTTTCCCCTTCTTCTCCTCATCCAGTAAATCTCTAATAGGAAAGTAAGCTGCTTTTTTGCAGACTTCAAGCAGATCGGAACCCGTGTAACCCTCACAGAGATTAGCTATGTAGTCAAAGTCAATGTTCTCTTCAACTTGCTCACCCTTCAAAATGACCTTCAATATTGCAGCCCTCTCGCTGCAATCAGGCATCCCAATCTCAAATGACTGTGGAAGCCGCCTTAGAATTGCTTCATCAAGTTCAGATGGGCGATTTGTAGCAGCAAGAACCATCACACGTGCATTTTCTGTAACTAAAAACCAATTAATATGCCCAGACCGATCCAATTCAAATCAAATAAAGTTAATTACAAGTCACGTATAAAATATGTTTGGTAGCATTAGTAATCATGTTAGAGCTGTTTCAAGTAGAAAACTTACGGTCTGTAGTAAAGCCATCCCACAAAGCCATAAACTCGGTCTTCATGTTTGTCATTGCTTCATGATCTGTTGATCGACGCTGCCCCAGAAAACTGTCCACCTCATCAATAAATATAATAGCAGGCTGGAGTTTATAGGCCAGGCTAAAGACAGCAGCCACTGCAACAATATAACAGTGAAACATAAAAAGTGTAGTGGACTAGGTCATTCCTAATGAGAAGTGTGCGGTGGTGGTGGCAAGTGAAGAGTACACTAACAGCTTGACAGAAGGCAAATAAAACAGGAAGTATAGATAGTTTGATGTTTAAGACATTTGTCATTCCATTGAGGACTTCGATCTTTTTACAAATGAATATATGAAATTAGGCACCACCCACTTTTAGGCAACTCCTCTGCAAGCATAGGAAACATAAGGAAGAAGAAAAAGAAGCACACAGACTCACAGAAGCAACATAGAAGCAACAAAAAATGTGGTTCCAAAATCTCATATTTTAATTTTTTACATAAATTCACCTCATAAATAAAGTTAACAGCCTTCATACTGAAATAATAGCAAAATTTAAAAATGCAAAAGAGCAATAATGTTAAACACAAAGCCCACTCACCAAGCTTCTGAGCATCACCAAACCACTTGCTCATAAGATTGGAAATCCTCACATTGATGAAAACAGCTCCGGACTCTTTTGCAATAGCTTTAGCAAGCATGGTCTTCCCTGTGCCTGGGGGTCCATACAACAATACCCCTTTCTGGGGACCGAGAAGCTTTCCGTGTGAAAAGAGTTCAGGTCTCCGCAAGGGAAGAATAACCAACTCATACAAAGATTGTTTGATAGTTTCCAGTCCTCCAATTGAGTCAAATTCAACATCAATGTGATCAGGATTTATTACATCACAGGCTATTACATCCTGCCCAAGATGGAACAGACACAAATGAAAAGGAATCACAGAAAAACATCATATCTTAGCAAAGACAGAACATAGATTTTCAGCCTTATGTTCCCCTGGAGAGTAATCCCATCATATGAGAAATAAGATATGGTCCTATGGACCTTTAGACCTCTAAAGTAGTAACCAGCAACTGGCCAAATCTTGCATAACCAGATGAGAAAAGAAATGGTTTCAGAACTGCAGAAATGGTGTTTAACATCAGCACAAACAAATTAACGGTAACTGCACGTTACTGTCAGTTCTCCCTACAGCTAAAATTTCTTCTACTAGCCGTGCTTTTGGACAGGTTCAGACATTCACTCTGAAGAACTGCCCGCTCTGTCTAGCCAAGACTAGATTTTGTTCATAGAAACTCACTTGGTCTATTTTACAAGAAATGACCGCAATCAACATAGAACAGGGTTGTGAGCTATGGACTTAAAAGTGACAAAACAAAACGTTACAATATTTTTGGGTTTATACAATAAGAACTTAGTTCTGTAATGCCATCTATAGATCTAAATCTTTATCCCACACATGTTTATGCAAAATGATGCTCGCCTGGTGAACTTTTTAAACTTTTTTTTGAAGAGAATAACAGTGAACTTGTTAAACATTAATCATCAACCAATATACAACACCCACGTACCAAAAACTGGTCAAGTAAGGTTAAAGGTGCAACACAAATGAACAAATAGAACAACTCAGAAAGTCCCAAACCATTATTTCCATCAAGTAAAAGCCCCAACCATAATTTTTCTTCCTTCTTTTTCAGATAAAAGATACCAAATACCACACATTCAATTATAGATAACTACTGTACCTTATACCCTAACAAGAAGAAAAAGTACAGAGCCTTAAACTTGGTTTTTTTTAAAAAAAAAATATGGGTTGTGTACTTCGTAGGGATTAGTCTGGATGAGAGGACGACCCAAGCGTTTAGCGATTTCCTTCTTGTGTTCAAGTGCCTTCTTGGAGGCTTCCCGATTCGGGTCAAGTTGTCGGAGACCAGCGAACAGAACCAGACAGCTCAAAGCCGCACTCGCCGCATATAACACCAACTCCTGCAGGACTGACGAACCTCCCATCCTTCTGTCTGCTTACTGCTATCTTTCTTCGAATAATTCCTCGTACTAACGAAAGACCAAAAGAAGTGAAAAAGATAGAAACTTTACTTTTACCCAGAAAAAATATTGAGACTTACTAATCCCAGAAACGAAAAAGAGCTTATTCCTTACAGGGAAGAGCAACAAAGACCTGCAAACTTGTATGTCTTGTTGGAGAAGAGATAGCGGAGGCTGTTAAATAGAGTACGAGGTATGTTAACTTCTGCTTCTGGGGAGTTCTTGAGGATTAAGGAAGCGAAAGAGAAGTATGTGAACCGACACTTCGTCACTTCTTGAGTTTGGGCCAAATTGGGCCTATAGGAGCTTAAGACTAGGCCCACTATTCTTTTGTACAATATCAAAATAATAGGATTATTATTATTGGAGTGGCCAACTACGAGTATACTTAGGGGACTTGGATTCAATTTGTTTTTTTGTTATTATTTTTTGGTTTAGTTATTAACATCAATATTTATTGATAATAATTAAATACTTTTATTAATTACTTAAATAATTTTATTTTAATTTCTTGTACAATTTTTACTAATAAATATAAGTAAAAAAAGTATTATATTTTATTAAAATAAATAATTATTAAGTAAATTTTATTTATAAATCAATATTTATTTGTTAATATATTTTAATTACTTAGGCTAATCTTATATGAAATTTTTATATTTTAACATTTTAATTTTTATTTATGAAATTTTTATTTTTCAAAATAAAGTTTAAAATAATTATAACAATTAAATAATTATGTTATATTAATTATTATTCTTATTAGTAATTAATATTAAATAATTATATTGTATATATTTAGTTAATGGTAAATAGATTGTGACAAAAATAAATTTTAAGTTTTATGATTCACAAGTTATGAAAAGTAAAACTAAAATAAAAGCAAAAAATTAAAAACTCAAACAAGCATATCTTTATACTAATTTGAAAATAAAATAAAATAGCTTTACACAATTCAAGTATATGGTTAGTCAATAGTTGATCAATCATTACGTTGAATACTTTATGTTTAGTATGACTTTTTTTAATAAGTTAGTTATCAATTTTTATTTTTAATTACTTTTTTATAAAAATGAATAGGATTAAAAATTGTTGACCAAGGACCGAGGACCCTGTACAACAAAAGTTGAAAGCTAGGTTCAACAAAAGTGAAGCATAATAAAGTTAGCAACTTAACAGGAAGTAAGGAGATAAACGCCGAGCTATAAGGTTATGTCTCTAACGACTGAATATTTAGCGATTTGTTTGCCTCACAATGAGATCCCATAACGAAGCAATACTTGGACTTAGCTGGGAATAGATATCTTGCGTAAGAAGAAGCTATTTAGTCCAACTTAGAATATTGTGAACTAAAACTTGGATTACTGTAGATATATTCTGTAATATTCTTGAGTTTCTTTCTCGCCATAAAGCATAAACACCACAGTCAATCACAAGTTTAAATGTTGTGAGGTCACCTAAATGAGTGAATCCAACATCTTGTGCCTAGGAGATAAAGTATGGCCAGTTTTTGGTTTGGAATGAGAGTTGATAAGGCTTTAAGGCACTTCCAAGAGCAAATTGAGTACGTACATTCCATTAGCAAATGATTTAAACTCTTCCAATTTTGGTTACATAAGCCGTATAAGTTGTTTGAGATGGAGACATCTTTTACCTTGTCCATTGTTCTTAGGCTATGCCTAATGGCCAGCCAGAGGATAAAGAACGCCATTGAGCATTTGCTTGGAAACCACATAAGTCTCCACCATGAAACTTTGCACCGAGGGGTTTTGATTAGCTTTAAACATAATTCATTAGTGAAGCTTTTGGTGCTTGTATGGATCCTTTATCTTCTCCAAGTAAATTAGGATAATAGTTAGCAATGTGGTTAATAATATGTGACAACAACAATATCCGATAAAAGTCCTATTGAAACATAAAGTCTGGAAAGATTCAGTAATATGCAACATTATCCTTACCAAGTAGAGAGATTATTCTCGATAAATCTACATGTAATGCAAAATAATGATGTTACAAAATATAAATAAATATGTATAAAACTATAAAAATATGTAATGCAATACATAATATAGAACATATAGAATAATACAAAATATATAGAACGTGGTAACAATTAACAATAAAAAATAAGTAAATAAATACACCTACCAAAGAAAAGGCAAGTATAAAAATAAATCAAACTAGCCATTACAAGAAAGTAATTAGACTAAGTAAGAAATTGTTAAGGCTAAAAAAAGAGAGGGTAGTATTACGTAATAAAAAATAATAAATAAGGCTACTATAAAGCTAAAGGATCATAGGAAATGTTTTAAAAACTTAAGAGAATGGGAAAGACCTCTCTAAGTGAGATTCTTTATCTATATCCCGTCAAAATTTTCTATTCCGGCCCATATCTTTGGTAAATTCCAGCATAGTCATATCATTATTGATCACTTCCCCCTAATTCTGCTTAGGCCTTTATTTTTTCCTCTTACAGTCTCTAAGTACTATTTTTTCGCATCTTCGTACTAGAGCATCAGGATGTCTCCTTTTAACATGTTCAAAGCACCTAAGTCTCGTCTCTTAATTTGTCATTAATACTATGTATCTTTAATTTATCTCTTACCAATACATTATTAAAGTTATCTCTTCTAATAAGGTTACACATTAAATGAAGCATCCTCATCTCTGCCACCATTAGCTTATGTCTATGCACTTATTTGGGCCAATACTTTGTCCCATAAAGCATGACCAACCTAATCGCTAAATGAAAGAATTTACTTTTGAGCTTTAGTGTTATCTTCTTATCACATAAAAATTTTGATGCACTTCTTCATTTAAGCCACCTTGATTTAATACGATGGATTATATCTTCATCGATTTCTCGTCTATAATATGTGAAAACCCCCTAAACCTACACCTATAGCTCCCTTTAACTATAATGGAACTAACCTTGGATAGCTAATAAATCAAAAGTCTCAAGTGACCAGAATCATAGAGTAAATAAAAGAATACTAGTTTACACCAATTATCAAACTAAAACATTGTTTTTTCTCTGCTCTTAACTATAAACTTGATCCCTTGGCGCATAAAGTTCCTCATTTTGAGGATCTATATGTAAGTATGGCAACATTTGATGTCCTAGAAGTTATTGTCCTTTATAATGTGAACGTAGGTCCATTTCACCCACATAGATCACCCTCATAGATTCATAAATTGTAAAGAGTCTCTATATTCTTATCTCCAGGAATGCTATGTTCATGTTTTTAATGGAGCAAATACCTGAA
The DNA here is from genome assembly GCA_025531925.1 of Erythroxylum plowmanianum. NCBI lineage: Eukaryota > Viridiplantae > Streptophyta > Magnoliopsida > Malpighiales > Erythroxylaceae > Erythroxylum > Erythroxylum plowmanianum. Next base: position 31,334,054 of record JANVCQ010000003.1, read on the forward strand.
CCTCCTTCTTTCTGTAGGCAACACACATCAAATCACTTAACTTTGGCAACAAGGAGACTTTTAGTTATCCCTATCCCAAGGTAATTCTTTGTTAACCTCTCAATGTCCTTAACCATTCTTTGAGGGAGAAATAAATGGAAGCACCAATAAGTGTGAAGACTATGGTAGATTGAGGTGATCAATTAAAGCATTCTAACATAAGCGAGGTACTTGTTTATCCAATAGCTTATTTTCTTATAAATAAAGTTAATGAGGGGGTATTCCTAGTAGGTGAGTTTCTTATCAGAGATGGGAATACCTATATATTTGAAAGGAAGTTGTTGGTGCTTGAGTCCAATTTAGAAGTAAAAGTGTTAACTTCCTTCTTTGCATCATTAGAGACATACCAACAACTTTTGTTTATATTAATATAAAGAATAAAGAGTCAATTGAATACATAAAGAAAATCCATTAAGACTAATACAATGTTCTTATATAAACCATAAAAGCAAAGAAGATCATACGTAAGAGAAATGTTGAAAAGCCCCAATATCTTGCATATATGATATTTGAATGAGTTACCGATGGAACTATTATGAGTAATTAATCTAATGAGGACTTTTATAAATATTATAAAAAGATAAGTTAGATGGGATCACTTTGTCTCAATCCTCTAGCTCCTTTAAATGGCTTAATGGCTTCTCCATTGATTAGAATACTATAAGAAGTGGTGCATAAGCAATTTTCAATCTAATACATAAATTATTTAAGAAACCCAATGACATTATAAGAATCAAGACCCTTCCCTTGTTCTTTTAGGTTTAAGTATGACAAGAATAATATTCTATGACTAGTAATTCATTTATTTTCAAGCCGACCCCTTTATTTTCTAGTATTTGATTGAACAATCCCTTATATTGGATTGGGTAAAGAGTCAAAATAAAATTTCAACTTACAAAATGAAAAGGCCTTATTGAAATCAATCTTAAGTGAGCAATGTTTAAGTGCTTTTTGGTTTTATAACTTTTGAAAAGCTCTTAAGCAAGTATGATGTTGTCACTAAGGTTTCTCCTTTAGGGGAAAGCACCTTTTAGCATCGATGAAGCTGCCTAGCATATCTTTCATCCTTGTAGTCAATATTTTAAAGGTGATCTTATAAATGACATTGCAATAAGATATAGGCATGAAATCATTCAAGGAACTGAGGTTAGAGGTTTTAGGAATTTAGTATATATGAGTATTATTTATTTTATTGAGTAATCAAATATTAAAGAAGAACCCCAAGATGATTTTTATTAACAAATACCCTATAAATTATCAAGTTTTTTCTTAAGATGTAGGCATTAAGGTCATCAGTGCTCGATTCCTTTTTCAAATTCATACTAAAGAGAGGTTATTTTATCTCTAAGGGATCACATGGAATTATTAGAGTCTCCTTGTGTTGTTGAGAGATTGATTATAAGATGAACTTCCCTAATTCCATGATAGAGGATTTAAAGGGGATGGTAGTTCCTAGAAAGTTTTTGAAATGATTGAAAGTCATTAACTACCTTAACTTGTTCCCAAGCTACTAATCTAGTTATATCTTTTAGGGAAAAGATTTGATTAGTGTGTTTCTTGTAGAGAATTGTACTATAAAAAAATTATATTTATATCTCTTTCTTTGATTCAGTTGGTTCTAACTCTTTGCTTTAAGAGGGAGTAGTGATTATTTAGAGCTTGATTATATCCATTTAAGGCTATTTTCTCATTATTTTTTACTTTATTATCTTTAGTGTAAAGCCTCATTTGAGTTTGTATAACACGTAAGTCATCTTTTTCCTTAGAAATAGCTAGCTCTATGTTCTTAATTCTATCTATGTAAAGCTTCTTTAGTTTAATTTTCACAGCCTTGAGCTTCCTTACACATTTATAAGCTTCATATCCCTCAACATGGACATTGAGCCCCTTCTGTCCATCATCAATAAAAACCTCTACCAATAATTGTTAAATATAAAAAGGAATTTATTTTCCATGATTAGTCAAGTCTAAGCAAAATGGGATATAGAAGTAAGCTATACTATAAAGGAATTTTGAAATCTAGGGAGGACTAACTAAATCTCTATCAAGATTTTTTCTAGTTATCTAGTCTCCATATTTGTTACTCCGGTTGAATTGTTCACCATTATGCCTTAATCAATAAGATCAAACTTATTTAAGAATTACTTAAAGCAGTCATTCCTACTTCTATTTGAGAGCTTCTTACCTTCATTTTAATGAGTGAATAGGTGCATTTAAAGTTAACTAGGGTCTTTTCATAGAAGGACATAATGAGGATAAATTTTTTCAAAGAGTATTCCTTCATAATTCCAAACAATTTTCTGTAAGTAATGGTGACTTTTATTTCATCAAGAATATAGTTTACTTTGATTACTAGATGAATAAATTAATTAAAAAAACATCACCTGGTTAATGGTAATTTTATTAGGCCCACTAGCAACTAGGATTCTTCCATAGCAATGGGCTTGATGACTAGTTAGGATGACCTAATATTTACCAAAGATCCATCTATTCCTCTTTGTTTTCTCCTTTTTTATCTTTGTTTCGAACAAACCAACAATATATAACTTCTTTGATTACATATAGTTATGAATCATCTGTAATTTATTAGGACAATTTATGGCCCTCATATTCCAACTTAATATTATTAAGCAAAAAAAGTAGGGTTAAGTTGCCTTTCTTCTTCTATTTTCTTATAGGTTTCTTTTTGGCCGAAATTTCTAGAGATACATTAGATGGAGCCTTCCTTGGATAACTAATGTCAAAAACATTATTTTGTGATAGGTTAGAAAATGGTACTTATGTTTCTCTGTATTATGTATTATGGTTGTTACTTGCCAAACAATCTTTAGGAGCTTTATATACACTAGGGTTTGAAATGTTTTGCACGTTTGTCAAGGTCTTGAAAGAAATATTGGCTTCTTCTTATAGATCTTAAATAGGGGTCCCCTTTAGGAGTGGTTGAGGGGAGACTAAAGTAGTATATCCCACTAGTTGATCTTCTTTATTTTGCTTATTACCATCTTTCAAATCCTCCTAAATGGGGGATACATCCTTCACCGTAAATGAGCTAATAGTAAGTGATTTTAATTTATCTCTAAAATATGCTTGAAACCTCTTACTAGTCATTCTCTATAATTTATTAACATTTTGATATGAGGTTGCCCACTAATAAATAACTTGTATTTCTTCCTCTTTTAACAAATTGTATTTCTTCCCCCTTTAACTAAACTAACTCATTCAGTATTTAATATCTTCTTTAGGTTATGCTTTCCTAATATCTAGAAAAGAATCAGTTCATCCTCATTATTGAAGACATCTTATAAGCTATGTTTAGACCAATTCATACGAGCCCATCTATCAATAATATGGTAAACTAGTTTTTTTATCCAAAAAGAAGCCAACCAAGGTATTGGAACATTTCTTAGCCACTGTTTAAGTATCTTAAGAGAAGGTGAGACAGCTCTTAAGCTACCAAACATAGCTTCTTGAGGAGGAAAAGTTTTAGGCTGTTAAAGCTAGAGTTGTCTTCTACAACTTGCATCTAGGTTCTCTTAGGGATTAAAAAACCAAGGTATCTAAGGAAAGAGGAGGAGCAAAGGTTGGAATAGTAATAGAAGTAAAAGGTTCCTCAAAGGAAGGTACTAGGGGTAAGACAACTGAAGAAGAAGTCATTAAGAAGTAGAATAGGAAGCGCAAAATGAGAGGTAAGGAAAGGGTTAGGTTTGTCACTAGAGGAGGATCCCAGCTGAGCTATCTTGTTCCTTTCCTCATTAGGAAAGGGATTTAACTAGAGGAGGAGTAGGAAGGAGCCCACCAAGGCAACGATATTTAAAACATGTATTACTAACATAACGAAGAAGGTTCTAAAATCAATCATTAGTGATTCTCAATGAGCCTTTATGGATGGAAGGTTATAGGTGATGATATACTTTTGGCCTAAAAGTTGTTTAAGAGATACCATAAGAAAAATGCCCCTAAAATTGTGCAACCATGGTTGATTTCTTTAAGGCTTTTGATACAATTAGTTAGGAGTTTATCTTGCATCTATTAGAGGCATTTGAATTCCATGAAAAGTTAAAAAACTTGGATAAAACTTTACTTCATGGCAACTTCTTTCAGTATTTTAACCAATGGAGAACCATCCCTACTATTCCAATGAGCAAAGGGCTTAAAGCTAGGTGACCCAATCCTAGTTTCATTATATGTATGGAAACTTTAATAAGATTGGTCAAAATCAATGTCATCTTCAATCCTAGTTTCAATTTTCATAGCAAATTTAGGAAGATTGGTTTGGTTTCTTTACCATCTGTAAATGATTTAATCCTATTTTCTAAAGCTCATGATGTCTTAATCAATCTGCTTATAGCTTCCCAAAATTCTTCAAAAAATCATCAGGATTGGAGGTTAATTGACATAAAAGCCATATGATCATTTAAAGCGTGCTCAGATAAGTGTGGAATGACTTTTAAACATTTCAAGTTTTCAAATTATAGCTCTATCATTTAAGTATCTAGAGCTTCCCACTTCTGTAAGAAAGCTCCAATGGATTACATCCCCTTAGTTGAGAAAATTTAAAGAAGATTGAGATATTGCTACAATAGATTAATCTTTACTGCATTGAGAGTTCTATTAACCAAATCGGTCTTAAAATCACTCCATGTATATTAGTCTCCCCATTTTTTCCTCTCTAAAAGACTTATTAAGGAAATTAAAAAGCTAATAAGGAGATTTCTATGGGCTGAAGGAAAAGATGGGAAGTTTTTCTCCAAAGTAAATTAGTGGGAGTTATACAGGACCCCAAAGGAAGGTGGGTTTATTATAACATGCATCAGCACCAACAATAATGTTTTCCTTGGGAAGATATTATGGATCTTAATGGTTAATAAAAACTCTTTGGCCCTGTTTGGCAAACAGTTGATTGCATTAACTGTTAGCTAATTCTATTAACTGTTAGTTGATAGTTAATTCTATCAGCTGATTTGACCAGCTAATTGCATTAATTGTTTGTTAGAAATGTTTGGTATAATTAACAGTTTAGTATTAGCTGTTTATGTGTAAAATGACTTATAAGGACATGATTTTAAAAAAATATAAGGGTATGAATATTATATATCTTAGTATTTTGTTGAATATTTTTATAGGAATTTAAATTTTAGATATTTAATTCTACAAAAATTAAATTTATAACTTTAATAAAAATATAGAACATTTAATAATAATAATAATAATAATAATAATAATAATAATAATTATTATTATTATTATTATTATTATTATTATTATTATT
>JANVCQ010000003.1:31370525-31381435 GCA_025531925.1 Erythroxylum plowmanianum
CTTTTGCCAATTGTGGAAAGTGGAATATGAGCATTGAAGAATCAAAAGAACTTGAGACGTTTGAGAGGGAGGACTTGGAACGGACTCAAGAGGAGATAGAGGACTTGAAAATTGTTCCATGGACTAAACAGATCTCAGTCAGGGGAATAATTGCTAGCATAGTTACTGGAATGTTATACAGTGTAATAGTTATGAAGTTGAAGCTGACTACCGGGCTGTCCCCTAATCTCAATGTCTCTGCTGCTCTTCTAGCTTTTGTCTTCCTTAGAACATGGACTAAGATCCTTCACAAAGCTGGAATAGTTTCCAATCCTCACTCGGCAGGAGAACACTGTAATTCAAACCTGTGCTGTAGCTTGTTATAGCATTGCTGTTGGAGGTTAGACATTCTTTTCTTTGCATAACATCTGAAATATCTGGACATTTTTGAAACATTGGCTAATTTTATGTATTTACTCAAGTTTTGCTTCATTTTTCACTCTTGAGATCACAATCTATGTTAGCTTTGAACAGAAAGGCATATGAACAAGCTGGCGTTGAGATGGTGGGAAATATCTGTTGGGAATTAATTTAAATTTTAGAGTTGTTTAAATTTCTTTAGAATAGGTCTTAGATTATCTTAGAATAAGTCTTGGATTATATTTAATCTTATTTTATAAGTTAGATTTGGTGGTTGAAAAATCTATTTAATTGTTTGTATTTTGTTTATATAAGGCAACCAAGTTTAATAATAAAAGTATGAAAGTGTTACATATTGTTTAGATTTTATCTTATTCCATCTCTTTCATCTTCTTTTCTTTAAAATTCCAACATAGTATCAAAGATTTAGATCCTTGAGAGACCTATGAGTGATTAAGTGAGAAAGCAAGAAAGTGAAAAGATGGTAGAAGAAGTCTATCTAACAAAGATTCCATCATCGAAGAAGGAAGGAAACATTCTCCATTGTACAAATTGCAAGAAGCCGGGACATGAAAAGGAATATTATTGGCATAAAAGAAAGCCTCAATGTCATAACTGCAAAAGATTTGGTCATTTGCAAAAGAATTGTAGATTTAAAAAAGGAGAACATGCAAATTTGGTTGAATTAGTTGAGAGATGTGCTTAACAATGATAAGATGATGAGAAAGTGCATCAATAATGGTAAGATGATGAAAAAGTGCATCATACAGTGAAAAAACTCTTTTTTTAGATTTATTGGTGAGAAGTGCACCAAGATGTGTTTGGAGAGACGTGCTCCAGTAATTGCAGATTGATGAGAAGGGTATCAACCTACAATGATTATGTGAAGCACTTCTCTTCACCAATTTTCGTTGATGCCCTTCTTATCAATCTGCAATTATTGGAACACATCTCTCCAAACACATCTTGGTGCACTTCTCATCGACAAATCTTAAAAAAAAAAGAGTTTTTTCACTGTATGATGCACTTTCTCATTATCTTACCATTATTGATGCATTTTCTCATCATCTTACTATTGTTGAGCACATCTCTCAACTAATTCAACTAAATTTACATGTTCTTTTTTTTAAATCTACAATTCTTTTGCAAATGACCAAATCTTTTGCAGTTATAACATTGAGACTTTCCTTTGTGCCAACAATATTCCTCTTCATGACCCGGCTTCTTACAATACTTTTCTTTAATGAATTGATTATTAGTCTACTATTGGCGTTGTAGATCCTTTGTTACATAGTTTGGGTGGAGAACGAAATGAAATGGAATTAGTGAACAAGTACTTGCTCGTTGCTTGTGTCTTAAAGAGTACTTCAAATTGGCTCCTTGCGAATGAACTAGAAACACTAGCTACTTGGCCTTCTATATAATGGCATTATGAATCATGGGGTTTTTGAAATTTCCACTAAAGAAGTGTTTAAGAGTTAAATTTTGAACGTTGAGTGAATTTTGATTATGTGGATCCTCAGCTTTTCTCAAAATTTTTACTTGAAAAACTTAAAACTGTCATTTGATCGTGCTGTTTTTTCTCTCCCAGATATTTATAATAGACTACAAATTATCATACTCGAGTGGAACTGCTACTGCAGTTCTCATCAATGGATTCCATACTCCAAAAGGAGACAAAATGGCTAAGTATGCTGATCTGATCTGATCTAAAATTTTGCATAAAACTCCCAAATATCGAAATACTCAAACAAGTGAGAATTTACGTTTCAGGAAGCAGGTCCGTGGGTTCATGAAGTTCTTTTGTCTTAGTTTCGTTTCTGGCTTCTTTCAGTGGTTCTATTCTGGTGGAGAACAATGTGGGTTTCCCCAGTTCCTAACATTTGGATTGGTAGCTTGGAAAAATTCGTGAGTATATGAATAAGCATTGAATGATTTAATTGATAGAAATAAATATGCTCAAATAATGATGTTACTCATCACTGACAAATAATTTGGAGTTATGCAGATTTTACTTTGACTTCAATATGACTTACATCGGAGTTGGGATGATTTGTTCTTATCTTGTGAACTTGTTGCTTCTTGACGCGGTGCTTTCTTGGGGTGTAATGTGGCCACTGATAGGGAGGCTTAGAGGAAATTGGTTCGCTGAGAGTTTACCTGAAAGCAGTATGAGGAGTTTAAACGGTTATAAGGTGCACAAGCCATGACATCTTAGACTGCATTCATGAGCATATTGCATTATTCTCCTTTTTAATTTGTCCCAAAGGAAACTCGCATAAATCATTTACATAATAACTCAGTTTGTATCAGGTTTTCATATCCATCGCTCTAATATTAGGGGATGGGCTGTACAACTTTCTTAAAGCTATCTATTTCACTGCCAGTTCCATTCGTGTCAAAGTGAAAAATAGCTGTCCTACAGCAAGTAAGTTAAGATTTCTTCATTAGTCCCTGCTAGTGGTAGTACAGTACCTTGAAATAAAAAAGAGGCCATTGCCTTGCATGAAATCTTTTTTCAGCTTGTGTGTTGCTTTCGTTGCTGTAACTGGTAAAATATGAGGAATATTATATTACTATAAATATACAACTTGTTTAATATTTTAGCTTGTCACGTAGACAGTGCTTGATAAAACTCTTACTTTCTGTATGCAGCATCGGATAATAAGAATCAAGTTCTTGTTGATCTACAAAGAAATTAAATATTCGTAAGAGAGAGAGTTCCGTTGTGGGTTGCATGTTTAGGTTGCTTGGCTTTCTCCATTATCTCAATTATTGTGATACCTCCTATGTTTCCTGAAGTGAAGTGGTACTATATACTAGTTGCCTACATTCTTGCACCCGCTCTCGGCTTCTGCAATGCCTATGGTGCTGGTCTAACTGACTTGAACATGGCCTATAATTATGGAAAAGTCGCCCTCTTTGTATTAGCAACCTTGGCTGGTAAAAATGATGGTGTGGTTGCTGGACTTGTGGGATGTGGTCTTATCAAAGCCATTGTCTATATTTCTTCTGATTTGATGCATGACATGAAGACTGCTCATCTCACCCTTACTTCTCCTCGATCAATGCTTCTTGGCCAGGCCATTGGAACTGCCGTTGGTTGTGTTGTAGCTCCTGTCACATTCTTTCTCTTCTACAAGGCCTTTGATGTTGGGAACCCTGATGGAGAATTCAAAGCTCCCTATGCTCTCATCTACAGGAACATGGCAATTCTAGGTGTTGAAGGCTTCTCCGCACTTCCACAGCACTGCCTGCAACTCTGTTATGGTTTTTTCGCCTTTGCCGTACTTGCCAACTTATTGAGAGATGTGTCCCCCAATAACATTGGAAAATGGATTCCTCTTCCAATGGCTATGGCTGTGCCCTTCCTGGTAGGAGCTTATTTTTCAATTGACAAGTGCGTGGGAAGCCTTGCTGTGTATGTATGGCACAAATTGAACACCAAAAACGCCAGGTTGATGGTTCCTGCTGTGGCTTCTGGCTTGATGTGTGGAGATGGGTTGTGGATACTCCCATCATCAATCTTTGCTTTGGCCAAAGTTCATCCTCCCATCTGCATGAGCTTATCTGCCACCAAGTAAAGTTTGAAGGAGACAGAGACCAATTAAATTACGATAGAATTTATGTTACATGAAAACATAATTTGAACACTTTTCTGTTCACTAGCAATGCCGAAGGGGGCAAATGTAGTCCTTATGTTCAATTACTGAAGATGCTACTGTGTCTATTGAAAAGAGTTGTGACCTTTCTCATTTCTTTACAGTTTCCAATAGTAGTCTTTTGGTGGTTTGGATCATTAAAAGAGAGCAAATTAAGTTGTACATTTATGTAGTTTTCGTAAAAGAGATTCTTATAATCTAAATTCAGAGTTCAAGAACGTTGTGTTTAGCAAGTTCTGTAACTAAAGTCTTCTTTTTTCGATCGTCTGTTAAAATTATTAACGAAGAGCATACATAAGATGCCATCTCTTCACAATCCTATTTCATGAGATCATGTTAGTCTAGTTTTTGAATAAGGAAGCATGTCACGAACACGACCATACCCTAATTCATGATTTTCATTAATTATTCCAATATAAACATTAGCTTTGATACGCCTGTGTCACTAGTTCGTGTAACTCACTATCTTTATTCGAATATGGACTTGAGTTTCAACGAAGTTGTGTAATTCATTAGTTTTTGTCGTATGTTGACAAGGGCTCTGACAGACCTATGGCTTAGGTCATGTCCTTCCTTAAAAGATTGTGAAAGATAAATAGTTAGCTGTAGTTAGATGTAAATATTGTGTTGATTATGTACACTTGGTTAGTCGATAGTTAGCTACAGTTAGATAGGAGTAGAAGAGCTACAGTAATTAATACTAATTCACATAACATAGCACGTTGTATATATACAAAATAGTTGAATTTAATACATGAGCTAATTAAAGTTTTCCACTTACCTCTTACAGTTATCGACTTGTACATGGTATCAAAGTCAAATTAGAGTTCTTATCTTCAAGGGGCGAAGACGAAGGCAAAGGAATTTCTGATCTCGGCAATGACATAACGTAAAGAGAATCGATCTCGACATGGAGTTCTTGTTGATGATGATCCGTATTTGTTGCAACCGTCTGATCATCCAGGGATGGCGTTGGTGCTTACGTCATTGACTGGGTCGAACTACTTCAGCTGGAGCACAGCCATCAAAACATCTCTTGAAACCAAAGATAAACTATGCTTCATTGACGGCACACTGGAACCACCCACAGATCCGATTCGGTACAAGAGATGGAAAAAGGTTGATTCGATGATTAATAGCTTCGAAATTCCATTTCTAAGGATTTAGGTGATAGCTTTGTCTATTCTCCTAGCGCCAAGCATTTGTGGGACGTGTTGGAGAAACATTTTGGGGTTAGTAATACGTCCCAAATGCATCAAGTGCAGCGAGAAATGTTGTCTACTGAGCAAGGTAACAGTTCGGTTACTCAATATTTTAGTAAACTCAATCAATGTTGGGATGAGTTTGATAGGCTCATGCCTTTACCTGGTTGTGGATGTATTGGTTGTTCTTGCTGTGCAAGAATGACAGAAAAACTTAAGGAGAGGGCAGATGCGTCCAAGTTGTTGCAATTTCTCATATGATTAAACAAGTCTTTTGATAATGTTAGTAGTCAAATTTTGAATCTAGATCCAGCACCTGACATTGACAGAGCCTATAGTATGGTCTTGAGGGTGGAAAGTCAGAGAGAAGTAAATCTGAATTTTTCTACTGAAAATCCAGATATAGCTTTGCTTACTAAGGCTTATGGTTCCAAAGGAGATTATAAAGCTGGAAGCAAGAAGAAGGATTATGGGAAGAAGTCTGATAAGTAGTGTGATCATTTTCACAGTGTGGGACACACAAAGGAAACTTGTTTCAAGCTTCATGGGTATCCTGAATGGTATGAAGAGTTGAGGAAGAAGAAAGGAACTAGATTTAAGAAAGCAAATGCTAATGTGGCTGCTGAAATTGCTGAGACACCCTTTGATGCACAACCTCAACCTACTTCCAAAGGTAGAGAACTTGGGCATTTGATGATGCAAATGCAGATTATGCAACAGTAATTGGCCAGACTTGTGAAAGGGAAGATGCCTACGAATAGAGGTGTAGGAAAGGAGTTTTCAAATTTTGCTTTTGCAGGTAATGCTGGTTCTACACACACAGCACTACATGCATTGAGTATTTCTGGCAGCAATATTTAGATCATTGATACTGGGGCATCTAATCATATGTGTTATGATTGTGCAATTATGAGACACAAAAAGCTCATTAAACATAATGTGCCTGTTCATTTGCTTGATTCTAGTACTCAAATAACTACTCATGCCAACCTTGTAGTGTTACATTCCAACCTAGTTCTTGAACATGTCTTATAGCTACCCTCATTCAAGTTCAACTTATTATCAGTCTAGAAACTTGCTGATAGTGCTGATGCTTATTTCACTTTCTTTCCTTCACATTGTCTCATACAGGACCTGAAGAGTAATAGAATCATTGCTGCGGGAGCTGTAGTGGGAACCTTGTTTATACTCACATCAAATTCTTTTGATTCTTTTGTAACCCATAGCTATCTGAAAACTTATGTGAACAATATACCTGTGAGTAGAGTTGACAGTACCCTTTTCTCCAAACTTGTACTTTCTAATTCTTGTATGACTCATTCCGAATAAATATCAATGCTGAACTTTGGCATTCACGACTTAGGCATGCTTCATTAAAGGTGTTAAAACATATTTCTTGTCTTGATGTTAAAGACTTGAGTGATCCTTATGGCATATGTCACTTGGCAAAGCAGCACCGATTGCCTTTTCCAGTGGCTGATGGGAGTGCCACACAAGCAATGGAGCTTTTACATGTTGATATCTGGGGGCCATATAAACAGGCAAGTTTTAATTCTTGCCATTATGTTTTAACTGTTGTTGATGACTTTAGCAAGGCAACTTGGACTATTTTGTTAAAATACAAGTCTCAAGTTCTTGAAGCCTTGCAAGATTTTATTACTATGGTGGAGAAACAATTTGATAGCAAAGTCAAGAAGGTGAGGTCAGATAATGGGACAGAGTTTGTTAATCAATCTTGTGGTGCTTTCTTTGCTGACAAGGGTATCATTCATCAAAGAACATGCCCATATACCCCACAACAGAATGGAGTGGTGGAGCGAAAGCATAAGCATCTGTTGCAAGTTGCTAGGGCATTGATGTTTCAAGCTAAAATGCCTAAATGGTTTTGGGGAGATTGACTGCTGCTTATATCATTAATAGATTGCCATCTGCTGTTCTTGATTGGAAGACTCCTTTTGAGATGTTATATCACAAAGTTCCAGATTATGAGAGATTGAAGACATTCAGTTGTCCTTGTTATGCTACAAGCATTACTCCAAAGACAGATAAATTTGAGGCAAGAGCGTAGAAGTGTGTCATGGTGGGCTATGCTACTGGCCAGAAGGCATATAGAGTTTATGATCTAGATAATCATTTGGTGCTTAGCTCAAGGGATGTGATCTTTTATGAAAGGATATTTCCTTTTGCTGAAATAGAACACCACAACAAAACTATTTCTGATATTTCAGATTTAGATTTTAGTTTGCAGGATCCTGCTCCTGTCACCTTGGAAACACATCAGCCTGCTGATATTGTTGATAGTGCAATGGAATATACGGATAGACGAGTTCATGAAGTTTCAGCTAATTTGGTTGAGGGACATGCAGACCATGAACCAGAGATAGTTGAAGAAGTAGCAGAAGATGTGCATGACAAACTGGTGCCTGCACAACAACTTCGAATGAGTTTAAGGCAGAGGAGATCACCAGTGTGGATGAAAGATTATGTTAGTTGCAGCATTTCTAATGATGACTATAAGATTGCTCCAAACTATGTACCATTTATGACAAATGTTAGCAGAATTATGGAACCATAGACTTATAGTCAAGCTGTACAACATGCAGAATGGGTAGAAGCTATGAATAAAGAGTTGTTGGATCTTGAACAAAATCAGACATGGGAGATAACCAAGCTGCCAAAAGGAAAGAAAACCATTGGGTTGAAATGGGTGTACAAGGTCAAGTTTAATTCTGATGGGACTGTGGAAAGGTATAAAGCTAGATTGGTCGCGAAGGGGTATAATCAAACTGCTGGGGTTGATTTCTTTGACAACTTCTCACCTGTTGCTAAATTAGTTATAGTAAGAATGTTTTTTGCTTTAGCAACTATGAAAAACTGGTATGTGCATCAGTTAGATATCAATAATGCCTTCTTGCATGGATATCTCAAGGAAGAGGTTTATTTGGATCCACCAGAAGGTTATACGAAGGCTGGAAAAGGAGAAGTGTGTAGGTTGAAGAAGTCTTTGTATGGCTTGAAGCAAGCATCTAGAGAATGGAATTCAAAGTTTACTACTCAGATTTTGCAATATGGATTCTCTCAGTCGGTGAATGATCATTGTTTGTTTACTAAGGCAAATAAAGGTGGTTTTATGGCTCTCTTGGTTTATGTTGATGATGTATTAATTAGGGATACTAGTGAAGAAGATATCATTGCTGTGAAGAGGTTTTTACACTCTCTTTTTACTATTAAAGATCTAGGAAATGCTAAGTATTTCCTAGGTATTGAAATCATTAGAACTCCTACTGGCACTTTTATTTCTCAAAGGAAGTACGTAATGGATATTTTGGCTGATTGTGAGTCTTATTGATTCTGCTACTGTTGTCACTCCACTGTTTCAAAATCATAGATTTGATGATAAAAGCAAATTGTTTCCAGATGCAGACAAATACAGGAGGTTAGTTGGGAGGTTATTATATCTGAACATGACTAGACCAGATATCACCTTTAGTGTGTAGCAACTTAGTCAATTTGTGGCTTCTCCTACACAAGCTCATTGGGAGGGAGCTCTCTATGTCTTGCAGTTTCTTGCTAGTACCACTGACAGAGGATTGTTTTACAGTAATGATAGTTGTTTGTAAATGCGAGGATATTGTGATAGTGATTGGGCATCTTGTCCGATTTCTAGGAAATTTGTGAGTAGTTATTGTGTGTTTTTGGGAAGTTCCTTGGTTAGTTGGAAAAGTAAAAAGCATAATACTGTATACAGGTCTAGTTATGAGGCAGAGTATAGGAGTATGGGTACTGTTGTGTGTGAACTTCAGTGGTTGGTTTATTTGCTCAAGGATTTCAACATCATTGTCCCACTTCCGATTGATCTTTGGTGTGATAATCAGTCGGCTCTTCATATCACAGCTAATCCAGTCTTTCATGAGAGGACTAAACACCTCAAAATTGATTGTCACATTGTGCAACAGAAGTTTAAGGAAGGGTTTATTACTCCTAGATATGTGTCCTCGCATGATCAAGTTGCTGATGTTTTTACTAAATCCTTAGCGACTCCTCAGTTCAATCACTTTACTGTCAAGTTGGGATTGATTTCTCATCCATCTCCAACTTGAGGGGTGTGTGAAAGATAAATAGTTAGCTGTAGTTAGATGTAAATATTGTGTTAATTATGTACACTTAGTTAGTCGATAGTTAGCTGTAGTTAGATAGGAGTAGAAGAGCTACAGTAGTTAACACTAATTCATAGAACAGAGCACCTTGTATATATACAGAACAGCTAAATTTAATACATGAACTGATTAAAGTTTTCCACTGACCTCTTACGGTTATCGACTTGTACAAAGATCCTCTACTAAATCAAGGAGGGAGATCCCTTAATGATTTGCCTCTATGCCCAAACAATTCTACCCGTCCAATTTATTGTAACAAATTACTGAGATGATTTGGGCACAGGTTGACTAAGAATTTTGGAAACAAAAGATCTGTTCTCGTAAGTCAATGTGTTCGTGTTTTAGTATACGGTTTCTCTTCTGCAAACAAGAAAAGAACGCATCCTATCGAATGGTCATTTTTACCCAAAAACTTGTAAGATACCTTCATTTTCTTTTTAAAATGCTATAAATTTGCACACTTGCTATACATAACAATCTTTACTTTGGCGAATAAATTCTACATGATTTGGGTTATAAGCATGTCTAGCACCTCAAGACATTAATCAAATCTAAATAATAATGAAACTTTTTTTTTTATAATTGACTTTCCTAACATTTCAAATGAATTCTCATATGTGTTAATATTTTCTAACAAGATCTAGTTAAATGCAATCAACTCTATGATTATGTAAAACATCACATTCTTCATCATAATACCCATCCATCTATTCTTCTCATGAATATCCATAGTTTTGCTTAAAAATAGTTGGAACCTTGTCACTAATTATGAAAGCATATGAGATTAAGTCTTCCTAACCATACCTACTTGGCATCCTAATAATAGGTCTTGCTTTATTTTTATCTATAATATGTTCATGCTCTTCTCTTGACATAGATCTTTTATTTCTTGCATCAAAATTTCCATTTATTCTAGTTCTACTTATACCACCTTTGAACCAAAACTATTTCTTATTGACCCTAGTACATCCTTTCCATATATTTGCCCTAACATATATCGCTCCTTAGATATTATATAATTAAATGCTACCTTAGACTTTTTACCAAGTTCATAAAACTTGCATAATTCTAACGTACAATGTTTGAGACCTTTCAGTAAGCTCCTTTTGTGATGTTTCGTCATCCCTCACTCACTGAGATTACTCATCTATATGTGTCTTAGTGCAATACTATCTTCCTTTGGTTGTACCATTATAGCTTCTCCACCTCTAATTGTACTCTCTATCAGTTTGTAGATATTTCCTTATAGTTTTGTCTCTGTTATCACAATCATCACATCATTTACCATTTTAGTGTTGTCTCTATCAATTTTATATTTAAAATCATTCATATGTAAGGTACCCACAGAATCAAGTTCTTTGTAAAATCCAGTACTAGTCGAACACGACTTAGCATCTTAACAACAACATCAAATATTTTGATATTAACATATCTTGTTTCAATGATTTTCCAAGATTTATCATCTTCAACCAGATAGTGTAAAGTTGTTT
>JANVCQ010000003.1:31384328-31415377 GCA_025531925.1 Erythroxylum plowmanianum
ACTTGTCATTTACAACACTTGCTTCTTTTCTTCATTTTGTTCATTTGCTCTCATCTTCTCATTCTTCTCTCCATCTATGAAACTCTTACCACCCTCATCATATTGATTTTATCCAACTCTTTCACTCTGTTTCTTCAAGATTTGTTGTTTTCTCCACCTTGTTACTAAAAGACCTAACCCTTCTACCTCCAAGATGATGTACGTGGGTTGCACGAGAAGTTAGGGCTACTTGATTTTTGAAGATTTTGAAGTTAAATCAAGTAAGTACCTTGTTAATCTTCATGGGTGGTGTTAAATGAAACATTTATGATAAGTAATTTAAGATTGAATGATCATGATCATGGAGTTACATGTATGTTGTAATGTAGGTGAAAAAAAAGAGGTTTATGGTCATTCTTTTTAGTATTTTAATGACATTTTTGGGTTGGCTAAATGAAGGCATTTATAATGATCATTATGAGATAGATTGAAAGTGTAAATGGAGTTGATTTTTTATGCTAAATAGTGGATGAAGAATGAGAATATTGATGTCTTGTTTTTGTGATTTTTACGACTAATATTACATGAGTTATTGTAAAGATGAGTTTGAAATAGAAAGATCTTTGAAAATGGTGTAGGAAAAAGTGCAGAAAATTTGACAGAAAATGGATATTCCATGTTTTGTTTTTTGTATTATGATCAAATATAGAGTATGATTTGTTTGTGATTGAAATTGAACTGAAATGAGAGTAGAAATGAAGAGGAAATATTGAGGAAATAAACTAGAAGAGATAGATTGAGCAAAAGAGATGAACTAAGATGAAAATGATGATGAAAGGTGCTAGAAAATGTGCAGATGCAGTGTTGTCACTGAACATGCATCTATATCTTAGCCATATCTTTATTTGTAGACATACAAATTGGATTATTTTTAGTTTTGATTAAACTAGAGAAATATTTCTATATTTTTCATGAAGAAATTGAAATTTAATTCTGTCTAAAAGTTTCAAAATTTGGCTTGAAGTTAAGTTTTTGGATTCTTTTGTGGTTTGGGAACAACCCGTAGTATTTAAGGTATAACTTACAGAATATTGAACCAAATTGTATTAAATTAGTGTCATTAGAAACTTAAGACATAAAGGAACAATTTGTTAAGAATGTTTTGCCTAAATCCTTCATTTTCCTTGTCAAAATGACCATGAAAAATTGACCCGAAGATCTATTTTGAGAAGAGCCAGAATGAAGCTTGAATAAAAAGGTAGTGCACAATCGTGTACAAGCATGATCGTGACAAAATGGGTCACTAAGGGATTGCAAGATCATGCACAAGCATGATCGTGACAATGGAGGATCAATTGGAAGTGCGAAATCATCTTTGAACACCTTTCACTCTTTTGACCATAACTTCTTCTCGGGACCTCTGATTGACTTGAAATTTAAACCAAGAAACTCCTCACACATTGTTATTTCTCTCCAAAACAATTTATTTCTATCTGAATTCATTCGAAATAGATTGATTGACGAGTTTAGGATGAAAATGATGAAGTGTATTGGAATTTATTAAATGGAATGATTTCACTGAATAGTCAGCAGTATTTTGGCCATATCTTGTCCTGTGGATATCCAAATGAGATAATTTTTTATCTATATTAAACTAGAGAAATATGGATACAAATTTCCTAAAGAAATAGAATTTCAATTCTGTCTCTGAGAATTCCAAAATCTGGCTTGAAGTTGAGTACAGAGTATAGTGTAGTTTAAGAACAATTCACAGTATTTTGAGTATAACTTTCATTATACTAAATCAAATTGTATGATTTTGATGTCATTAGAAACTTAAGACATAGAGGAATATTTGTTTAGAAAAAAGCATAGCCTAAATACTTCATTTTCCTTGTCTTAATGACCATGCAAAATTGATTTGAAAATCTGAGAAAAGCTGGAATGATTGATTAATGTTGTTATAACTTAGTGAATGAATTGTTGATATCAAAGTACCAAAGGCATGAGTATAATGGGAATGAAGTTGTTCATATGATAGTATTTATGAATCAAAAGAGAAGAACTATATGTATTAAGTAAAGGTGAATGAGAATTTGATATCTGAGAGCATGTACTGTTAAAAAAGAAATGACGAGTAATTGAATTATGATATTAGAATAATCAAGTATTCTTGAGGTGTAAATCTAAGAATAAGTAGATACATACGAATGAAAAGGTTTGATTGATCAAAAGATGTGATTAAGGAAACATGCCCAAAATAGTCAAATCAAGCATGCATTATACATGACACATATACATATGTGTACAATTGAATGTTTATGTAATTGTGTAATTAATAATGTGTGTACAATGTGAGTATTGCATAATGTTGATATGCAAGATAAAATGTCTACATCCAGACATTTTTGGATTATGGAAGCTAACGCTAATCTGGAGCGTACTGTGAGTCGACCTAGATCGTCTTACTTTAAATGAATGTTTTGTTTAAATTCTGTATTGAATGATTATATGAATGTGATTGTACTGATTTCATACATTGAATGTCTGAGGCATTTAATGCATGAATATCATACTGGAAGTACTCATTGAATGTGAATTGGAATGACTATGTGATACTCAACTTGATCGTTGAATACCAAACCAAGTTTCGAAGAAAAATGTGAATGTGCATATAAATGAAACATGTGATTCTCAACTTAAATGTTGAATGCTGGACTAAGGTCCGATGACATTTGTAAAGTGAAATAAAGTGACCGATTGATCTTATGTGATTAATACATTCCATTACATAAATGCATGATGACATAAAGGTTGTTATGACTAGAGAAGCCACCGAAAAAGAGGTTAAAGCTCAGAAAGTAAAAAGAGCTTCAAGATTATAATGTGATTAGAGCTAAAAACTTACTATGTATAATGAGCCCGGGATCCCCAACAGATATAGGACAGTTATCAATGAGCCCGCTATCTATAATGGATACAGGAAAATTATAGGCACTCGATCATAATAATAACAAATTGAAAGTGAGTCTCATGAGCATTACATATGCACCTGATATGTATGATTTATATAGTTTGATTGATTTCTGAATGTGATATATGTTTTAAGTGAATATGAAATGTATGTGACTCAACATGATGAATTGATGAAGTGATGTGAATTATGTGATTATATGAATTGATGTGTTATGTGATTAAGTGAGCCATCGAGGATGCTCCACTCACTGAGTTTGCAAAACTCACACCAAAATTGCAACATTATTTTTCAAGCTCAGAAGAGATATCTTGTTAGACAAACGAGAGTCTAGCCACTGCATTTGAGTAAGAGATAGAGGTCGGAATTAGTTTGCGTTTACATATATATTTTTATTTTTTTATTTTGCATCAAATTATGTATTCACAAATACTATACAATGTGTTTATGAATGATTTTGTAATATAATGACATTATGACTAAAATATTTTGTATCTGAAATAGGCCTAAGTGACTAGTGAAATTCTGATGAGTTGTATAATAATTTTAACTCTTGTGATTGAAAATATTTATGAAATTCGCATATGCCTGTGATTTATGAAAATTTTCTAAAGAGTTTGATTGACTGATTGTTCTAGCATGCCACCCTCGTAGAGTGTGTTCTCGAATACCATCGATATGTTCAAGGATATGACCTATGAGAATGGGGTGCTACATTTAAATTTTTCAAAAAAAATCCTTATAGTTATCAATTTTCAAAAAAAAATTCTTTCTTATAGACTTTTGCTAAAAAAAATAACAACAAAACATCTGTGACATGAATATTTCATGTCCGCCAATCAAATAATATTGTCATGTCTATCCAACTTGGCTCTTAAACCCAATTCTTATTAATTAAACCTGACTCAAACAAATATATTAAGATAACTACACTTTGATAAGATTTAAAATTTGAGTTAGGTCATCATGTTAACAATATTTGATTAATCCATGTATGATATTCTTATAATGTATGTTTTTGTTTTTAAGTATTACAAAAGAACTACCTTTTTTAGAAAATTAAAGTCCACAAAAGTTTCTTTGAAAATTTTAAAGATTAGAGAGTTCTTTAAAGTTGCTTAAACTATAAGAAAGCCCCATGCCTTCTACATAAAATAATTTTTAAAATTTTTATCTTTTAAAAGATAAATTTCATAATAAGAGATAAAATTTTAATTATATAAAATTGAGTGACTATTTTATAATTTTAAAAAATTATCCAAAATAATATATGACATTGATCAATACTAATTATACATCATACTAGACCCAAAATCGATATGAACTCTAGTATAGTATTCACAACTTTAGTTAAGCCTACACCTATATATAATATGATTTTAAACCTTTTAATAATTTATTTGGCATAAAGTATATTTTGAACATCAATATTTTCATCAGAATATAACTAGAATCTTAATTCTTTATAGTGTTCATTTTGAACCTTGACATCTTTAAAACATTTAATATAGACCCCAAGCAAACAAAAAATTTAACGAGGTTAAACTTCCATCAATTTAGTACCATGTTAGTATTTTATTTTTTAAAATTTAATAGTGAAGCCAAACTACCACGTGTATGCCACGTGATTAGTGGGTCCTAAATTAAAATTTAAAATTCTCATATTCCTTAATCAATAAAACATAATTTCTGAATTCAGAGATTTGATCAAATCCTTAATTAAATTAGCACTACTCCTTCTAGCTTTTCTTACGTCCTTATTTCTCTTAGCTTGTCCCTCTTATACCACTTGCCTACTCTGGGTTCTCCCTCTTACATCTTACACCAAGTTTTCTCTCTCGCACCAATTGCATCAGATTTTGAAGTTGAACCAAGAATGTCAGGCACATCATAGCAATGGTTGTTGCTCCTAAGTAAAATACAACAACAATTCATCCAAAATTAGTGCAACAATCTACAAATTTGTGTTGGTTAGAGTAACAATTAGGTAACTAGATCAGTTAGACACTTGATTCTTTCTAAAATCACATTTTGGCAGATTTTTGTACACTAAGGTTGCTATAAAATATAAAATGTATTCTTGTAACGCCTTCTTATCCATCTCAGCCCTCTGCATCAGAGTCAATAGTCATGATGCTTAAGTGACTTATATGACTGGTTTTTCTATACAAAAAGGATTCAAATTGTATCAAAATGGTTTATGTATAAAGATACTTGAACATTACTAATCAAAATCTTGGTTGTGAGATTAAAATGAGTAGTCAAAATTTGACAAATAATTTTGTCCAGTGCGAGCAAGAAAAGTTGAGGGAGGGAGCACATTGATTCAATTAGGGATTTAATAAAATCCTTAAATTCATAAATTAGGGTTTGTTGATTCAAAAATTTAGGGATTTTGAAATATAATAGTGGGCTCCATAATTCACGTGGCATACAAGTGGTTGTAGGGTGCACTATCAAATTTTTTAAAAAATAAACAAATAATATCACGTCAATGTTAACATGGCAATAAGCTGATGAAAGTTTAATTTCATTAAGTTTTTCGTTCATTTAGAGTTCGTTTTAAGCATTTTGAAAAGTTAAAGTTCAAATTGAACACTTTAATGTTAAAGTTTAAGTTGAATTTTGATAAATAGATTGAGGCTCAACATGCACTTTTTGCGTAATTTATTTTAGTTTTGATTTGATTTGAATCATAAATAAAATTATTTATTATTAAATACCAATTATGTTTTAATATAACTTAATATCGATCATATCAAACAAATATCTCATATTGAACCTTAAGATTTATCAAACTTTACAATCAAGTATAACTTGATTAAATTACATTTTTCTCTTTTCAATCATTCTTTGTATGTATTGCAATAAATTTCTAAATATATTGATAATATATATAAATTGTAATTAAATTTCTCCAATTTATCTTTAATTTTCTAAGTAAAAATTTTAATCTTTAAATTGACATCACATCTAGTAATACACTATATTTACTAAATATTAGAAATATCAAATTGAATTTGAGTAACATTTTGTATTTAATTTTTCATATAATTCAATCTTTTAAGATAAATAATGATGGAAAAAGAATATTACCAAACTTGTTACTCAAAGGCATCATTAAAAACTAAGATGGCAAAACAAAACAATCTTTTACATTAAGATAGAATACAACGATGGGAAAGAATCATAACAACTTTAATTTTCACTTATAAGGGGATAACTAGAAGGGAGTGAAATTATAAATTGAATCTTATATACATGGAGTACTACACATATTGATAAATGCTTATTTGACTATAATTACATACCCATATTTAATGAGTTTTGCTTGATATTTCATAGTTTTGTTGTATATTTGGTACTTAATTTATTCCAAATGCATTTATAGGTAACAACTACCTTCATAAACCAAAAGGAGAAGAATTTGAATGAAATAGTGACATGGAACGAAGATTTGAAGCAATTAAGGAGCAACATGACTGTATATAGAGACTGTGTAAGTCATTGTAAAAGTGTAAAGATTGAAGAATTTTGGTTCTAGTTTTGTGGAGTTACACATTCGCGTATATTGATATACACAGTCGTGTATGTTACTTGTGTAAGTTTTTGTGCTATATGAAATCACAAATTTAGGTGTTTTTGGAGATACATGGTCACTCACTCGCCTATTTAAGTTGACTGTGTATAACCCAAAAATCCTAGTTTTACTATAAAAGGACGTGAGTAGGAAAAAGAAGGGGAGCCGAGCGTTTAAGTAATTTTGAGATGTAAGAGACCTAGAAAGGTGACAATTCTGATAAAGAAATAAGGAAAACACAAAAATAACATCAAGAGATCTGATAGAAAGCTTCATCCAATCCAAACTTGCAAGAAGATCTAATAGAAACAAAAAAAGGATATTTAGAATTATGATTTCTTTATTTTCTATTAGTTTTTCTGCAAATTTATCTTTGGTTTTGTTTTCGATAAGTAGTAATTAAACGTGTTTAGTGTCTAGATGTGATGGACGTTAAGTGGAGATAACAACATGATTTGATCTTTTATCTAATACAATTATATTGATTAATTTATTATGATTCAATTATGCATTTTATTCTTGTTCTAATATTTTTGAAATATTAGTGCATGATCTGATTTCATATGATTGAGATTGAGAAATCCTCTTGTATGAATAGACCTACCATAGTTGGAAGGAGTTGCATGAAAATCTAAAGATAGGCCGACATAAATCCTCTAGATTAAGGTTAAACCTAATAGCAGAATTCACAAATCAATAAAGCAATCCAATGGAAGATTTCTATTAATCAATTAATGGATTAGTTATTAATATTCTTGAAAAAGATATTAACATAAGATAGAAATTTTGACTGTCTAATAATCAATAATATAATTGCATAATTAAGGGTTAATATTTAATTGATCTTAGGGAATTTATTACCTAGATACTATAATTTGATATAGACTTTTTATGTACTTTCCTTTATCTTATTTTCAGTATTGTTTAAGTTTACTTTAATTTTTTAATTAAAATCTAAAATTTGATTCATAGGTTAGCTAATAGAAAAAGGGTAATTATTAGTACTTATAGTCTTCCTAGGATTAACTCATATTTGCCTGTACTAACTATAGCTACACCGAGCGTTTGCAGTAAATTTTAAATATTGATATATAAAACAATATCAATTAAATATGCAAATTAGTTGGTAAAGTATAGCAATGACTTCCCGTTGAAACTAAAGCCTGAGGGTCATATTAATTTTTTAATCAAAAAATCGAGACATTATCACTTCACCCATGCAATAAAATAAGTAAATATTTTAATGATTTCTCAAAATCCAAAATTATTTTAATTTATATAACTTTGTTAATCATAATCACACACTTAAAAGCACAACATGATATAAAGTTTGATTTTTGTTCTTTTCATCTCCATTTTGATTCTAGCTAATTATATAAAATTACTGAAGTAGCATAAATGTTTGACCTTTAACAGTATTCATATGTAACTTGAGAAAATAATTTAAGTAATGAAGAGAGAATATGCTAGGAGTACAAACCCTTATGGAGCTCAAAGGAATGGATCTCATATTATGCTAATTGGAAGTAATCAAAAAAATAATATAAAAAACTAGTACGACATATTAGATTATGATATCAAATCATACTAAGCAAATTTAGACTATACTTGTCGATATAGTAAATATTGGTAAATATCAAGGACAAAAAAATAAAAAACCTATGGACAATGAGGATGATGATGATTTGGACAATTTGAAGAGAGATGATGGTGCAGGAGGAGGAGAAGGAGAATTTTTTTAGCCAAAGATAGAAAAGATCTAATATTTAAAGACCCTTTTTGTAACAGCCCAGATCATCCGCTCACAGATATTGTCCACTTTGGGTTGTCCCTAGGGCCAAACTCCTCACGATTTTGCTCTTCCCACCCTTGGAAAGACGCGTCTTGTGGGGGAGAGATATCTATACCCTTATAAGACATACTTTATTCTTTTCTCCAACTGAATTGGGATCTCACACTCTCCACCCCATTAGGGCCCAGCCTTCTTTAGGGTTCAGCCTAGCTAGCATAATGGTTAGGGTGCAAGCTCTGATACCATTTGTAACAGGCCAAACCATCCGTCCACAAATATTGTCCACTTTGGATTGCCCCTATGGCTAAACCCCTCACGGTTTTGCTCTTCCCACCCTTAGAAAAAAGTGTCTTATGGGGGAGAGGCATTCATACCCTTATAAGACATACTTCGTTCTCCTTTCCAACTGATGTGAGATCTCACACTCTTCACTCCCTTAGGGCTCAACCCTCTTTAAGGTCTAGCCTAGCTGGCACAACGGTTCAGGTACCGGCTCTGATATCATTTATAACAACCCAAACTACTTGTCCACAGATATTATCCGCTTTAGGATGCCCTAGGGCCAAACCTCTCACGGTTTTGCTCTTCCCACCCTTAGAAAAATGCGTCTTGTGGGGGAGAGGTATCTATACCCTTATAAGGCATATTTAATTCTCCTCTCCAGTCGATGTGAGATCTCACTTTCTCCACCCCTCTTAGTACCCAGCCCTCCTTAAGGTCTAGCTTAGTTGGCACAACGATTCGAGTACCGACTTTGATACTAATTGTAACAACCCAGATCATACGCTCACAGATATTGTCTACTTTGGATTGCCCATAGGGCCAAACCCCTTACGGTTTTGCTCTTCCCACCCTTAGGAAAACACATCTTATGGGAGAGAGGTATCCATACTCTTATAAGACATACTTCATTCTTCTCTCCAACCGATGTGAGATCTCAAACTCTCCACCCTAACCCTCTTTAGGGTCTAGCCTAGTTAGCACAATGGTTAGGATACCAGCTCTGATACTATTTATAATAGCTCAGGCCACCCGTTCACAGATATTGTCCTATTTGGGTTACCCCTAGGGCCAAACTCCTCACGGTTTTATTCTTCCCACCTTTAGAAAAACATGTCTTGTGGGGGAAAGGTATTCATACCCTTATAAGATATACATTATTCTCCTTTCGAACCGATATAAGATCTCACACTCTCCACCTCCCTTAGGGCCCAGCCCTCTTTACGGTCCAACCTAGCTAGCGCAACGGTCTAAGTACCGGCTCTGATACCGTTTGTAACAGCCCAGATCACCAATCTACAGATATTATCCGCTCTGAGTTGCCCCTAGGGTCAAACCCCTTACAATTTTACTCTTCCCACCCTTAAGAAAACATGTCTTATGAGGGAGAAACCTCCATACCCTTATAAGGCATACTTTGTTCTCCTCTCCAACTGATGTGAGATCTTACACAAGGCAACAAAAACCTAGAAAGGACAAGGATAGACAAAAGGAAATGACTTGTATAAAGAAGGAAATATAGCTGACAATAATGAGAACATGCGTATCTTTATTGTGGGAATGGAGCTTGCTGTCAGGATAACATGAGACAATCTTACCACTAGATAACTACATAAGAAAGTGATGTTGGGGTGGTGGTGGCAACAAGTTTATAGTGGAGCTTGATGGTATCTAGTGAGGTTTCTTCATCTTCTTTTTGGCATTAAATTAATTCAAAATGAGGTCCAACCTTTGAACTAAAGAAAACAAAAAAAAACTTTTAATGAAGAAGAGAGGAGTTTTAAAGAAGTTTAATGGATGTCCTTCTTTAAGCCTATCGATAGTACTCTTGTCTTCTTATTTATATATTTTTATTTTTTTCTTTTCTTTATTTTCACTTTTACTTCTCCATGCAAGTGAAGAATAGTTGAGGGATTGTAGTAAGCAAACGTAAGTCAAGATTTTGGTCAAAACTTATAACTAAATAGGCTTGTGACAATTATAAACTCTTGATGTTATATAATTATTCAAGTTGTTATGTTAAGGTCCTCAAAAGAATTAGGTAAAAGTCATGAGACTTTCCTGTGCATTAAGTAACTTCTAAAAAAATCTCTAATCTTTAAAATTCTAAAAAAAACGTTAAAGTTTTCAATTTGCTAAAAAAACTCTTTCTCTTAATTTTTTTAAAAATAACTATGAAACACATGTCATATGAATATCATACGTTAACTAATCCAATAATATTGTTATGACTCTCCAACTCAACTGTTAAACCCGATTTATGCTAATTAAACCTAACATAAAAAAAATATAATAAGATAACTATAATATATTATTAATTTTGATTAAATTTAAGAGTTAAGTTTGGTTACCATGTCAACAATATTTTATTGATCCACATGTGATGTTCATCAAATGTGTGTTTTCTATTTTAAAAAATATTCTAAAAAACATGTTTTTTTCTAGAAAATTAAATTTTTGCAAGGAGTTTCTTTGAAAACTTTAAAATTAGGCAATCTTTAATGTTACTTAAACCACACAAAAAGCCTATGTCTTCTACCCAAAAGAAATTTTTAAAAGTTATATTTTAAAGTATAAATTTTATAATAGAGGGCTAAATTTTAATTACATAAAATTGATAGACTATTTTATAATTTTAAAATAATCTAAAATGATATTCGATATTGACCAATACTAGTACTATATGATACTAGATTTAAAATTGATATCAACTTTAGTATAGTGTTCATAACTTTGGTAGAGCCTACACTTACATATAATATGAATTTGAACATTTTCATAATTAATTTTAATTTAATTTTTAATTAAATTAAAATTAATTATTTTTAAATATCAATTTCGTCTCAATATGATTCAATATTTAATATTGGTCATATCAATCAAATATCTCATTTTTTACTTTAAATCTATCAAACTTTACAATCAATCCTAACTACTTTAGATTAACTTTTTATCCTCCTCCACTATTCTTTGT
This sequence comes from Erythroxylum plowmanianum, assembly GCA_025531925.1. Taxonomy (NCBI): domain Eukaryota; kingdom Viridiplantae; phylum Streptophyta; class Magnoliopsida; order Malpighiales; family Erythroxylaceae; genus Erythroxylum; species Erythroxylum plowmanianum. The sequence continues at coordinate 31,395,628 of JANVCQ010000003.1, forward strand.
GTGCAACCCAATAAATTTCTAAATATATTAGTGATATATAAAAATTATAATTAAATTTCTCAATTATCTTTAATTTTCAACTGAATAATTTACATCTATTAATTGATATTAATGCCTAACAATGCATTATAATCACCTATATATTAGGAATGTCAAAAAATTTTGAGTAAACTTTTGTGTTTTTTGTAATATTGTATCCTTCATCGTGCAATGTTTCGATTATATATATATATAATTGAGTTTTTAATGATATTTTCAAAGTATCGTATCTATGTTGTCCAAGAGTTTCTCAATTTGATACTAACTAAAAATGATGAAATATTTTTCCTAATTATTTTTAGGATAAAAATTTTATATTAATTACTTAATAATATCTATATATATAATTCATATTATATCAAATGAGTTACCCTTAATTAGGACATATCCTAAATAGTATCAAAACATACCTTACATGAGATACCTTATAAATCTCAAATTAAATGATTATTTATAAAATTATCATGACTAATATTTTTATAGACATACAAGTAATATTTCAGATGACATTTTCATGCCAGGTTAATTTAATAAACTTATTTTTTTAATAAGCATTCACATTTTTGTTTAAATATCTTTATACTTTAATTCATAAGATTAATTATTCCTTTTAAAAATGAAACAAAATATATGTTAATTTTTTTCTCTATAAACATGTAGTATTATTAGTATAATAATCAGAAATGATATATATATATACAACAACAATATCCTTAGAAAAATATCGCGAAGTCTAGAAAAGTATAGAAATATGTAGCTTTATTTCCAACTAATAAACAGATTATATAAAATATATACATATAATATAAATATCATCATTTTGGTTTCATCATAATTTTAGAAGCAAAATACAATTATTATATAAACTTTATTTTATTAGTTAATTAATTAAATATATATACATAAAGTAAATAATAACTTTAAACAAATAATCAATGATTAGGCTAAACTTTGGTTCGAGTCCAACAAATCCATTGCTTTCTCTTTCAAAATTTAAAGATCTGCAAATTAAGTGACATCAGAATACTGACATGATATTGGCATAAGGTTAGCAGGATAGGAAAAATAACATTTTGTAATTTTTATTCACAAATTTAGAGAGAGAGCCCAAAGGAAAGCAAAGGCTTTCCAAGTTCCAACCCACGTAACTGGTTTCGCGTGTTAAGCGTGAGCGTGGTCGGAGAATCCGTCAATGAGTCAGAAACAATGGACGTTTGCCGCTAGTTTTTGGTTTCTCTGGGGACCCCGCGACCGTAGAATGTTAATTTATGGAGCTAAAGCGCTTGGATTCTTGTTTCTTGTTCTCCTTAAAATTGTTTGACCTCTTCATCAAGCATAACTTTCAATGGCCGTTCATGGTTTCTTTCAATTAAGCACTTTCCAATTCTAACCCTCTTTCCACTTTTCTACAAAGGAAGGTTTGAATGGGAAGTTGTGAAGTTCAACTTGAAGATGATCTGGTGCAATGTGATAAATGTTTATATTTTTCTTTTTGGCTTTTGACAATGTTTATGAAATATAATCAAGCTGTAAACTATTTTCACTTAACTACTTTGATGTGAAGGCTTAAAGAAAGAAAATTCAATATATACTAATATATTAATTTTTATTTAAGAAAGCGAATCTTGAAATAATTAGTAAAGCTTTTTTTGTGACCAATAATTCGTTTTTTCAAAAATGGTAGACTCAAAATGTGAAAAGTATTTCAAATAAATAGAAAAGAGTAATATCTAAATGAAGAAGAAGTGAAAAATATTTTTATATGAGAACGATGCCTTACCTTGAACGTGTTTTTGACAATTTTAATGTTACACCATGATGTCTTAAGGACAAGTGCGTAAATATTCCAAAAAAGAGGGTTATATTGGAATTACGAATGGCTTTTATCACCTTTAATATTTAAGCTTGTGTCCGGCACAAAGACACTGTACCGTACTCTCAATACATTTTAGTCGTCAAGGGCGGACGGTGAAAAGGGTCTTTGGACAGAGAGGTGAGTGCAGCGTACGAACAATCTTCTTTGCATCTCTCTCTCTCTCTCTCTCGATCGATAACCTTGTTAGATTCTTTGTTTAGTTCCCAATTTTTGATTCAGATTCTATCTCATTTCTGTCTCCTTTTCACTTGTTTAAGTATTGATTTTGATTTTGTGTGGTGTCGATTTGTCTGTTTCTGACGGCCGTTGGCAGGGGTTAAGCTTACCTGAACCATAAGATCTCTCTTCTTTTTTTTTTCTTCTGATGAATCTTGATGCTTTTACTCGTGGGTCTTTCTGGGTTTTTGATGTTTTTGCGTTCTTGTTGGTATTAGGGAAACAAATGGCTTCTGAGAAAAAGGTTTTCCATTTTGAAGAGGTTGCAGTCCACAACAAGACCAAGGATTGTTGGCTTATCATTTCTGGCAAGGTCAGATCTCAAAGTTTTGGTTAGTGGGTTGACTAGTACCATTAACATACTGACCGTGTTGATAGGATTTCCTTTCTTAATCCATTTTCTCATAATGATTAATGGAGAGATAAGTTTTCTGTTCAAGTGTGAGAACTAACAATTTGGAATTCAGTTGCTTCAATATTCGAAATAGTAGTAGCATTTGGATTTAAGGTGCAGATTAGCTGGTCTTATGGTAGGATATCTTTGTTGTGAAGTATACAGGAGGATAGAGTTCATGTATCGGGGCTGGTGGCTTGCTTCATATTCCTGTTTAGTTTTCGTTCTAAAAATGACATTTTTCAATCACCTGCAGGCGATCATGTGCTAACAAAGTAATTATTTATTCGGCGTATATAGAGATGTGTCATTTTGATATTCAGTAGTCACAGTCATGGATCGAAATTTGAATTCATCAACCTCTTTTCCTCTCTTTGTTGTTTCTTCTTCGATTTTGGTAATATGCATGATTAGAAAAGAGTTCTTAGGCATTGTCGCCCTGACAAATGATGGCCTTCAAAGTTATGCGTGTTCTAGTAGGAGACGTGCTTCTATCTGTACATGATGATGTGATTAGATGAGATACTTTGATCCTCTGGTAAAATCCTCTATGTTCTGTTGTTTTCCTGGGTCTTGACCTTTATGATTTGTAAAATCCTCTGGGGGGTATTGCATTTCTTTCTTTGTTTAAAACATCTTTTCCCTCTAGATGCATTATAGGCATTATGAGTTTACATCAAGGTTGCTCTTTCCAATATTGTTGTTTTTCTTTGTTGCGGAATCGTTTGTTGTACAAATATTCTCGTGATGAAAGTGTGAACTGTATTCATTTCTTCATTTTGTCCTTTCAATTGAAATGATGGGAATGACATGAGGTAGTTGCTTTTACACTAGATACTATTTTGTTCATGACTTCAGCTAATGTGTTAGTTCTTTGTCCAAAATTCAGGTATATGATGTCACCCCTTTCATGGATGATCATCCTGGAGGAGATGAAGTCCTACTGTCTGCAACTGGTAATGCTATTACCATACATATGCCATGAATCCTTACAAAGCTTTATCCATCATGCCAATCTTTTTTGTCTCTACTTTGACAGGAAAAGATGCAACGAATGATTTTGAAGATGTTGGCCACAGTGACTCGGCTAGAGAGATGATGTCAAAATACCTGATTGGCGAGATAGATGCCTCGACTGTCCCGGCAAAACGGGTCTACGTTCCGCCACAGCAAGCCCCTTACAATCACGATAAGACCCCTGAATTTGTAATTAAGATCTTACAATTTCTAGTGCCACTCCTCATACTTGGCTTGGCCTTTGGGGTCCGACACTTCACCAAGAAGGAATAGGCTACAACATATAATACCCCATTACGGGTTTGATTGTAGACTCCGGTTCCTTTAGAGATTAGCTTTCTCGGAGTGTGCCCCTAAATTGCGGTCAGTTAATGGGTTTTGAGTGTTGAGCTCGTATTTGGAACATTTCATGTCATTGTTAATAAGAGAATGATTGGACGTATTTTCCTCGTCAACTTCAAGTCGCAAACTGTGTTGGGTTAAGTGCAGACATTGTCCTGCAATCTGTGGCTCTCTCATTTATTTTTTATTTTTTTGGGCTTTCCTGTTGGTTTGAAGGAAAAACGATGCAAACAAGTTTAAAAAATAATTTGCATCCTGCAATTGACGTGAAGATTTTGCCAAACATTTTAAATGAATATTTTGGGCCAGTATCGAAATTCACAACATCGCATTTGATCTTAATGGTCAAGTATGTTAACATGGTCTACCAATTTTCCAGGAAATTAAAATGATAACTACTGCGACACTTCAACAATGGTGACTCAAAAATCATAATGACTGATCAATCACCTCCTATGCAAATCTTTCAAGTAAATTAAGACGACCCCAACAATTAGAAGAAGAATACTCACTCTACGAAGAATGTCTTCTGGTTAGAGTTGTAGTTTCACTTGCTGTCCGATTGGACTTCTTTTCCTCACTAGTGCTTGTATGCTTCAGAAAGTCACCAGGTGACTACTATGTAGTAGATCATGTTCCATGTTCCAAAAGGTGGTGCACTGAAACCAGATGAGAATAAAGAAATCCTTTTCCAGCAAGCCACTACCCCTTGAGCTCAATCTTAAAATTATGCCGCATACATCATACCTTCTACAGATGGAGAGGCTCAAGTGATGCTTGCTTTAGAATAGAATAGAGATGTTCAATGTTCCATGAAACAAAAATCTTTGTAACACAACCCATCGAATCCATCAAAGGGGTGACTCTATCTTGTCGTACAGGGTCACCACCAAATCATGTGCATCATCTAAGAGCTTCCATACGTCAAGTTGCCCAGCCATGCTATTGCACTCCCTCAAAATCTCATCCATGCTACTGTACATCTCTATTATCAATTTCCTTCTCTGTAATACAGAAGCTGCAATTGCATAGAGTAATAGGTCATCTGTAGGTGGAGCTTGCTGCCTTATCCGGCTCCATGCAGATTTTGCAATACCAGTCCTTATGGCTGCCTGATCTGCCCACACTACCTCCCACAGGCAGAGCGTTTGTTCAAATGTCAATTCCCTCCTAAATAGCACCACCACCATCCGATAGACAAAAAAGCAATCCTCAGCCTGGAGCTTTTCCAAGTGCCTGTAGAGACGAGAGTCTTTGCATTTGATAATTTTGGAAACAATGTTTAGTTGCCTGCGAATCCCCAACTCATCAAGCCTGAAATTATGTCGAGCTTTCCTCATAAATCCTACAAAGCACCAGAAAGCCTCATGATCCTCACTAATCACAGAAAGCAGTGGTGAGAGTAGATCACTCATGCCCTGGCAATATCCAATTTCAGGATCATAAATGGCATAGGCTTCAAGAATAGCAACTAGTCGTGCAGCGTGAAAAATTCTGCAGGGTTCTAAGTGATCATAATCCTTCAACCCAACGGCCTCTGCAAGACGATGAGCTGTAGCCATTGATACTGCAGCCTGGGAAGGGGCGTATGATACCCACTCTGCATTGGCACGCACTGCATCAACACGAATAATCCGCTGCCACGTATCAAAATTTTCTGTAGTGAGTGGATCTGAAAGGAACTGTGTCATTGAGGGAGAATTAATCTTTTCAGAGGACACATCAAGATCGTTCACTTCCTTGTCTTCTGAAGAGGAGGATGCCTGAATCACTTCAGAGACTTCACACGAATCTGAATCAGAAGACTTGTTGCTTTGTGCATAGACATCAGAACTTATATCTTGTCTTAAATTGTGATCATTTTCCAATTGTTGGCTGTGGGCACCATTGGAATCCTCTGGCCTCATTGCCTCGCTGGAAACATATTTCCTGGCCTCCTCTTTCTCTGAATCAATGTTTACACAGGTATCAGTGTCTCTTACTTGAACTGAACTATCATCACCTTCTAACAGTGCACTCGAGATATCAACAGAATACTCACTATCTGATTCTCTTTCCACAAGGGAAAGAGACGCCCTGTCAGTAACCATCTCATAACCAGAAGAGTCAGTTCCTTGAAGCAGATCACCATCATCAACATTGTGGCTTGTACTACCCGTTCGACTCACTTTAGAACTCTGATTGCTGGCTGTGAGGAAATCCTGACACTGCCTGCGGAGTTTCTCATATTCCTTTCTGGAGTCACAAAGAGAGCAAAATAATCATCAAAACCAAACCAAATGGGCAATAGACTCTCAGAGATTGAGACATAACACTGCTCTGGGATTAGAGTAACTAAAATGAAAAAGCTCCCAAGAGAAGCTTGGCAAGAAGTACCTTTTCTGAGTCATAAGAGCCTCTCTTTCTTCTCTGGAGCTATTCAAGTCATAGCTGTTAAAGGGAAATGAGGTCATCATTTTAGAATGGTAGATGGGAGAATAAAGCTTGTGAAGGAATATCATGCAATACAGAAGAAATTTGAGCAAAAGATTCCAGAAAGAAAAACTGTAACAGCTTGATCGAGGAAACAAGGACTAGACATAATGCAGATAGTTTCACATCAATGCTCAAACAGAGTTAGAATAGAAAAGTAGCTCGCAGCAAGTTGAAATGTTACACTGAAAGTAACATTTAGGCCATATCTTGCTGAGATTATAGCAACATTGGAGTTCAAAGATTCTGATGCAAGATTCAGACAACTTTTGGATAAAACGTTTGAAGCCAAATCTTTTTAAGGCGAGACCAAGAACCAAATGATATCAAAAGTCAATATTATCAATGTCTGATAAAAAATGAGCATCTTTTGACTTGAATTATAACAGCAACAGCGTTAGCAGTAATAAGAAAAAAGTTAAGTTTGCTTACACTCCAAGGAGAAACTGCCAAACCTCAGCTCTAATACTCGGATCAACGCCCTATTTATCATGAAATAAGAGATAAATGCCAATCTAATACGATGAACAGCACATATAGCAACTACCAATGGTTACTCACCCCACTACGAACTCTTTTCAGAAACTTAACTCCACCATCACAAAATTTGCCATCTGGTGTTAACAAACTTCTCCACTCCTCAGGAGAAAGGGCATGTTTTCTTTTCTTCAAAGACCATGGTGATTTGATATGCCCCCTGAAATGAAAAAAGAACAATAATCCAAGGAAATGATGTTCTTAACTTATCCAACGGACCATCAGAAGCATTTTCACACTTGCACAAAGAAAAAGAAAAACTAGAAGTAGATAACACAAATTGAACCAACTATAGAAATTCTTGTCGTGCCAGCCGACTTATGGTAGACGCTGGAGAGTAACAGCAGAAAAAATATATATCCATTTCCTAAGTTGGTAAAGTGTAACTTCACCTAAATTAAAACATAATCATAATGACGGGCAAGGAAACAGAAAAAGAAGGGAAGGACTCACTATTCAAATCAATATGTCTAGTTTTACTGATCATACAAAATAGAACTTGGAAAATAAACCATAATCATTTAAAGTTCAAATATTTTGTTCAATAATTAAGAATTCAACACCATCCCCATTCACCCAAATCTAATCCTAAAAGAAAGACGAAGAATTTGAAGACACTAGAGCAAGCAAAACACAGATAACAAAAGACCAAAACAAACAAGACAGAACACATGTAATATGTGTGTGTGTGTGTACATATATATATATGGATTTACAAAGACCAGGTCCTTTTGTAGATTACCTGTTAGTGGTGTAGAATATGGCCGCGAACACAGCGATTCCGGCCAACGCCGTGACCGCAACAGTGACTCTGGAAGTAGGGGTAGCCACAGCCCACCACAACCCGCCACCGCCAGCGCCGCCGACGCTGCCGGAGATGTGACCATTGTTGGGGTTGAACATTTGGGGATCGACAGCAGCTTCAATTACAGGAATGCCCTGTTTTTCTTCTTCTTGGGTTTATTATTTGATGCTTGTTCTTTCTATGGGTTACCCAACTGACAGGACAACCCTTATGCAACCTTTATACTCTGCGTGTGTGTCTCTCTCTCTCTTTGCCTTGATTCCCATTATTTTTTTTTTTCCTCTTTTTGTTTTTTGTTGATTCGTGCAGTCTCTCTTTTTCCTCCTTTCATATTAATGAGTAAATTAGCTTTTATATTATAAGAAATCAATCAAATATTTTAGCCGTCAGGTCAATTAAGTTAATACATAATAATAAACTTTTGGTGGCAAAGATAATTAAGTTGACGTGTAATTTTACTAAAAAAGATAAGATCCAAAATATAACGGTCAAAGGCAAACTTAAGTAGCATGTATAAATGACAAATTAAGAAAGACATGTCTTAGATGGTTAGGAAATATTTAGAATAGACACTCCTACGTTCTAGTGAAAAGATGCGATAAAATAATACTTAAAAATTGTAAGAAAAAAAAAAAGGTCTAAAAAAATTAGAGGAAATGATCAAGAATAATATAGAAAACTTTACATACTAAAATAGAAGTTAGGGTTCTCTCTTAAAAAAGGGACATTCGCTTTCTTGTAGGTTACAAAAACTCGTGTCCTTTGCATTTATTCTCTAGTATGTACCTTCTAGGTTGTATAGGTTAGATTGGTTCTTATACAACGTAATTAAGGTTTTGACAGGCATGGATAGAGTTATTCCTGTACGAGTCTTTCGTGGTAGGTACAAGTCCCTTCTAGTATATATTTCACTTAATGTTTATTGTTATTCTCATATATGTTCACATATATGTTATTTTGTGTTATATTTATTACGCTTGCTTGGTGTTTCTCTTTAATATTTATTTGTATTGTGTTATATTTTTATATTTAATTATTTTTCATACCTTTTTTGTTTATTTGATTGATTGATTGATTGATTGTACTTTATTTCTTAAATATGTGTGTATATCTATTTATATTGTAAGATCTTTATAGCACATTGCATATAGATCTATCGTAAACAGATTCACTATTATGTAAAGATAAAGTTGTGTACTATCGAACCTCCTTAGCGAAACTTCATTTGAGTATTAATGATGATTACAATGATTATAATAAATCATTCCAACTCACTTAATTATCCAATTTTGCTTATAATTTACAAAGAGTTTCTTGATTAATATGTTTCTATCAACAATTCGACACTTTTAAGTTTTAACTGTGATTTGAATTCCCTTAAAAAAAGAATGTGCCCATTAAATTGTTTACATTAGTACTTTGGTTTCTACCAACTTCTTTATATGGATGGATAATTTATAATTTGCTTTAAAAGGATGTTTAATTACTTTCGTAATTTAAATATAGCAATATTATTTTAGGATTGCGAGATCAAGGAAAAAAGATAACAGAAAAAGCATCAACACAGCATCCAGAGTATATCAGAAAACTATTCTGTAAGCTCAGGAAAGAAAAGATAAAAATTTTTCCCCATTTCAATTTGATTGCCATCAGCCACTTAAAGGCCAGCAATCTATTGCTCTCAGCAGCATTCTGGGCTGGCTGGGGACAAAAAGAATTGTGTAAATCCATTGTTTGTGCAGAAATCATCTGCTCACTGCCGTGCAATGTGATTTGTGGAAATCAATGGAATACATAGAGACGATCAGATCAATAACATCTGAGAGAGAATAGCATGACAAAAAGGATATGCAAATACTCCAGAAACCATCAGAAAGGTGTCTCTATCTTGTCATGTAACGTTACGACCAAGTCGTGTGCATCGTCGAGGAGCTTCCACACATCAAGATGGCCGGCCATGCTATTGCACTCCCTCAAAATCTCATCCATGCTACTGTACTTCTCTATGATCAATTTCCTCCTCTGCAGAACTGATGCTGCAATTGCATACAGCAATAGATCGTCCGTCGGAGGTGCTCTCTGTCTTATTCTGCTCCATGCAGACTTTCCAATGCCAGCCCTTATGGCTGCTTGATCTGCCCACACCACCTCCCACAGGCTAAGTGTCTGCTCAAATGTTAATTCCCTCCTAAATAGCACAACCACCATTCTATAAACGAAAAAGCAATCCTCAGCTTCAAGCTTCTCCAGATGTCTATAGAGATGAGAGTCTTTGCATTTAATAATCCTAGAAACAATACTAAGCTGCCTTCGAATACCCACCTCATCAAGCCTGAAATTATGCCTGGCCTTTTTCATGAAGCCCACAAAACTCCAAAAAGCTTCATGATCTTCAGCAATCACAGAAATTATGGGAGAAAGCAGATCACTCATGCCCTGGCAATAACCAATTTCAGGGTCATAGAGTGCATAGGCTTCAAGAATTGAAACTAGTCGTGCAGCATGGAATATTCTGCATGGTTCCAGGTGATCATAGTCTTTCAGCCCAACAGCCTCTGCGTACCGACGTGCTCTAGACTCTGATATTGAACCTTGGGTTTGGCAGTAAGATACCCACTCACAGTTGGCTCTCACTGCATCAACACGAATGATCCGTTGCCATGTGGCATAATTCTCAGTGGCAGTGCACAGGTCTGTGTTTAATTCTGTAACTGAAGGGGAAGCATCGTTATTGGAAGGTATATCAGAAGCTTCCTCTTCCCTGTTGTCTGAGGATGAGGAAGCCTGAATGACATCAGGGTCTTCAGAGGAGTCCGAATCAGATGAGTCGGTGTTCAGTGCAGAAGCATCGGCATTTGTTTCTTCCTTTAGAATATCGTCACCTTCCATCAGAATACTTGAGGGACCATCAGAGTCCACAGTATCTGGACTTTTTTCTCCACTAGAAAGCGAGTCCCTTGCACTAACCACATCTTCACAAGAAGAGGAGTCCGTATCCTGGACAATATTTCTATTGTCTCCCCGGCAGATTGGTCCACCAATTGCATTTAATTTAAAGCTCTTATCGCTGCATCTGAGAAGCAGCCGACACCGTCTACGGAGCTTTTCATATTCCTTCCTATAGCCACAGAATGTCAAAGAACAGTGAGAACAAATGCCTAAATTAGAAGTGGAGGGTTTACATTCAGAATAAGTAATTGACAATCATCAGCCACTAGAATTTTGAATATGAGTTGCTAAAGTTACCTTTTCTGGGTTCTTATAGTTTCTCGCTCGTGTTTGGAGCTGTTCAATTCATACCTGTTTAAAGGAAGAAAGCCAACATCATCAAATAAGGTATTTAAAGGAAAAAAGAAACAGAAAAATTCCAAGAGAACTGTATGAAGAATTTCCAGAGATAGAAATGTTAAGCTTCCATTAAAAGCCACTTCATTTGACTCTTGCGATGTAAAGAAACTCAGTAATATACAACTCAATAAAAAATTAGTGAATCCAAATCTTTCAACTGGATAAAAATTATTAAAAGAACACCCGGAAGCAGAAACATTTTCAAGGAACAAAGAAATGCATGTTCCAAAAGTGAAGAATATACTGCAACATACAGAACTAGAGAAATGCAAAAAAGTTAACAATAAGCCATGTAAATGGATTTGACCGAGGGAAGTCAACTACACAGCTTTCCGGGAAATGGGAAAGATTTCAAGAGTCTAAGAGCCTCAATATTTGAGAAGTTTGAAAGAGATGATCGCCTGAAGAGATATAACAGTCACACCCTTTGCTAACAAATCATATGGTTGAGTATGCTTACACTCCAAGAAGGAAAGGCCAAACCTCTGATCTAACACTTGGATCAACCCCCTGTATCAAGAAATAAAAGATATAAATCTCAAAAACCAGCAAAACAGAGTTAAAGAGGAGCAATTCCAATGATTACTCACTCCACTTCGAACTTTTTTCAAGAACTTTATGCCACCATCACGGAATTTCCCCTCTGTTGTAAACAAACTCCTCCATTGTCGAGGAGTAAGTGCACGTTTTCTTTTCCTACGTGACCATGGTGATTTTAGACGGCTCCTGAAGTGAAAGAACAGCCATCAAAGTTATCATAAATTTATGAATCAAGTGATTGTAGTAAGATGCAAATAGAAAACAAGAAAAGAAGGCATTAATGATGAGACAGAGGACAATCTAAAGAAAATCAAAAAGCCAACAAGCAACCAAAAGTAAGGCTGAAAAGTCCACGAACTGGTCAGTTTTCAACAAATACTGTCAAGTGCCACTATTAGAGAAAAGAAGCTACATTTTTGCACCTAATTTTACTGTCCCTCCTTCTCCTTCTAACCTTCCTTTCTGATTTTCCCTCGGTTCTTTTCTACGATAATGTACAGGTGGTTTGAAGCACAGCAGTATTTCAAGCAAAGAAGAAGATAACCTGAACCTCAGAATGTCAAACTTTAAAAGCCACAACACAAAACTGTTACTTCATAAAAATCTCTACACATAACTACTTGTTTTGGTCAATAACTCAAAATGCAAGGAATTTTTTAGCTTCCCTCAGAACAAAAAGACTGTAAACCACCGAAAGTTAATATTTTCATTTAAGAATAACAAAGAAAAGAGCTCATACTTGATTATTCACGTTACATAGAACTGGATCGTCATACAGAGTCATTAAATACTATTTAAACAAATTCAACCCTACTAATCTATACTTCCGTCGGAAGAAGTGAACACAGGTACAGTGTTTCTCAAAGAAATTCCACTTCAGTGAAGTACTTAAGAAGGTGACAATTAAGTCAACCCGTTAAAACCAAAGAACATTACTTTAATTAGAGCAAAGGAAAGTAAAAAAAATATAGAAAATAAAGACAAAGGGAACTAGACAAGGAACAAACACTGGATTCAACTAAAGATTGACACTGAAAAAAATGATTTTGACGATAACCCGAGATCGGATCTGTATAATGAACAAAGAACATTACTTTAATCACACATAAAAATCAGCGAATCACGGAAGAAAGGAACTTGAGAACTCACCGATCAGAAGAGGAGCAAGAAGCCGGTGAGGACGAATTAGCAACGAATAAGACGGAACGCAAATGAACCCATGAAGAAGAGGACGACGACCCTGTCGAAGAGGATGCCGGAGAAGATGGATTTGAAGACGACGACGACGTGTGACTTCGTTTTAGAGCTTTCATCTACTTTACTCTCTTCTAACTTTACTTCTTCTTTATTTTTTCTCTGTCTCGATTACTTACTGCTACTGCATATAACAGGCGGCGAACACAGCGATTCCAGCCAAAGCTGTGACGGCCATGGACACAATGGACGGCGGAGCATACCACCATAAACAGCCGGCGGAGAGCTGAACTCCAGTGCCGGCGACGACGAGCATTGAAAAGAAAAGAGCGATCTGTGATTGTAACAAAAAGAACACTTGGTTGTTCTTGGAACTTTAGCTTTTGCTTTCTTTTAAAATAACAAAACAAAGTAGAGGCAGGAGAAAAGAAGGAGCAGAAGAAGGAGGAGGAGGGGATCGATATGATTGAGGTTTTTTACTTTTTCTTAAGGTCTTTTACATCAACTGAAATCAAACAACAACTGCTTTGTCTTTGGTTTGGTCCACTCCCATGTTTAATTTATTCACCTTTTCTTTTTTCTTTTTCTTTTTCTTTTACTTTCTTTCCTCTTCTCATCGGTCTAAAGACACTTTGTCTTCATCCCTATTTTCCCCTTGATTTTAACTAAATAGAAGAATAATCCGATCCTTTATTATTGTTAGGTGAAAAAATAGTCTCTGAGGTTAGAGAACACATACACACCATCAAACTTGGTCGACTCTCAACTTCCATGGAAAGGTCTCTTTAGGAGCTACCTCCATCAAATTCTCTTTACGTTAATAAATTCAAGACTTTAGAATTGTACCTCAAAGAGTCAATCGCGCAAGAAATAACATTTGGTGGGTGAGAAGCAACCCCCAAATGAATTGGAAGAACTTCCAGTCATTGAGGTCACTTGCTTTGTGTTATCAATGCGGAGGGTGCAAAATGATGGCTTTGCATCATGACCTTGTGCTAATTATGCAAGTAACTAGGGTTAAGATTAAAAGTTGAAATCTTTTCATAAAACATAAAAGAAAGCTGTGTATAATTAATGCACCTATCTTAATTCTCTGAAGACTTTTTTACATTGGAACGGTTATGTTTAATTAGGCGAGCATAAAAAGTAACTTGTTACTTTGTTTTTTAAAAAAAACATTATTTATTTCCGTACCAGACCTGATTACATTTATGAGGAATAAATTTCTCTCTGACCTGCTCAATATTCAAAGTCCTAGCAAAGCCATTCTTTTTCTTCCTAAAACGGTAGCATACAAGTTATTACAAATGCAAGCTTTTCTTATCATAGTTGTTGGTAATTAATTAAGGTTTCCTTGATCCATTCCTGATACTTGTGAGAATAGAATTATTATCGTCAAAGCTTAAAAAGCAAAAGAAGTGTTCGGTGAATGTTCACTCCCAGTTTCTTTGCCCTGACGCCAACAAGATAATAAGAGTGCTAATTTCCATGATTATATGTTAGACAAAATTTCTAAACCAAGAAAAGGGCGAAACAGAGTCAAATTTGGTTGTTTTAAGGACAATTTTTGTCATAATTGTGTCCTAATCGTGGGATGTCAACTAGACATGCTTAAATGAACACCTTTGGAGATATATATATAAAGTGCTTCTTCTCTAGGGTCATGCCAAACAAAATTAAAATGGAGTTGGGTTGGGTTGGGTTGGGTGGACGTCATTAAAAGGGTTATGCACTCTCAAAACACTTCTTCTTTTTTTAAATTAAAAAATGTATTAGCTCAATAAATCTCCAATAATATAATTAAAAACACTTAGGCTTAGGCATGTGATGGTTTCAAACCAGCAAAAAGAAAAAGGAGAAAGAGACTTGTTGCTTTGACCAGCCATTCTTTAGAGCGGCTACTCAATTCACAACGAAGTAAAGTTTACTGTTGCCCAACATTATCATGTATTTACCAAGGTTTAAGGGGATTGAGATTCTTCCTCGATCGTTATGTATTGATCTTTTCCTCTCTTCTTCGCTTATGATGTACTTAATAAACATTTACAAAACCAAGAGGAAACAAACGGCATGGTCTCTTTCGTTTACCATCACCACATATATATTCTCGCTAGGCTACTCGTTTATAATTATCTTTTCAGTTGTGCATGACTTGAGCTTATTAATTAGACTTTAAGATCTTACCAATAAACAAAGGTAGTCCTGTTAGAATATATTATAAGACCAATAGCTCATCATATTATAAGCTTCATAATAAAACTCGAAATTTCTAGGATTACTTCTAATTAGTCAAGTAAATTAACATATTTAAATATTTTATAAACTAACAATATCTTAC
This sequence comes from Erythroxylum plowmanianum, assembly GCA_025531925.1. Classification (NCBI taxonomy): domain Eukaryota; kingdom Viridiplantae; phylum Streptophyta; class Magnoliopsida; order Malpighiales; family Erythroxylaceae; genus Erythroxylum; species Erythroxylum plowmanianum. Next base: position 31,410,746 of record JANVCQ010000003.1, read on the forward strand.
ATTTAGAAATTCTCTCCAACCCATCGACATTAGTTTCGTGGAACAAAGTGATGACAACGAATTGTCTTTGTCACATGGAAAGTGGAACATGGCATCACCTACACTATTCTATTGAAAATTTTATCGCCAAGTTGTACATATTTCTTTACTTAACTGAAAACAAAATACATAATATTATTTGATGAGCAAAAACATCATGTAATTTCTTAAATGATGATTTAGGAAAAGAGTGCAAAAGTTATAAAAATCACCACACCACCAAAATCTAATAGCACCATTGTTTTGAATGAACTCTCTCACATTGTCGCTATCGGAATTTGAACTTAAAACTTTGCACTTAACTTCTTTTTTGATAAGCTAAATAAGATTAAATCGTTATTTACCTCCCTTATAAATTTGTCAGGCCGAAGTGTGGGAACACCTGAAATGGAAAATTCTACTTTTTGTGTGCAAAAAATTGGTGTTCGCTTAAGTAAAATTGAGATTTGACCTTCATTTGTGTATGCCACACTATTAAATACTTAGTAATAATACTTTGCTGCCTTCAAAGACTTTCGTGATAATAACTTAAAGATATCACCAAATTTTAATCTCATCAAAAGCCACTCGTCCTCCGGGAAAAAAAAAAAGGGGGGACACATATTAAAAGATTGGGTCAACATAATCAGGCGCAGTAATTTTGGACACTTGCATAAAAAAGTAGATAGAGAAGGGAAAGAGAAACCCGTTAGTTGTCCTTTCCTTTTCTTCGCTAAATAATTGCAAAGCGATCAAGCGTATCGATGACGACTAACTCCCCTTTTCAGTGGGATTATTTTTTGGTTGACTTCAAATTACCCAAATTTCCCTATGCTTTGTTCGGCAGTTAAATCTTTGAAAAAAAAAAACCAGACAATGACTCAAACTAATATCTACTAAAGAAAGGAGCAACCGAATCCTTTTGGTGATTCTATATGTAATTGTCTATAGTTAATTATGTATATTCATAGATTAAAATTGAACAGTTGGGGAAAATCGATTAAAGATTGCTTGAAAGTTGCATGCAAATTTGGTCTGAACATACTTAGGAAGTATGATGAATATGCGTGACATGCATGCACGCTCATATCTTCCACTTTGTACGTATCTTGATTAATCATCATGTAGAGTAATGCCAAATCTTCATAATACTTGCTGCCTCTTGTTCACCTATATATTTAAAGACTTTGTGTTAAATCCATTTGACAATTGAAAGCTTTTTGTTTCTTGTTAAATTTCTTCAGCTGGATATACACAGAATATGATCAAATGTTTGAATATTCGTTCGCATCAAACAGAAAATTAAGAGCACATATATGCATGCACTGTTTGAGTTAATAAACGTCTAAATAAATCCTAGTATATCCTTTTGGAAAATTTAAGGAAAAATCAAGAAGACCTGGCTAGCTTCTACCTGTATCTGACATAAAGTGGGGTTGGTCCCTCTAAATATAAAGTCGAGCATTCCATCATGCATTTGTGCCCTACAAACTTTTCTTTTTCTTTTCTTTTTCTTTTTTCTTCTCAATCACGATAAAGAGATTCAATAGGTAGGATAAATGAGACAGTGACACCACCTGCCTACCAGCCTAAAGTGTGTGTATATATGTATATGTATACATATACATTTTCATTGTCACGAGAACAAGCTCATGTCAATATCCGTAACATAAAATGCGACCAGATCTGTAGTGAGGATTTTATCTTTGTAAATGGCTAAAATCTACTCAATTCCAATCAAAATTTATTTTTATTGGTTCATAAATTGACACACCATGTACTCCGCCTGGGGGGACCGCAGCGTGTGTATACTGTATACATTAACTTCTTGCACGAACGACTGCGACGTATTCTTCTCATCCTACAACCTATCCAGGGTGGTGGGTCTGGAATTTATCAACTCTTGATTTTACACAATACCGACCATGTATATTAGTTATATTCGAATGGTATCTTATTTAAACAAAACAAAATTATCATCTGGTCAATCTATACCATAAATTTAAGCAAAAAGAAAAGATTTATCAGTATAAGGTTTTAAATCATTAGGTTCCAGTAAAATCATAACAAAAGAAGAATGCTCTTCAGGGACGTTTTCAACTTTCTGACTTTATATTCGATAGCTTTTGACACACGATTCCTTTACTTTATTTGATCGTTAATAGTGATCCACACAATATTTATAACAAATACCCACTACGTTATTTTTAACATAAATCATAACTATTTGTATTCATAGCGTGTACACTATTCCAATTTGTTGGAGAATAATGGACTCTTAAATTTTTAACAATTTTAATTAGGTCTAAACATAAGTTTTTCAAATTTGTAATCAAATAATTTTTTTAGATTACTACTTTTTGTAAATATTTTTTGTGTACCACTATTACGTGTCAAATATTTTCACAAATATAAATTTAACTAATTTTTATTTAAATATTATATTGAGTCTACTAATGTTCCAACTTAATTCAAATTAAGTTTGGAATTACTGGCTAGTTTATACGGCTCTCAATTCTTTATTAATTTATTCAATTTCATGATGTTGAACACTTCCAAATCATCTGTTAATCCTGACGAGTATCAACATTATATAAGAACAGCTGAAGATTCTATTCAAATTACATACGAAATAATGAATTTTTATTGATCCCTTAATTATGTCTTCATAGTTTATGTTATTCCCAAAAATTATCAAATAAGTGATTATTTTCATAGGATAATCATTTAAGTAGTTCAAGTAACAGGCTTTGTTTGGCACAAATTGTTGGCTATGTTTGTTAATCGGCTAATTGAGTTAGCTCATATGTACGAGCGTTTTGGTCTGCAACCTGTCAAAAATGATAGGCACCATTTTCAGTGCCTATCAAAGTTGAAAAAAAAAGGCAAAGGGATAGCTGGCCACAAAGCAGAGTAGAAAAAGGAGAGACGTGAGGTGAGAGAGAAAAAAAGAAAGAGAAAGAGAGGCAAAAATATTATGTGTATTTTTAGGTTTAGTTTTTTTTTGTAATTCTCCAATTTTCTCAGTAGTAAAATTCTTCTATCTTTGTCCATAGTTTTTACCCTAATTTGGAAAATTTTCACGTAAAATCTTTGTGTTCTTTACTATTCCTTCAGTCATATTTAACTGCAAACTTGCTCTGATTCGGTCAATTTTCACAATAAGTGGCATCAAGCAAGGTGAGAAAATTACGACGAATTTTTTGGCGTAATTCATTCAGAATTCGGGTGAGCACAATGAAAGTTGATAAATAGTAACATCAAAAGGTGACAACTGTTCATGCATTTATTTTTATATTAAACTGTGTAGTTACTGTAATTCAAGTATATAGTACTATTCACGTGTACGATACTATTTATACATATACATACGGTACAATTCACATATATGAAACTATTCATACGTACGGGTACTATTCACCTAAAATAGTGAGAGTTAAATTTTGCCCGTGATAGAAGCAATGGCAGCAAAATTTGAGATTGAAAAGTTCAGTGGGAGTAATTTCTCATTGTAGAAGTTGAAGATAAAGGCAATATTGAAGAAAGATAATTGTCTGGCGGCCATTAGTGAACGACCAGCTGGAGTCACAAATGAAAAATGAAACGAGATGGATGGGAATGCTGTAGTTAATCTTCACCTAGCTTTAGTTGATAAAGTATTATCCAGCATAAAAGAAAAGAAGATTGCGAAGGAAATATAGGATCACCTCACAAAATTGTACGAGGCCAAATCACTCCAAAACAAAATTTTTCTGAAGAGGAAACTATACACTTTACGCATGGCGGAATCCACTTCGATGACGGAGCACTTAAATACTTTAAATACTCTATTTTTTCAACTCATATAATTGGGACACACAATAGAGTAAGTGAATGTGCGGAACTTCTACTTCAAAGTCTACCAGATTCATATGATCAACTCGTCATCAATTTAACAAACAACACAGACACTCTAGTCTTCAATAATATTACAGTTGCTATTCTAGAAGAAGAGAGTTGACGCAAAAATAAAGAAGACAGGCTAGCATTATTCATTGATGATTATTCAAGGAGATGTTGGATGTTTCCTCTCAAAAGGAAGGCAGATGTGTTTCCAACTTTCAAAATTTACAAAGCACAAGTGGAACTCGAATCTGGTAAGAAGATCAAGTGTTTGCGCTCAGATAATGGAGGCGAATATATTGGGAAAGAATTTGATGAATTTTGCAAGCAAGAAGGCATCAAAAGACAGTTCACGACGACATACACTCCTCAACAAAATGGAGTAGCAGAGCGGATGAATAGAACTATGTTGGAAAGAACAAGAGTGATGTTGAGAACTGCAAGCTTAGATAATAAATTCTGGGTAGAAACTGTCAATACATCCTGTTATGTGGTGAATCGAGCTCCATCAACTGCAATTGAGTTGAAGACACTGACGGAGATGTGGATTGGTAAACTAGTGGATTATTCCAACCTCCATATATTTGGAAGTATGGCCTATGTGATAAGAGCAGGCAGAAAATGTTAGCACTGTAAAAGAGAATCCGTAAACTATAACAATACAAGTGGATAGGGAAGTTGATCAAAATGATTCTTCTGAAGTTGCACCAGAGCACGAGGAGCAAGAACCAG
>JANVCQ010000003.1:31445045-31460578 GCA_025531925.1 Erythroxylum plowmanianum
AAGTAGTACCTTATATATGGAATAGATGTTAGGTTTAGGTCTTTACGTATGCATGGGAGGTTTCCACCTGCGAATGGACTGTGGACGCGTGGACCTGAACCTGGACCTAGCACAGCCGACCTAACCAAAGATCTTTATGAAAAAAGCAATTTTAACATAAATGAAAATTAAATTTTTTTATAAGGTAACTTTTATTTATAATTATTATGGCAATTAAAATATTTTATGGGTAAAATAGTTTAATTTATATCAATTGTAATGATAATTAAATTAAATTAACAATCATGTAATTATTTTTTATAAAAATATTGTTGTAAGATTTTAAATTTGTGATTTTAGGAATTATAATTATAAATTGCATGACTATTTCTTTTTATATATAAGCTAGAAAGTTATATTATAATTAAACAGAATAAAATTCAACCCATTGAAAGGTATGAACAAAAAGAAATTTACCGCAGTGTTGAATGAACTTCACTGCTGGGCCATGACAAAAACGGTTTCCCTATTCCAACATGTGAATCGGATAATCCACAAGCCCAAACAACACCAAATCTAATCTCTTAACCAAACAAACCCCCACGACCACAGCAAAACCCTAGTGGGATGTATGTATGTATATAAAGAATCGACAAGTTGACACGCATAGAGGCCTGCGAAGAGGAAGACGGAGAAGAGAAGATGCAAATATTCGTCAAAACCCTAACAGGGAAAACCATAACCCTAGAGGTTGAGTCCAGCGATACCATTGACAATGTCAAGGCCAAGATCCAGGACAAGGAAGGTACTTACTGTTGCCTGGTTTATGTTTTCTCTTTCTATTTGTGTTTTTTCTAAAAGAAAAAACTGATGGGTATTCTCATCTGTGTGTCTTTAGGTATTCCTCCTGACCAGCAAAGACTGATCTTCGCTGGGAAGCAGCTGGAGGATGGGCGTACTCTTGCTGATTATAACATCCAGAAAGGTTTATTTCTTTTTTCTTGCGAATTGGGATCTCATTTTATTAGCATGTATAAGCCAAAGTTGGTTACTTGTCCGGGTTCCTTACAGTGGCTTCAGAAATGAAGTTAATATGATGGTTCTAAAATTGCCTTGGAACAGTTTATCTTTCCGGACAATTTGGTTGTCTTCCAAATAGGACATGAATGTAGCGTATGAATTGGATTTTCTATTTCTTTTCTCGAATACATTATTTACTTTATTTGTTATATGAGCAGAGTCGACCCTGCATTTGGTTTTGAGGCTCCGTGGTGGAATTATTGAGCCTTCATTGATGGCTTTGGCTAGGAAATATAACCAGGACAAGATGATCTGTCGCAAGTAAGTAAATTGCTTTCACTTTTAACCGTGTGTAGATAGGATGTCTTGTCGACTGTTGAATTTTTTTATTTAAGAATTGTGTAAAAAAGTTCTATTAGTATCATCTTTATTTTTCATGTGATTTGTGTTCAAATCATGTTATCACGCATCTGAACCCAATTTTATTCAGATTAAAGCCTGTGTTGAGTTGATCTATGTGCTCCATGTCTAGATTAATTTAAGTGAAAAATGATGGAAATTTTAGATTAACATGCAATTTAGCATGTATGGTAAAGAATGTTTTAATTCCGTTGCAAGCTTCTTTCCGATGACATGTAGAAAGACTCCTCTTTTGTCTCTTAACATTACATATTGATTTTTCTCCACCTGACTGTTTTGGGGATTGCTGGGATACGAATCAAGTATATGTTCTTTTTAGTTACAAGGTTACATTTTTAACAGGCCGGGTGCTTCTTTCGGATGGAAAATGTTGATATCAGCATATAATATCTGATGCATGGAAAATTATTTGTTGCAGATGTTATGCACGCTTGCACCCTCGAGCTGTGAACTGCAGGAAGAAGAAGTGTGGGCACAGCAATCAGGTAAATCATCTTAGGATTATATGTTTTTACCAACTTTTGTTTAACATACTATAGCTGTCCCTACTTGCCAAATTTATGGACGCCATCTTTTTGGTTGCAGCTGAGGCCAAAGAAGAAGATCAAGTAGGGTTTTTATCTGAATGATGAATCTTGGTATTTAGTACTAGTTGATTCGAAGTTGTATTGGCAATGAACATTTTGCTATAGTAGGCTTCTGCCAGGGTTTTTGGAATATTATGTTGTGTTGTCTCAAGGTTTAACACTACTGTTATCATTTTTATTGCTGTTCTTCTTATCATTTACACACCCTTATATCTGCCTTAAATCTAATGCTTCACTGGTACGACTTATTAACTCGTATTTACTGGCAATGGGGCCTTGTTTACTAGTAAAGCGTTGAAGGTAATGGAGTAGGCGTATGTGCGAGCTCAATGTCTTCTCTTTTGGCCGGAGGTTGAGTTGTTGCCGAATTACACAAACTTTACTTGTTTAATATCCGAATTGTATGAATTCCAAATTGAATCGATGATTTGTTAATAATTAAGAAAATTAGAATATTTAAAGGTGGGATTAAGGCTAACATGTATGCCAAATTTGGAAAAAAGCCCAGTGCAGTATTGCTAGAGGTCTTAGCTTTTCTTGAATTTAAGTCAAGCCGCTGTGTTTGCTCTGAGCAGTGTGATGCAGTATCCTCTAGAACAGCCAAACTAGCCACTTGTGCTGAACGCATTGAACGAGTTCACAGCGGCGCGGGGCAGCGTGTCCACAGTATAAAAACGTATCTTCTTTGTGCAGGCCTCTCCTCCTAGCTCCATAGAACAACCTTGTGCCATTCACGGTTGATTCGAACCATTTTAACCACAGCATGAATGGATCATCTGTTGTATTAAATAGAAAAGCAGATTGTTAGGTCGCTAGTCTTTAATTTTAAAGAGGTAAACATATTACCAGAATTTCTGGGCTAGATTTGTTGGTGGTGCAATCTATGCCTGACCTTGTCTGAAAAACGTTCTGTATCATTTTGCGTGGAGACTTGCGTGCTGCATATTCTAATTGAAGCAATTCATCTGAATTCAGACACCAGCCAAGGGCCCCCAGATTTTCCTCCGCTTGTTTGACTGTCTTAACTCCAGGTATCGGTACTGTGCCTTGGCAGATACACCAGTTTATAGCAACCTGCAAATACAGTCTATTGCATAAGGTGAATGATGCTTCTTTTGGAAGATTAAAATCGCAATTGATGAGGATATAAGGTCTGGAGATAGAGCATCGGTCTGGAGCGCCGAATATTCACCGAAATTGTGAAATTTTAGACCAAGGAACATATTTATCTCCTGTTTCCCATCAAATTTTGCTTACCTATGCTTCCCAATATAGTATTTAATGCAAGCTCACGTTTCGTGGTTTTCCTTACAATATGATACAAGCTTTCATCAACTAATCATGGTAACAAGAAGGCGCAGGCCTAGTTGTTATACAGAATCATTTCGCATTAAAATGTTAATGCGAACAGAGAGCTGGCTAAAGTACCTGTGGCACAGTTTTACGCCTCTTTTCTGCAATTTCTCCAAGTGCGAGCAACAATGGCTTTAATCCCGGAAGAATTTGCCTGAAAAGCAGGGCCCTGCGCAGCCAGAAAGTAACTTTGTGTTTAAGTCAATACACATAATGAGATGGTAAGTCCAGACCTTAGTTATCAGACTTGAAGCACTGCAAACAGAAAATCTATACTATACCGAGGTCCAACCGGAAGTTTAGATGATGTATACTTCCCAGTAAGCATTCCAAGTCCTAAAGGACTATAGGCAATTAGGCGGATTCCTAGAGAGTTACACATGTTTCGTATGGCCATCTGATCTTCTTCCATGCTTAGCAGAGAGAACTGGACCTGAAATTTATATTATCATGAGGATCAGAAAAACAGTGGAAGAAACCAAACTACATGGAAATAATTAAAAAAAAGCAGCTCAAAACGAGAAGCATTAATATGATTCCCATTTCCAAATACTAATTACACGGAAGCATTGCTTGTGAGATATTTCCAGTCAACTTCAGGGAACTAACATGCATAAATAATCTCGTGTAGCTATACATGTTCTAACCCTGTAACTTATCCTGCAAATTTCAGTAAAATCTTAGATTATTGAACTAAAAGGTGACATTTTCTTTAGAGTGATAACTACTCCGCCCAACCAAATTTGACATAAACGCATTGCGTCTGAGCAGTGAGCACAATACCTGAGCTGAACACAGAGGTACTCCTCGAGGTCTGAGGTAATCATAAATCTTTTCCAGCTGCTTTGGACCATAATTGCTCACTCCAACGGCCCGAACCAAACCCTAAATACAATTAGAAACTGAAGTCTTCTTTCAAAGAATAAAGAAACAAAATAAGAAATGAAAGGACAAACATTCACGATTTCCTATTCCCATAGTTTCAAAAGCTGTAAGAAAACATTTCAAAACAAGGGCAGAAAATAAAGCGCTTTGTACGAGTTGCTGAAATTCTCTTCTGAAATATAGTTGTAGTAACCTGCTCGTACATTGCCACTAAACCATCCCAGAGAGCCAATTCTTGAGGAGGGGCATAGTTTGCAGTTGACCAGTGCAATTGGCCGATGCCTATTTGCTCAATTTGCAGTCTTTCCAATGATGCCCTGTAAAACAACCCTGCGTCGGATTTCTATGGGAACATTTATGTTGTATCCAATACATAACTGACTAGTATGTTTATCAAGTTTGACAGATGAAGAAACATATTGCATGGGGGAGACAGCAGAAAAAGTTAGGGGGAAGTTTACTTGCAAGCTTTTACAAATTGCCCTGGAGTTAGACGCCATGGATATGCAGCAAACTTTGTTGCAATAACAATTTCATCCCTTGTTCGTTTTCCTGAGAATAAAGGCAGGCATGACCATACAACTTGTTTGGAATTTTTCACAATCAGATCAAAGATTCTTTCTTGATATATAATGCGTAAAGCAAAACTCACGTCTTGGTTAACATAAAAAACGGTGTCACAATCATGTGATGTAGGCTCATAGCAGTATGTGGATGTTTTCTCAGAAAGAAAATTAGAACTTCATTCCATTTGCGTCTTTCAATCTGTTTCAACAATCTTCAATCCTTAATCCTTATCTACCATATCAAGTCTAACTAGTCAACCCGACAAGTTAAATTCTTAGGTGAAATTGCAGGTCATAGTTGCAACTTAACGATTAACCGACTCAATTTTAACGTGGCTTGTTTTGAAATCAGATATAACTTGCCACTATGTCATGCATCAGCTACATGGAAAGAATGAAATCCTGAGATTGAGAAGATACAAACGTGGAAATTCTCGTATGAACTTCCCCAGAAGCTTTTCGCTCTGGCCATTTAACCTGCCAGTGCCATATGAATCAGCCGTATCAAAGAGATTGATGCCATTTTCCACAGCAAGATTAAAGGTTTGCTGCAGATCAGTATCCATTGATTCCCGGTATCCCCAGAGGAGCTGGTTGCCCCACGCCCATGTGCCGAATCCCATTGGAGATACACTCATTGGTCCTACCTTCACCTGCTCATCACCACTTTTTGTAGTTCAAACCAAGAGAAGAAAATGAAGGCATGTAATTAGGTACAAAAGGATCAAGCATACTTTTTCCCAGGGCCAGAAACGTGGGAACTTGAAAGGCTTTAAGGGTGATAAAGAAGGTGAGAATTGATTTCCAGAACCAAAGCTTGTAAAAAGAGCAGTGGTTGGTGTTGAAATTGTATACTCCATGCTTCTTTTCTACCCCTTTCAGTTTCTGCTACAGGTTGCCGGAGGCTTGATAGGAGCAAAGAGGGAACAGACTGTTCCTGATGCAGTTTGTGTGGCCAAGACTAGCCCTTGTGGATGGACTTTCAAAAATTGAAGAACTTGACAGCTGTGGGATTTGAACCCACGCCCTTTCGGACCAGAGCCTAAATCTGGCGCCTTAGACCACTCGGCCAAACTGTCAGAAGGTGGTTACCTATCACTCGGATAAAATGCCAAACTTTAAGTCTGATAATATAATAACTGCATTCATCTATTTGTTTTGTTTTAAAATGATATTATTTTTTTAAATTTGAGTATGATGCGGAGATGTTTTATTTTCTTTTTCCGAAGAACTTGATAAAAATGTTTTTCTTGTCCAATTCTTTTAATAAGTTACACTTGTCCGGTATCAAGGTTTAATCGTTTAGTATAAGGTCAAACTTAAAAATGAATTAAAAATCTGTTTTTAGATTTATTTTACTGTTGTATAGTTATTTGTCTATGTATTTATTCGATATAAATGGACCAAACCGGAAGAAAGAGAGGGAGAGAACAAAGAATAAAATTATTTAAAGGATAAAACTTGGTAAATGATAATCAATAATTAGGGTAAAAGACCACTTTTTAATAATTTTGTAGAATATCTAAAACTTTTTTGTTCTTAACGAGTATTTTGGGCTTAATTCATCTTTAAAATTACGTCCTGTTTAATAGATAGCATTTCAGCTTTTTTTTAAACATTTTTGGAGGATATTAGTTATTTTACTATGAAACACATAATTATTTTATTTAGTTGTGAGCTAGTGAGATTTCAACCCAACCAATTAATTTTTTAAAAGCCCTTTTATAAAAACTTTTAGTGATCAACTCATAAAATTTTGTTTGGTTGGCGATTGTGCCTTTTATTATTTTAAAAGTGGTAGCAACCTTTTAAAAAAAGAAAGAGTGTGATACTTGCTATAATAATTAATTAATTAACTAATTAAAATATAAATAAATAAATAATAAATTATTAAAATATAATAAATTATAATTAAGACTGTCACGAGTGACAAGAAGTGTCACCCTGTGACGCTTGTTCGACACTTGTTATAATAATAATAATAATTAAATATAATTAATTAAAATAGATAAATAAATAAATAAATAAAATATAAATAATTAGTTAAAACAAATAAATAAAATAAATAATTAAAATATATGGTTTTTTGTTGACGATTTTTGGTTATCATTATTATTATTATTATTGTTGTTGTTGTTGTTATTTGCATGTTCTATATTTTTTATTAGAGCTATAAACATAATTTTTGTAAAATTAAATATCTAAAATATAATTTTTTATGAGATTTTAAGTCATGCCCTTATAAGTCATTTTATATATAAACAACTAATGCTAAGCAATTAATTTTACTAAACATCTTTAATAAACAACTGATGTTATCCGCCGGTTAAATCAGTTGATATAATCTGCTATCAGCTAACTGTTAATAGAATCAGCTAACAACTAATATAATCCGTTATTTATTAAATAGGACCCTATCCTTTTTCTTATCAATGTTTTAAATACTTTTGACCTAAATCCATAAATAATATCAGCTTCGACTTTTGTGGAATTAAAATTTTTAGCCCATTTTTTTCAGATCAACTCCTATAAGTCCTATAAGAGTTTTAATCTTAGAAATTCTTTTAATCAAAATCTTTTAAAAAATTCATCGTCATATCCGGTATCAAACTCAATATAATCAGTTATTTTAAATTTTATTTATAAAATTTAAAAAATATCAAATTCATTTTGTTCTCAACTTCATGATGTCAAAAGCTTAGACATTAACTTTTCCAATTCCTAGATAAAATCGTAAACTCTTAAGCATTTAACCAGATATTTTGATGGCTCAATTAGGCTTTTAAATTCACACCAAAACTTATTTTTTAAAAAATCATACAAATCTATAAATATTTTAAGACTTAAGTAACTAGTTAGGTGCGCAAAATATGGTGTCTAACACTTCCCTATTTTATATTGCAACCTTCGAGCTTAATTTTCTACCTAGACATTTTAATAGCCTGTTTGAAATTTTTCGAATTGAATTCATTAACGAATTTAATTCAATTACATTAATGAGATTGAATTGAATTCAATTTACACTGTTTAGAACAAATCTAATAATATTATAATTGAATTCAATTACACTGTTTGGAACAAATCCAATAATATTAGAATTGAATTCAATTATTTCATATGATACATTTACCCCTGATTAAAAAATAATGTTATTAACTAATAAACATTCACATTTACATAGAGTAACTTATAAACATCAATTACAAGATTATTGAATGAAAATTAATTGATTTATTTTAGTGTATAAGAACTTAGTAATTTTCAAAAATGAACGATTAATTAATAAATTAATCAGTTTTTAACAACAAAAGTTATTAAAGTAAATTAAATTATAAAATTAAAACTGAATTAAAAAATTGGACGATTCAAGATTTTTACAGTTCAATCGGTTGAATCAGTTAAATGTTTTAATAAATTACTAACGAAAAGATTTTGGAGATTTTATGAAATATTTATGCTCTATCATTTGTTTTACAAATATTTTACTGTATCTCCTTTCCTTGTTCATGCATAAACCTTACTATTATAATATAATCTTAAAAATCAAAATGATAATTCCACCTAACTACTTCGTTTACCTAACAACATGATCCATTAAAATAAGCATAGGGTTCCTAAGACTATTATTGATATATCGTGCCCGTACTAGACCAGAGAATGCAAAACATTTTTCTCATTTATTACATAATAGAAAAATTATACATACATTTGAAAATTCTATAGCTTTTCAATTTCCACGTTAAGAAATAAAGCCAAAGGTACAGAAGAATACACAGTTAAGTATTGGCAAATAGTTCCACATAAACATAAAACGCATCGTCAAGTCAAGACAAGCCTGCTGTGATAGGGTTATCACTTATGGGTATTATTGGGTTTAGGTGATAAAAAAGAAGCATAGCAGCCAAAGAGTTCAATTAATGTGAATGATAGCGTGAATTGAACTTACAAAGGAGGTGGGTTTTCAACCCACGTATGAATGTAATTCGTCTGTATTTTTTGGTTCCAAACAAGGGAATTGAATTCAATTCCCTACATTCCAAACAGGCTGTAAATTGGTTTTCATAAGTTCGTTTTCCATCTTTTCTTAAATTAGGTGTGTGGCGATTTCATTATCCAAAACTTCATTTCGATCCTATTCTAGCTAAAGGCATCCAAAAGCATTAGTGACACTTATCATCTTAGGTTGAGCATTTAATGCCCACAATTTTGACAAGCCTATGCTTTGAAATTGCTTGCCATCTCAGTAATATGCTTTCTCTTTATATCTTATCCATATCATAAGATTCCTTCATTCCAAATGTTTAAAATTTGAATAGAATGTGTCGCTAAACTTAGACCATATATTCTTAAGTAAATAGAAACAAAAGGGAAAAGGAAGGCATGAGGTAAGTAACTTCAATAGCTTGCAATCTAAATTGAAGAGAAATTAATTTTGTTATTAGAGTGATAACATTACAACAACTTTTAGTGGTGTTTCACAACTTCTCAATAATGAACACAATTGATCTAAATATGAGAAAACTTGAGATACATAAATGATAAATCTTTTAAACATCAATTGGCACCATTTGATAGGAATCAAACATTTGCTAACAAAAACCCAAGATCTACTGGAGATCCTTTTAAGGACCTTAGGGGACTGTTGATGCAAAGTAAGACAAGGAAGGCTAAAAAAGTCCTTAATGTCTTAAAGGTGGATCTCTACTTAAGAAGCTACCTCTAGAGGTTAAATTTAAGCCTATGATGATAATCTAAGTAAATGATTAAGTTGATGAATCATAGTTTGATATTGTAATCAATATCAAACTCTAATGATAGTTAGTACCAATCTTGTGTTGTTGCTGGGGTGCTAAAGAAACAATATGTAACTATTACTTGAATTATCTTTGTAACTAGTGTCAGTCTTCTATAAGGTTTTGTAGAACATAGTTTCATAATGAAATAGGCATTAGAATTTAGTATGTTGGTAGAATCATCTTTAGTTTACATATTTTTCTCCAAAATGATATCATCGGTGATAGTCCAAGAAAGGTGCAAGTCTTGTACTATTTACATATTAGGGCTTTGCATTGATGAGGTATTGGTTATTTTGAATTTATTGCTTTTTAAAACTCTAGTATTAGAATTTTATGCTAAAAAGAGGTTTAAGGATGCTTTTTATTGATAGTTTTCATGATAGTTTATGATTGTTATTGTTAAATCAAACCATTAGAGCGAGTTTTTTTTCCATCTTTTAAAATGTCCTTTCTCAAGTTTCTCTAAAAACTTTGATCTTATCGAGCTTGCTAGTGGTGATCAAAACCCTCCCAACCCCTTTTCTCCATATCAGAGTGACAAAAGGAAGGCCATCAAATAGGATATCTTCCAATTCAGATGGACCAAAAAAAGGAAAATTCCAATTTTAGCAAAGTTGTATCTTCTTTTGTATGTTTCTATGCTTGTTTTTATAGATTGATCTATGCTTTATAGAATGGTATTAGGTCATATTATGTTGACATCAAATCTAATTAGTCCTATTGGTAAGGTTCATATTAGAATTTAGTATTAAAGCTTAACTTTATATTCAGATTCTTTCTTAATATCTCTATTTAAATATTCAATATTCAATATTGTTCCTATCTTTCTTAAAGATTTATTGAGAACATATTATTCTTAATTTAATGATCCTTTTTTCTGGAGTTTCAAGTCAATGAAAAGAGGGAAAGTTTAATAAAAATTTTTTGTGAAGAAAAGTTGTAGAAAGTTTGAAATTAAAAAAAAGTAGAAGGAGGCTAACAATTTCACCAAACAATGAAAGAAATTTTATTTATATTTTAACAAGAACAAATAATCCTAATACTTAAGATATTTTATTTATCTATATGCTTTTTATCATATTGCTTTTATTTCATTCTTTACAAATTCTTCTTCTTGTCATTAAGTCCAATTGGGTTCCTTCAAACTTAATTAAAAATTTTGAAATTTCTTATTGATTCACTTTTAATTTCATTGATTGTTTGATTTATGCCTCAAATTTTCTTTTATTGGGAGTATTTGATGATGAGAGAAAGATTTAAGCTATCTTTATTGATTTAGATTGTCTACTTTACAAGGAACCTTTAGTTAGTTGCTTAGGTTGAGAGAGCACCACCCTGTCAAGGTGGATGTTGCAGTTCAAACCCTAACAATCCTAACTTTGAAACCGATATGATGAATTGATCAATTAATTTCTTCACTTTTGTTGAGCCAAACCTTGATAAAAGCACGTAAGAGAGTGCTTTTACTATCTTCACTTTTGTTGAGCAAAACCTTGATAAAAGCACGTAAGAGAGTGCTTTTACTATGAGCTTTTTGTATAAGTATATTGCGATTTAAATTTGAAGCATAACAATGTCTAAAGATAAGGAAGTAAGTAAGGAGAAAATTGCTATGTACTAATTAACATTATCTAAGGCCGATATCAGTAACTTATGTTCCAATTGAGTGAAGTTATTAAAGGTTAGATAAAATGGGTGCAATCATAAATGGCTTACAGTATAATCCACATGTGGCTACTAGGATGGATGACTTTGAAGTGAATTGTAAGAGTTAAAGGAGCTACTAAGTACATGGGTGAACTAAACCTAAAGGTGGTAGGGAGGAAAAGGAGAAAAATTAGGAGACAAAGAGGAGGTATATTTTATAAGAAATAAAAGAGATTATGAAGAAAGGTAGATGATAACATGAGAAATATCATGATGGTGATACTATATTTTGTAGAGAAGATAAATCCTAATACTTACTTGAGGTGGGAGAAGCTTATAGAACTAATCTTCAATTGTTAAAAAATATTAAACGAAAAATGTTAAAATAGATGCTATGAAATTTAGTGACTATACAGTAGATTGGTAGGATTAACAAATTCTTACTAGGAGGAGAAACAAAAGATGAATATTAAAACTTAGGAGATGAAGATGGTAATGAGGAGGCAGTTTGTACCAAGTTCCTACTATAGAGAACTTTATCAAAGGTTATAAATGTTAACTCAAGAATCCAAGAGTGTGGAGGAGTACTAGAAGTGGATGAAGATTACCATGACTAAAGATCACATGGAGAAAGATAAGGAGTCAAAAATGGCTTGATTTATTTCTTTTTTG
This sequence comes from Erythroxylum plowmanianum, assembly GCA_025531925.1. Classification (NCBI taxonomy): domain Eukaryota; kingdom Viridiplantae; phylum Streptophyta; class Magnoliopsida; order Malpighiales; family Erythroxylaceae; genus Erythroxylum; species Erythroxylum plowmanianum. The sequence continues at coordinate 31,456,971 of JANVCQ010000003.1, forward strand.
AATTTAAATATGCTAATGTCTTATAATTATACCATCATATAGAGTTAGAGGACGCGATGCATAGGGCTATACAGGTAAAAATGTAACTCAAAAGGAGGCTTACTAATTGTTTTGGTGTGTCTAATATAGCTTCCTCATCATATAGCAAACTTTGGAGTAAAAAGTAGGACAAGGATTGAAAGCCTAAGTATGAAGGAACCAAGTCAAAACTGCAGACACCTAATTTATAAAAAGTTAAGGTTGATTCCATTACTATAATTAAGAATTGAGATAGTAAGTGTTTCAAATGCTTAAAATAATGACATATTGTGTCCTAATTTCCTAACAAGAGAGCAGTGCTAATGAGGGGTATATTGAGTATATGTTTGCTAATAAAGAGGAGGTAGATGGGATGAGAAGCCTAGCTTAGGAAATGCTAATGAAGAGGACTTGAGGTGATAAGAGAGCTAGTCATTAGGACAACCCTAAGCATTAAGTAGGAGATGATACAAAAAAGTAAAGAAATTTTTCTTCCATACTTCAAAGATTTAGTATGCAATATGATCATAAATAGAGGAAGTTATGCTAATAAAGCTAGCATAGAGCTGGTGAAGAAGTTGAGGTTGCTAACCATCAACCATATAACCTACAATGTTTGAATGATAGTGGGAAGGTTGGGATAATAAAGTAGGTGAATTTTTTATTGGGAGAAAAAAAGATGAAATATTGTGTGGTATAGTTCCCATGCAAGCGCGAGTTTTACTCTTTTGTAATATTTGTAACTTATTAATTAATATGACATTAGTAGATTTAGAAGCTAAAATTAATTTGATACCACATCATATGCTAAATAAATTAAAATTAGGTGATCCTAATCTAACTAGGATAAACCTTTACTTTGCTAATAAATCAATTAAGTCTCATAGGGGTATAATAAAGGATGTGTTTATTAGTGTTGATAACTCATAGGGATATAATAAAGGATGTGTTTATTAGTGTTGATAAATGCATATTCCCTATAAAATTTGCAAGTTTAGATGTAAAAGATATTTGAATGAAATACTTAGCTCTTACCCCAACTTTAAGCCTAAAACCACTTTTATTTTGTAGTCCTCTATTTTAATTGTGTTGTTTAAGTGTGGGAATGAAGTTAAAAATACTAAGGAGGAAATTTTGGAAAATGGGTGCAAGTGATGTGCAATTTTTTCTTTAATATTGTAGCACCAATATAAAGTTGTAGCTTTGGAAAGTATGAAAATTTGACATCATACCATCGATTTGAAGCAATAGCACAACTGAGAAAAAAAATTGACAAATCAAATTTCGATGTTATAGTGAAGAACAAATTCAACCTTGATGCTGCAACATCAATATAAGGCTATAGCATTAGTTAGAGAATAAGATCTAGTTCTGATATGATTTAGTATCTTTAGCTGGTATGATTCAGTATCTTTAGGAATTATAAAATGTATCTTTAAGAATTATGATTTGATTTGAATAAGATTATAATTGTAACTTATCATATATGAAATCTAATATATAAAGAGAGTAAGAGTTGCTCATTTTTGTAAGCTTTTCCTATACCTTTTCTTAATTCATAACATGGTATCAAAGTAGTTTTTTCTAAATCTTGCCTCTAATTCCTTTTCTTCTCAAAACCAAAACCCATACCCAAACCTTTCTCACAAAAATAAAACCAATCTCAACAATCTAACCACACAAATATCTCAAGAAGCCACTGACAACCAAGATAGAGGAAGAAGCAACATTGGTGAATGTCCCACGTGCCTCTATATACCACTGGCAGCCTCTGTAATTGACATGTGTAGCCCACGTGCCACCTTTTGGTGACAATCCGTTGACTCTGCTACCATAGATTAAGTCGCACTAACTCCAGAAACCTATTGATGATGTGTTTTTCTACTTTTAATTGCTAAAAATTAGGTTTATGTGTTTAACCATAGTTGGGGGTAGGTTTTATTGCCTTTTAATTGCTAAAAATTGGGTTTGGATGTTTGATCATTGTTGTTGATTCCATCGTAGTCGTAGTCCCTCTTTCATTGTTACACAAGTTATTGATATTTGAAGTTTGTCATCCTATTAATGTCTTTTTGTATCAGTTACATCATGAGTGACTTCAAAATTGATATTATTGACTGATAACTACTCTTTATGGTTAAACAAATCACAAATCAAAAATTGAATGGAACTAATTATGTTGCTTGGGAGAAGGTGATCATTGTATATCTCAAGGGCCTAGGTAGATATAAGCATTTCATAGATCCAACTTCTGATATTAAGTCACCATGGTATAAGAAGTAGGAACAACATGACAATCAAATAATGACAAGCCTTTGGAATGCCATAGAGCTAAATATTGTTGGCATGTGCCAATACGTAAACTCAATAAAGGAGTTATGGGAGTATATGAAGCTTTTATTTTCTAATAATATTACTCATATATATGATTTATTTGTGAAATTGTTCAATTGTGAGTAGGGAGAGAAGAATCACACAAAGTATTTTTAAAAAATACAGAATCTACTTTTAGAACAATTAGCAACCCATCCGATAATAACAAATAAGGATCAAATTTTAAAGGAAAGAGAGGAGTTATTCATGCTAAGATACGTAGCTAGCTTACAACCAAAATATGAACCAATTCGGGCCCAAATACTAGGTGGCAATGAACTTCCATCACTTGTTAAAATATATTCAAGCGTATCTTATTCCTTGAAGGGGCCAACACAAGAAAGTGGTGACAAGTCTACTTTATCTGCTTATAATAGTGGAAAGAGGTAATGAAGGCTAAAGTAATAGAGATGGTTGTGGCGATCATGGAGGAAGGGGTATATGAGGCCGAAAGAAATGTGACCATTATGGCAAGGATCGACATGTTTAGGACTAATTCTAGGACTTACACCCATAATTGCATCCAAAGCCTTCTCAGTCTTCTAATATTATGGAGCCTTCTAGTGGTTCTGCCTTAACAAGTGGAAACAAGTTATCTAGAGAAGAATATGTAGCTTTTCTACAATATCAAGCAGCCAAGCAAGTAGTGAAACCAATTTCATTGTTTGCTCACTTAGGTAATCTCACATCTTGTATATCATCCTTTGTTAAACATTGGGTTATATATTTAGAAGCCACTAACCATATTGTAAGCAACCCAAAATTTTTGATAAAATTACCCCTATACTAGACTCTCACGAACTTAATGTTGTTAATGGTTCCACTACTAGTATAAGTAGGTTTGGCACTGCATTTTCCTCTCTTTCAATGAAGTTAACAGCAACATTATATCTTACAAAATTTTTGTACAACTTAATGTCTATTAATAAAGATAATTAAAGGAGGGTGTGAATTTGGAGGTCTTTACTATTTTCACATTCATTAATCTCTTGCTCAGTTGTCGCTTTACCTCTCCAAATCCATAGTCGCCTTTGTAAACGATCTAGAAGGGGGGGTTGAATAGATCTTTAAGCTTTTTGTAATTTTCTACAATAAAATCATAAGTTAATTCACACAAAAACAATTTAATCAAATCTAAAAGTAAAGAGTAGGGAAGAAGAGAAAACACTGTTTTTATAGAGGTTCGGTGCTAAGACCTACGTCCTCTACCTAAGCTC
>JANVCQ010000003.1:31464720-31491954 GCA_025531925.1 Erythroxylum plowmanianum
ACCCTTATCGTATGGTGTGTATCGGAATGACCTACGGGCGTCCCGGTACATATCCTATGGTAAGGGGGTGCTACAACTATAGGGTATTACATGTTTGTTGGTGGTTTCAAATGATATCTAAGACTTTTATATGCTCAAATATAATTAAAAGGAGTTTGCCTCTTAAGAAAGCAGCCTATCAATTATGTATCTCAGATTTTCACAATAGAATCAATCATAGATATAATCAAAGTAGCATCAGGAAATCATATCATATATATGCAAAAAATATGTCCATATAAGTTCTCCCCCTTTGTCATTATCAAAAATCCAAAAAATAAAGAAATGGAGAGAAGTGAAATATATATTGATATGCAAGATAATATCATAAGTACGAATAAGCCATGCAAAAAGCAACAAAACTAATGGAGGATTTAAAGATTTTTTTAGCAAGATCTGCATATCAAGAAGCTGATTTTGCATACTACCTATCTATTCTTGCATTTTTTCTTCATTGTTTTGAATGTTCTTTAGTAGTTGTTGGATACTTGCACTATTTTCATCCTAAGGAGGAACATTAGCTCGTTGATCTAGAGCATAACCTAGGATTTTTGCTTCTCTTTCAGATTTCTTTTCACTTAGGCATTGTTTTGCAATTTATATCCAAATTGGTATGGAATAAAAGGATGAAACTTAGTTGGTTTATACCATCTCAGGTTTGCAAAAGGCACTCCATAATGGTGGAAAATCTTGGTGAGTAACATCCCGTATGATAGACAACTAGTTGTATTCTTATGATTCCCTTTATCCACCATAAACCTTAAAATCATTGCAAGGATATTTATTATATTTCCATTCAGCAAATTATACATTACATAAGTGTCTAGCAAACTGTACCTTTCAATAGAACTACTCCTACGGAAAGTAGAAATAGCTAATAATGACGCAAAGCATCATGGCAGTAAGTCAAATTGCCTGCTCCAAAGTCTCTCATCTTGGGTATTTTCAGTATAAAGGCAAATGGATTTAACAACTTCTCCCAAATCCAACTCATTGACATCCTATTTATGACAAGGAAAATTAGTTCTTTGCATAGAAGTTATGTCCAGTATATCTCCTAAAATCTCTTCAAAAATTAGAATTTCACTTTCACACACTCATTATACTTTGCTAGCTTTCCATCAATTACTTACTTTCTCATGTGTGTGTAGAATGCCCTGATTAGCTCATTACACACTATCTCATCTAATTTCGGGAAGTTTTCCCAACCAATTGTAACAAAGTAAGGAGAGATAGGTATACCTGTATTATTAAACATCATAGGAGGCACGACTCTCCCAACAACCACCTTTCTTTTGTTGTATTGCATTTTATAGTAGACTTCAATTTTCACTGATTAAAACATTTTTGTGGTATTGATGTTTTTCCTCCTTTTTGAGTAGTTATGTTAATTTTCTTTGCTTTGTTTTCTTTAGGAATCATTTTGTCATGAAACAACTCATTTCTAATGATAGGTTCTTGATAGTTTCTTTTGTAACAGACACTTTTCCTTTCTTTATCTCTCCCATTTTCTTTTTATGGATTCATCTTCCTCTTCCTTTTCAGTATCTATGGTTTCTTTTTGTTCATATATTTTCTCAACTTGCTTTGCAAGTCTTCCTCTAGTTTGTGGTTGTCTGATCAACTGAGAAGGTTCTTCAACTGAATCATTATTGTTTATAACTCAGTGTACTTTTGATACTTGTTGTTTAGAGGAGATGGGTTCAACAACAAGAGTTTCAACATGACTATCAATGGAAGTTGGAGTTTTCTTTTTTCCCTTTGATCTGGTTCGTGCCATTATAGATTATTGAAAAGATAAAGTTAAGAAGATGCAAAAAGTTTTAATGCATAATAAATAAGCAATTCTTCTAACAAAAATATGATGAGTAAAAGAGATAGACATGTTTCTGGTATATTTAAGCGATTCTTGAGCATTGATCTCATATGAAGATGAATGGTCATACACTAATATAGAAAGTGTGATCATCTGTGTATCTTCTGTTAGTACCATACAACTGCTTGTTAAAGCTGTGTATGCATTTTTAAAAGATGAAACGATGCCATGAATCATTTCCTTTTAGGACACATGTACCTTACACTATTAAAGTAAGAGGAGCCTCCTAAAATTATAAGGAGCCTATTAGACTGAGAGAGAGTTTATAGGGAAACACAATAAAAAGAGCCTGCAAAATGCAATGATAAGTAGCAGAGAGAATTCATACAGAAATAATATTAGAGAGTTTACACATACTAAGGTCTTTTTCTTAACATGCAAAATTTATCTTCAGAAAGTGGCTTGGTGAACATGTTAGCTACTTGATTTTTAGTATTAATATGCAAAAGATCAATGGTTCCTTTTAAAACATGATCTTTAAGAAAATGATGTTTGACTTCTATATGCTTAGTCCTAGAATGATGCACATGATTTTTAGACAAATTAATATCACTAGTATATCTTAATATAGGAATATGAGAAAAGTTTAGAGAAAAATCTTGTAGTTGATGCTTCATCTATAAGATTTGAGCACAACAACTGACAGCTGCTATATATTCAACTTCATTTGTTAAAATTGTTGTGCAATGTTACTTCTTGCAGGAACAAGATACTAGACATCCTCTAAGAAATTGACAGTGATCACTTGTGTTTTTTGATTGACTTTATCACTTACATAATCAGCATCACAGTATCCCACTATGTCAAGTGAATCAATTTTGGATACCATAATCCAAAATCCATAAATTCGTGGAGATATCGAAAGATTCTTTTAACTGCTTGAAGGGGACTTCTTTTAGATTTGATTGAAAGTGTGCCAAAGACAGACACTAAGCATAATGTCTAATTTTGAATTTATTTTATATAGGAAATACCCACCGAGTATACCAAGTCCCAATGATTGACTTGTTTTGAGGACAAGGTACTAGATTCCAGACTTTGTTTTTGTCAAATTGATTCAGTTCATCTTTTATAGCTGATACCTAGTTTTCATCAATAAAGGCTTCTTCGATGGTCTTTGGTTCTATTTATGATATGAGAGTAATAAACTTGTTCTTGATTGATTATCTTGTTCTTAGACTTTCAGAGGAATCTCCCTGAATGTATTGTTGTGTATAAAGACCTGTCCATTCTCTAGGTGTTTTTCTTTGCATAGGCTCCTGCTAAGAGGAAGAAGCCTGCTCTGTTTTAGCTTTAGAGGAACCTTCTTGATTTTGTGATTCCGAAGGTACTGTAGTTAGAGTCTCTGATGTATTTTTAGGAACCAGGGGGTGCTCTTCATCATCTGAATCAACTGATATCGTTGACGGTAGTACTTTATCAAATACTACATGTATTGATTCTTCTATTTTCCTTATTCTTTTATTATAGGCTCTAAATCCCTTACTCGCACTACTATAACTTAGAAAGATGGCTTCATCTGATCTCGCATCAAATTTCCCAAGAATGTCTTTTCCATTGTTTAGAATGAAATACTTGCAACTAAATGCTCAAAAGTAAGCAACATTTGGCTTTCTTCCTTTCCACGACTCATAGGGAGTCTTTTTCAAAATGGGTTTTATGAGACATCTGTTAAGTACATATTATGTCGTGAACACTGCTTCTGCCCAGTATCTATGAGATAGTCCATTTTCACATAGCATGGTCCTAGTCATATCAACCAAAGTTATGTTCTTTCTCTCTACAACTCCATTTTGCTAAGGCTTCCTTGACATGAGAAGTTGTGAGTTATACCATTGCTGTCACAAAACTCTTTAGACTTTCTATTATCAAGTTCTCCTCCATGATTACTTCAAATTGAAGTAATGCAGTATCCTTTTTTGGTCTGAATTTTTCTACAAAACTTCTCAAAAACTTCAAAAGCATCATCCTTATTTGATAGAAAGTAAACCTATGTAAATCAGGAATAATCATTATTAAAACAAAATCGTAATGTTTACCACAAAAACTTTGAGTCCAAGTGAGACCAAATAGATCCATATGCACAAGTTTAAGTGATTGGCTAGTAGACACATTGTTTTTAGAAGGAAAGCTACTTCTGACTTGTTTACCTTTTAAGCAAGCCTCACAAACCTGATTGCTTTCAAACTTCAAAGTCAGTAGTCCTCTTACTAACTCATTTTTGGACAATTTTGATATAATATTCATACTAGCATGTCCAAATTTCTTATGCCATATAAAGGAATTCTTTTTTAGAGAAACAAAACACTTAACATTTTGTGAAGAGATGTCTTCCAGTTGAGCATAGTATATATTCTGATTTCTAGGACCAAAAAATACAATAGTATCATTATTAATATCGATAATTTCATAATTAGATGTGTAGAAGTTGACTTTGTAACCCTTGTCACATAGCTAACTCACACTCAACAAGTTATGTTTCATATCTACACAAAATATTATTTCATTTTAGGTACGTAAATTTTCTGGGCCCTTTCAGGTTAGTAGCTTGACCTTTCGATCTTTAGATATACATTTGAGATAATTTCTTCATTTTACAAAAGTTACAAGAATGACTAATGTGATTGTCTCTACCACATTAGAAACATAAAACAGATGAATGAGAATTGATATAATTTCTACCATGTATCAGATTATTGCTATTTTGACTATAGTTACTACTTGACTTGATAAAGAAATTCTTATAAGGCCTAATATTATTAATTTCGTTGTATCCTATTCCGACCTTATCAAAAACGCATTTACCACTACCAAGCAATGCATCAAGGTTATTCCTTCTATAATGAAATTTTTCATATCTTTTTTTTAGAGATAGGATCTTTTCAGCACTTTTCTCTTTCTCAAGTTTGAAGGTGGTGACTTTTTCTTCCAATTGTCTCACCTTTTCATAATCATTTTTTAGCAACGTATTTTTCAACTTGGCTATTCTTTCTTCTAGTACTTCCTTTTCAGAGACCTTTCGCTTATACTCAACTTCGAGAGACATATTCCTAGTTTCTAGATTCTCATTCATTGATTCCATTGATTTAATCTTACTCTTCATAGATGCATCATTGCTCTTGGACTTCTCAACTTCTTCGAAATATTTCACTGTCAACCTGTTATACTGATCATACAATTCATGATATGCATTTTTCAATTCATCAACTTCAATATCAAAGTCAAAATAGTATACCTTGTCATCTCATGATTCAGCCATGAACCAGATGTTGCTAACTTCCTCAGGTTCATCTTCTTCAATGCTTTCAAAATCCTTGTCAGGCTAAGCTGCAGTCATAGCTTGCTTTCTAGATTTCCTGTTCTCTGTTTTATCCTTTTAAAGGAGAGAAAATTCATATCTAATGTGCCCAAGCTTTTTACAATGGTAGCATATGATTTGTGTATTACTACTGCTATTACTGTCTTTTGATTGGGGCCTGCTGTTTTCAGCTTTCTTGTTTCCTTCTCTTTTCATTGTTAACTTCTTTTTATATAAGTGTGCACATTTTTTGACCATGAATTTGAATTCATCATCACCATCTATTTGCAATTCAATGTCACTTTTATCACCGTTTAATTCGTCAATTGCTTTTAGTTCCATTCCTTTTTTGTAGGAGGATCCTTCATCTCACCTAAGCTCGGTTTCATGGATCATCAGATTTCCTCATAACTATTCGAGCACCTAAGCTTTGTTTCATGGATCATCAGATTTCCTCATAACTAGTCGAGTGAAATGGTATCTAGATCCTTTATAGTTTCTAGAGTTGTCATCTTATATTGGCCCCCGAAAATTTTTTCTTGATGAATAAACATGATTTAAAATTAATTATGAGGTTTTGATGGATTAAATTTTTTAAGAGTAAATTAACATGTTAATGTTAGTATGATTTTATTATATGGTTTAGTTGTATTAAAGTAGTAAGAAGGTTGAAGAGTATTTTTGGAAGATCACTTAAGATTAAAAGACATAAGGTATAAAGAAAAGGGTAAAAGGGACATTTGACACTCATTAAGGGTATTAAGGGAAGAAAAGAGTGTCTTGTATTATTGAAAAAGGAGAAAACGAAAATAGAAGTGAGAAAAGGGAGAGAGTGTCGTTCGAGAGAAAAGAAAGGAGAGAAAGAAGAGCAAGCTAGTTTCTAGAGAGATTTTGATGTCGTTCAAGAAGAGAAAAAGGTAGAGGAAGAAAATAGCTTTTTTTGAGCTAAGAAATTCATTATTTGGTGAAGAATCAAGGTAAGTCATTTTGAATCTTTTGGACTTTTGGAAAGGTTTTAGTTCTTGAAGCTTAGGAAATATATGGGTTTAAGTATTCTAAAATCAATTTTAGTGAATGTGCTTTATGGGTCTCCAATTTGTAACCCTATTGAATGGGAAAGTTTGCCATTGATGAAGGAAACCAAGAAAGGCAAAAGGAGCAAGAGGAGAGGCATCTTTGAGCAACTATTAAGCAAGGAAATTCAAGGTAGGTTACACTTTTATAATCAAGTAATAAGCCATAAATATTCCTTTCAAAAATGGAAATAAATGATTTACAACTATTTTATTCTTGTGTCTTTTTTTTTACCTTTTTAAATGCTTTAAGAACATGTTACATGTTTGTCTATGAATTGTGTTATTGATTTATGAAATGAATGATGGAAATAGTTTTGGAAAGAATATGAAAATAATTTTTGAAAAGATATTATGGTTATGAATCCAGTTTCAGAAATTTGTCATTTTGGGCAATATGTTTACAAGATGTGAAATGCATGATTATGTGGGTTTATGGTGGTCCCCTAAGTTAAGTCAAGTGCACTTTAATTAAAAATTCTCCCTTCTACCCGCTAGTGATATGGAGCTCCTTCATGGATTTCCTTAAGTTTACGGCTACGCAAGATTATTAAATGGGATTGCGATAGTACATTCTGTTCACGGCTACATAGGACCATTATGTAGAAATGTGTAGTATGTTCTATTTTGGACCCACCCAAATCATTTTAATGTGCTTATGTGTTGATAAGGTTATTGAATGCATGATTTGGGTTGCTTATAAATTGTTTGATAAATTGAGAATTACGAAATATGTGTTTCATAATTCAATGTGAGTTTTTCAATAGTTTTTGCTTGATATCGACTATAAACTACTACCCACGAGCTTTAAGCTCACCCCCCTTAGGTCCCATATTCAGGTGATGAGTAAGAAATCGAGTGAAAGAGAGTCAAGGTATCACTCCGAATTTGTATGTTTTGTTTTGTTTTGGAGTAATTTATGTAAAACAAGGTTGTGGTCACATTTTGAGCAATTATCATTCAAGTATCAATTTATATTTTAGGGATTTTACAAAATGATGTATTGTGACTTGAAATAACATTAAAGCTTTGTAAACTCGTATCTTATGATGTTAATGAAATATGATTGCATTTTGCTCATGACTTTCCAAGTTGAACATTGCATTTTCAAGTCTTTCATAAGGGTAGAATATGTGTTCCAAATTTAAGGGAAAAACTGTATTAAACTAGGCTGAATTGGACAAAGTTGTCTTCTCAGAAGTGGTAGCTTGTCTTTCTATCTTTCCAACGATATAAAGTATGAAATTTTTGGATAACAAAGTTAAGAGATATGATCATTATAAGTTGGTAATGCTATATAGGATGTATATACAGAACATCTATAGTAAATGAAGTGATATCGTACTAAGAGAGTTGAATTTGGAAAGATTATGAGTGAAAGTGGTGTTAAAATGGATGTAGGATCCATTGAAGATGTCTTAGAGAGGGAGATTTCAATAAATATCTGAGGAATACACGGCCAGGCCGTGTAAATTAACACTGACCGTGTCTTCCAAGAATGAAAAGGCCACCAGACTCGAGGAGTACACGGTCTGCCCATGTATTTCCACACGGCCCATGTATTGACCCTCCAAATGGATAAATCTCTCTTTGTAGGCTTCATGGAAGTCGTATATCTAGAAGTCCTCTTTGAAAGTGTCCTAAAATGACCTTAATCCAACATCTCTAGAGAACATTATGCCTTTTGTACTAAAACATGTATGAATAGTATAAATTGGATATTGTACTGAACATGCTTCGGTATTTTGATGATATTTTGATCTATAGAGCTCTGAATGAGGTGATTCTTAATTCAAGACAGACTAGAGACATTAAGCTACAATTGTTCTGAAGAATTCATTTTGAAATCTTGATCTAAAGATTTCTAAAATCTGTTCTGAAGTTGAAGGAATGAGTTTAATTTTGGTGGCTGACTGGTGTGAGCACGCCACCCTCGTAGGATGCTTGTTCAGGCATTACTTAGGATATCGGGCATGTGTCTTGCGAGGGCAGGAAGTTCATCACTTATGGTATCAGAGCCACTCTAGGTTTAGGTCCAAGTTTAGTATCTTACATGGGCCTTTTTGGAAATATGTATCACGTTACATGCACTCTTGACTAACATGTCTTAGCATACAACAACAATTGATCCTTAATCTGAGTCGCATATGTATGAGTCACACACATGAGCAATTGTTAACAGTTTGAGTTGAGAGAATTAGTGAGAAAAATGATACTCTTTCGTGATATGGGAAAATGAAATTTGTGGATATTTTGGAACTGAGAAATAGTACATGGGTAAATATGATAAATAATGATTCAACATATTTGTATTAGTGGGATGCATTATTAAATATGACATCAATATTGTACTGTGGTGATATATCCTCGAATTTGAAATAGATGTAAATATACTGTCATGGATTGATTGAGGAAAATAAAGATATGGTAGAAATGACAAGATTTAAATTGTATAAGCAAAGTTGGATGAAAACAAAAATTTATTATGATCTTATAAGGATGAACTTGAAACTAAAATGGTTGTTTGATTTATATAACAAGAGTTATGATCCACCATAAAAATGTGTTAGTGGAATTGAGATCAGAATTTCATGATGATTATACATCTATAATTTTAAATTGATTGCGAATATACATACGTAAGATGTAATAAAGGATAATTGGAAGAAGAAATGAATGATAGAGACATATATAGAAATTCAAAATGTTAAGCTAAATTGTTATTGTGAGTACATATTTGAAATGAGATCACCATAATAAGTGAGAATATTGAGCACATATGTATTATATGTGTTGAGATGATATAGGAAGCAATCTATGACTTATTGGATATTTGTTAATCATAGTTCCCATAGTTTAAAGTCTAAGAGGAACTAAAGTAACACATGAAAGTGTTTATAATGATCAATCGGGGATAGATTGAGATTGTTGATAAAGTTACAATGAGTGATGAATTCGAGGAAAAAGAAGGAGGGCACATTCGTAGCATAGTCCCCATGATTGAGGACAGGTGAAAAAAAGAAGTGTTGTTAGAATTAAATGAGATTAAGGTATCCTTAGCTTAAGATAATAATTGATGAATTGTCATAAATACATCTCTAGATAAGATGCAATGCTCTTAATGGTATATACCAAGGTATAAGAGTAAATGAATTTGCTTAATGCTTCCCTGAGCCTTATTGCCAAGGATATTCTAATCATATAAGTTATGTCAAAGATTGATCTTATTGAGATATTATGAATAGCTGAAATTGATCTTTTTAAGGTACTAAGAATGGTTGACAAGTAATGATGAAGACAGTTGATTGATAAGAATTTCTTGAGCGGTACCGATAAAAGTAGCAAGAAATATTCTTTGGAAGGAGAATTTCCCTGAATTAGGTTAAATCAATCAGATGATTCAATTTAATAATGATCAATGAAGGAATAAACCAAAAATGAATATGTAATGATTCAGAACTGAGTATTGGAGTCTTATTCCTGACAGAGATACAAGCATAAAATGTAGAATATGCTACTGAGAGTGTATGCATTATGTTTAATGTAAAGTATTCAACTACGTGATTGGAATCTTAAATTTGAGGTGACATTATTGCTAATATGAGGAGACATACCCCTGCCTTTAGATCAGTCAGGTAAGAACTTCAAGGATGAAATTTTTTTAAGAGGGGGAGAAATGTTGACCCCCGAAATTTTTTTCTTGATGACTAAGCATGATTTTAAATTAATTATGAGGTTTTGATGAATTAAATTTCTTTGGAGTAAATTAACATGTTAATGTTAGTAGGATTTTATTATATGGTTTAGTTGTATTAAAGTAGTAAGAAGGTTGAAGGGTATTTTTGGAAGATCACTTAAGGTTAAAAGACATAAGGCATAAAGAAAAGGGTAAAATTGACATTTCACACTCATTAAGGGTATTAAGAAAAGAGTGTCTTGTATTATTGAAGAAGAAGAAAACGAAAATAGAAGGGAGAAAAGGGAGAGAGTGTCATTGGATAGAAAAGAAAGGAGAGAAAGAAGAGCAAGCTAGGTTTCCATTTTCTTAGCTTTCTAAAGAGATTTTACAGTCGTTCAAGAAGAGAAAAAAGAGAGGAAGAAAAGAGCTTTTTTTTAAGCCAAGAAACTCATTATTTGGTGAAGAATTAAGGTAAGTCATTTTGAATCTTTTGGATTTTTGGAAAGGTTTTAATTATTGAAGCTTAGAAAATGCATGCGTTTAAGTATTCTAGAATCAATTTTAGTGAATGTGCTTTATGGGTCTCCAATTTGTAACCCTATTAAATGGGAAATTTTGCCATTGATAAAGGAAATCATGAAAGGAAAAAGGAGCAAGAAGAGAGGCATCTTTAAGCAACTATTAAGTAAGGAAATTTAAGGTGGGTTACATTTTTATAATTAAGTAATAAGCCATAAATGTTCCTTTCAAGAAATGGAAATAAATGATTTACAACTATTTTATTCATGTGCATTTTTTGCCTTTTTAATTACTTTAAGAATGTGTTACTGTTTGTATATGAATTGTGTTATTGATTTATGAAATGAACGATATAAATGGTTTTGAAAAGAATATGAAAATAATTTTTGAAAAGATATTATGGTTATGACTCAAGTTTTGAAAATGTGCCATTTTGGGCAATATATTTACAAGATGTGAAATGCATGATTATGTGGGTTTGTAGTGATCCCCTAAGTTAAGTCAAGTGTACTTTCACTAAAGACTTTTCCTGCTTGCCCGTTAGTGGCATGGAGCTCCTTCACGGACTCCGCTAAGTTCACGACTACTCAAGACCATTAAGTGGGATTGCGATAATACGTTTTGTTCACGACTACATAGAACCATTACGTGAAAATGTGTAGTCGTTTTGTTTTGGACCCACCTAAACCATATTAATGTGCTTATATATTTTTGCAAGTTTATTGAATGTATGATTTGGGTTGCTTATGAATTGTTTGATAAGTTGAGAATTGAAAAAATATATATTTCATGATTCAATATGAGTTTTTCAATGGTTTTTTCTTGTTAACGATTATAAAATTACTACCCATGAGTTTTAAACTCACCACCCCTTCGGTCCCATATTCAGGTGATGAGCAAGAGATCAAGTGAAAGAGAGTCAAGGCATCACTCCAAATTTGCATGTTTTGTTTTGTTTTAGAGTAATTTATGTAAAACAAGGCTGTAGTCGCATTTTGAGCAATTGTCATTCAAGTATCTATTTGTATTTTGGGGACTTTGCGAAATGATGTATTGTGGCTTGAAATGTCATTAAAGCTTTGTAAACTTTTATCTTATGATGTTAATGAAATATGATTGCGTTTTGCTCATGACTTTCTAAGTTGAACATTGCATTTTCAAGTCTTTCATAAGGGTAGAATATGTGTTCCAACTTCAAAGGAAAAACTATATTAATCTAGGCTGAATTAGACAAAGTTGTGCCAAAACATGTCTAAAGAGTATGAATTGGATATTGTACTGAACATACTTCAATATTTTGATGATATTTTGATCTGTAAAGCTCCAAATGAGGTGATTCTTAATTCAAAATAGACTAGAGACATTAAGCTACAATTGTTTTGAAGAAGTCATTTTGAAATCCTGATTTGATGATTTCTAAAATATGTTCTAAATTTGAAAGAATGAGTTTAATTTTGATGACTGATTGGTATGAGCATGCCACCATCGTGGGATGCGTGTTTAGGTGTCATTTAAGACATCGGGCACGTGTCTTGCGAAGGCGGGGTGTCCAACACATTAGGTCTCCATTCCTTTGATAGTGACATTAGAATCTTAGTTACGAGCTCAACATTGGGATATATTTTTCCCAGATTCTTCAAGGCAATGATGATGTTTTTGAAGAGTCTAAAGAATTTGTCTATGGCCTCCCCCTATTTCATGTCAATAGTTTTGTATTGACGTACCAAAAGACTTATCCTATGTTTCTTTACCTAATTCTTCGCTTCAAAGGTAACCTAAAATTTGTCCCATATTTCTTTTGGAGTGAGCCAGTAGGATATCTTTTCATATTCTTCTAGAGACAATGCACATATCAGGGGATGTTTTGCCTTAGCATTTAGTTATGCATTTCTCCTATCAACATCAGTCCATACTTTTACATTATTAGAAGTGGGAATTGTAGCTTCAACTTTAATCACTTGTCATACTTTGATATCTATAGATTGAAGATAAATGATCATTCTCTCATTCCAGTATGAGTAGTTGTTTCTTTTGAAGTAAGGAGGCTTTGTGACGGATTGTCCTTCAAAGCTTCTTAAGATGCTTTCCATGATCTATCACGTTCTGTAAAACATAAAAATGTGAAACCTCACTCTGATACTAAATGATAAAGCAAACACATGCAGGGGGTGAATTATGTGTGACTTAAAATTTTTTCGTAAACTACTTTCAATTTGAATAAAGAAAGGTGCCTGTTAATAATTAAAAACAATAGGAGCCTATCAGATGATAGTAGCATGTTAAATGACAGGAACCTGCTAAAGAACAAGTCTAGTTAAAAATTTAAAACAGAAGGCAACTGTTGAAATAAAGGAACCTTTAGCAAGTTATAAATTGAAGGGACCTATTTTGGAATTGAAGGACCCTCTTACTGAAATGAACACACACACAATATAATGCGAAAATATAAAAGTTAAGAGAAGAGAGAGAAGAACACAGTTTATTTATATTAGTTCGACTTATGACCCAAGCTTACGTCCAGTTCCCAAGTATCTAACTTGAGTGTTTCACTATGAAAATCTAAGTAGTAATTTGACGAGCCTCTCCAAGATCACGAGTACATATGTTTCAAAGCTCTCCAACCTTCTACACTAGTAGTATTTATCTAGCCTCTACAATCTCTCAACAAAAAATGAACTTTGCTTAATATGAGCTACATTGATCTCTCTAAAAAATATTTTCATTTTCTAAAGAATAAGAGATTTTTACAATGATATCACTTTCAAAAGAATTTATGCTATATCTATATTTCAAAAGTATGATCTTCGTTCACAAAAGAGTTGCTTTTCCTTAAGTAGGCTTTTCTTTCAACTAACTGTTACTTTACTTGCATCCTTAGTCATCTGGATGATTTAATTTCGAATAACTTTGATGTCATCTTTGCCAAAAATCTTCTAGTAATCACACGACTAATATATGACCTTCATAATAAGTAGGATCCTTTTGAGTAAACCATTGTTTAATAAGGTAACTTTATAAAGAAGGTTCCTGCAAGAAAGAAATCAATTATTCCATGATTTTATTTCCTTTTAAGAATTATATCGTTGTTTATATATAAGGAAATAAATCCAATTTAAATTTTGAAATATTATAAGGTTATCATCAAAATCGTTAATTATAAACCTTGAGCTAACTTATACTGTGTTCAATAAGGTGGCATTTTGCTCTCTAGGTGTTTGTAACATCCTACTATATTCTACATATATTTAACAACATATGGAAAATACATAACCCTTATTGGTGGTGTTTTATTATACAAAGAAGTTGAGAGGAGCTTTGAGTAACACAGGATCTAAACACATTCGTGTGTTGGGGATGAGTTGGGAAAAATTATAGGGTTTTACATTTTAAGATAGGGACATAAAAAAAGAAAAAAAAATAGAGGTTAGTTCTCTTAAAGAGCTTTTTAGAAGATTAGTTTTAGAGGAAAAACTCATATAAACACAAATTAAAGCATTTTGGATTAAGGAAAGATCACTTTTGGATAGGAAAACAAGAAGATTCATTAACATACACCAAAACATTAAATATTCAAGCCATGATAATTCAAGTCTTCCTTGTGTTCCTTATTGTCCTTTATGGGATTTCTTTATGTTATTATACATTAATTGAGATATAGATCTATGTAGGATGGACTTTAGGACTTGATGTTTTGATTTGATTCTTAATTAAATGAAAGGGTTTATTTTTCTTAAGAATTGTTTATGATTATATTATGAAATTGAAATGTGATGGTATTTTTTCTAAAGAAATTAAAATATTGAATTGATGAATAAAGAGTTGTCTCTTAGGATACGAGAGACATAGAGTGTATAATGGAGATTAAACTTTGTAAGTGTGGAGATAAAGAAGATAACTAACTTCTTGGCTCCTAATACTACTATGCTTATAGAAGTTTTAAAGCGCATGGACAACCAAGTCATATATTAATCCACTAAGAGGTAGGTTTATGAATTTGAGGTTTAGTAATAGTTGCTCCTTCTAGATTAGCAATGCATTAGAGTTGGCAACCTTGGATTTTGCATAATTGGATCGAGAGATCATTTGTATAGATAAACCATAATATGAATACTAAAAGTTAGATAAAACTTTAGAGATAGAGGCATATAAATCTTTTGTGTTAAGATCAAACCTATAATGGGAATTAAGAAAGTGAGGTAATGCATTATTAAGAGTTTTGATAAGAAAGAGATTTTAGCCAACCAACTTAAGAATAAGTTTATTTATCAAAAGAGATTATAGTATTAAAATTATTACTAGTTTAAGGAACTAAGATTAATTATTTAGTCAAGATAAATTTAAGGCATAGGAAACGTCCAGAGGAAAGTCTACTTAGACTTTGTTTTTTTGGTAAATAAGTCTACTTAGACTTTACTTATCTAAAATTGTTTTAACCTTTTTCGTTATTTTAATGTGGTGATTTAAATTAATTTTTCATTTATTTTCGTTCAACCAATCATTAATTTTATTATATTAAATAATATGAAGATAATTAGTACTAGAAATTCTAGTCTTTACAACGTGGACACTCAATTCACTGAGTTATACTATAAAAAAACACTTATGTAGGTGATTTATTTTAGTATTATTTTGACTTTCATTTATATTAATATTCATATCACATTAGGAAATGCAAAAGGATGAAGCAGAGAGCGAATAAGGAGTACCAAAAATAAGAAGAAAGATTTACAGAGGGCCATAACAAACAATTGAGAAAGAGAATAAAAAGAAGGGATGAGGTTATGAGTAACCAACTAAAACCAAAAGAAAAATGAAGGTCATAGAATACGGCTCAAAACCATAAGAATCAATGCCTTTTATCAACACGATCATGCTTTACTCATTGGAAACCTTCAAATTAAAATTAAAGTTTTTAATTATAATTACAGTATGAATATAATTATGATTACAATTTACTTTTGATAAAATTAAATATCGTAGATTTAATTTTTGAACTTTTCAAACTTCATCATTAAGTCTAATTTAATTTAAATTGATTTTTTTCCTTTTAGTTACTCTTTTATGTGTGACTCATTAAGTTTCTAATATGTTAACAATTATTATAAATTATAATTATGATTCATAATTAGAATTAGATAAATTAAAACTCTTTTTAATTTATCTTTAATTATCTAATTTAAAAAATTTTATAATCATAGAGTATCTAGCAACATGTCATGATCATCCAAATATGAAAAATGTCAACAGAATTTTACTCAACTTGTTCATGCATAGTTGTGATGTAAAATTTAATCATTTCGTTATTTAATATTCTAATTGAACATAGAGCATGAAAATAATCTTAATTTTTTTAAAATTCAATAATATTCGTTCTTGCTAATCGATAATTGATATTTAAAAAATACATTTTCGAATATCAATTCACTTTGATTAGATAATTCCTTAAATCACTACTAATTAAAAAAATAAAGCATTCTTTCTAATTACTTTAGAGTGATGAATCCTTTTTTACTTATTCAATTATCTCTATCTAGTTTATACTATATTTAAGTACTACTGATCGAACAACTCTAAACATAATAGGTCGTAAGTAGCACTAGAGTATAATCATTTTCACATGAAATACTTTGATAATCTCAAGTCTAAGAATAAACTATATAACTATGATAATGAGAAAATCTACAATAAATAAGTAATTTTTCTTTTGAAATCCATGTAGAAATCAAGAGATGAAATTGGAACTCTAGAGCAACTTAAAAATAAGCCGAAGAAGTGCAGTCAAGGTTGGGCTTAGATGCCCGAAGACCATCGGTAGTGACTTAAAAAGCAAAGATGTTCCGATTAGTTTTGGCTTTGATACCGCCTGCAAGATATCTTCAGAGATGACTGGAAATGTTATGACGGTGGTTCCAACCCCAGATTTACTATAAAGATAACGGGAAAAGATCAGAAAAAAAAAAATGGAGAGCCTCACTCTATGAATTTGTTACAAGCTGTTGCATTACGTGCAAATAGTTGTATTTTACAAACTCATGGTCTTGAAAACCATTGAGTTGAGGTTAGCTCGTTATTACTTCTGTCTGCTTTGTAATTATGCTCCTAAACCTTTTTGGGAGGGCTTAATTACTTTAATAAATCTATGCAAATTTTAGATCTACACCTCTTGATTGGCATTATTAGCTAAGCTGGGAACTTTATTTTCCCTGAGCTTTTATACCTCCTGGGAAGGCAAATGAAAAGCTCAAATACCAATATCAATGTTTCCTTCTTTGTGGATTGAACCTCTCAAGTCCAGAAATTGAACCATTGTGAGCTGCTGCTACATGGTAGATCAAATTGACTACCTGAATCAAAACCATACCATTTCTCAGGTGTTGCTGATGAGTTATCTTTGGGTTCATTCTTGTTCAGGAGTCCCTCACCCGCTTCTATCAAAGGCGCCATATCTCTGCTACCATCATTTTGTAAAGATGTGTATACTTGGTTCTCTACTCCTTGCTGCGCTACAGAATCAAAATAGGCGTTTCCCTTGTCTGAAGCAAAAGTTGGATTGGGTATTTGCAATTCGCTGCAACTTCCATTATCGCCGCAGGGTTTGCCAACTAGTTCATTTAACCTCTGCAACTGTTTCAAGAAGCAAAAGAAGACGAGAAACGAAAACAAACTTGATTATGTAATATATAACTCTTGCATGTTCTTTATGCTGTTTTGGTAGTTAGATAGATACCTGAGTAAGCAGGGACTGAGTCTCATTCTTCAAGGACTCGAAACGAGATGCTAAGCTGTCATAGTTTGCTCTTAATGTTTTGTAATCCTGTTCAATCTGCTTTGATTTCCATCTAGCTCGTCTGTTCTGAAACCAGATAGCAACCTGCCGAGGTTGAAGACCAAGCTCCCTTGCTACTTGCAATTTCTTCCTCGGCTCGAGCTTTGTCTCTGATTCAAAAATTGACTCTAGCATCCTAATCTGTTGAGCGCTGAATCTGCTCTTGTTCTTGACATTGTTCTTCTTTTTTGTTGGAGCTTTTGGTAGCAATGGACATGCATAGATTTCGGGTTCAGGTAGAGAGTAGCCTTTTCTATCCATGATTGGATTACTCGATCATACGAAAATAATTCTATTTGTTCCTAACTCAAAACAATACAGTAGGTGGAGGGCATAACTTAACAGCTTTTTCTACTTTCAAGTTTCTCCTCTTAAGAATTTAGAATTCTGATAAGGAGGTGGTCAGAGGGCTTTATAGGTCACAAACTGATAAAAGAAAATATCTAGCGTTCTTGCTTGCAGTTGCAGGATATGCAAGCAATTGGAAAAGAAAGCGTGTAGCTTCTTCTTTTCTAAGTTTCTTTTCTTCCCATTTGCAAAGTACGATACAAATGGTAGTTGCTTTCGTCCTAATCCCATCAAAATAACATAGACTGAAATAGAAAGTCTCCCATCGAAAAAGTTTGGTTTTGCTTCCTTTTTCAATGAAAAAAAAAGTAGGAAAAAGGGATAAATATAA
The DNA here is from genome assembly GCA_025531925.1 of Erythroxylum plowmanianum. Classification (NCBI taxonomy): domain Eukaryota; kingdom Viridiplantae; phylum Streptophyta; class Magnoliopsida; order Malpighiales; family Erythroxylaceae; genus Erythroxylum; species Erythroxylum plowmanianum. The sequence goes on from JANVCQ010000003.1 coordinate 31,482,710, forward strand.
GCTCTAGTGTTGCTTTTGTTGGGATTTGTTATTAAATGGTACTGTTGTACATCCTGATCAGTTTGTATTTTCTACTACTATCGCATTCATGTGATTACATTGTGATGACCGGGATAGAAAAATCTTGAAGACACCAATATCCTTAGTCTTGTCCCTAAGAAAATAATACAGAATGGAAAGGAAGTTAAGGAAAAAAAGTGAGACTGTGGGACATATTCCCCTCCTAATGATGTTTCTTGACATAAACTTTAAATTCCTTTCATAACTAGACATCATTTGTAGAAATTCCTTCCTTCCGCGTTCAATTTGGATAGGATCAAATTCTGCAGAAATACTATTGACTTCCGAGATTAGGGCTGCCAAAGAGAAACAAGTAACAAGTTGCTGCAGCTTGGAGTTAAGGTGTTATATCTTAGCAGGGAATGAAGATAAAATAAGACCTGGTCTGGACATAATTTTATCGCGGGTTTAAGTTTAAGGTTATTTCCTTTGTTCCACCTTGCTGCGGATGACGTGAATGAATGACTTGAAGCATATCCTCTTAACAAATTCACACCAGACTTGTCAAAACAATATTCCCTTGAGGCCACTTGTCACATGTTCTATGGTTAGTAGTGCCAATCACTAACCCCAAGCATACAATGTAGCCTGATACGGACAATAGACTTGTTGATTTTCAAGTTCAATCATGCAAGGCATCAACTTATGCTAATTTAGCCAATCATGACCGCTTGGCTTTGGACACAGTCACCTCATTCTCCGTTTTAGGCTCTTGTAAGAACCTACACTTTCTTTGGTCCATGGCATTAAAACTATGAGTTCCACTGGTTGGTGAAGAGTCTTGTAAATTAACGTAGCCATGGAAGAACTCGGGATTCCTTATGGATTAGGTCAGTCAAAATTAAGTTAACCATTTATTCCAGGATTTACTTCAGTTTTAATCCTTTTCGAAGATGTCGTCATTTAAAACTGGAACAACAATAAATGAGTGCGAAAGAATTGGACTTATATTCCAATGACCAAAAGCCGACAGCACCTCTCTATGACAAGAGTGAGGTATGCTCTAAGGTGTTGTAGCTTTGACGAGACGTATGGATGCATGTTCATGTTTGAGGAAACTTTAGAAAAGAACTCCACTTATCTTTTGAGACTTTTATGCCAAGTGGTAAGTATCTGTCTCAACTAAACTCCCTTCACAACGACTCTAATTTTTGTCCGGAAATGCCCATGTTTATCCTAATCAATTCCATTCCGCCGAAAGCAAGATGACACGTCAAATACTTTAATCTATTTATTTTTAAATCAATTTTTATTAGAGAAGAAAATTTAAGAAATCATTTGATTCTACTTTAGTTGCAATTTTTAATTTTAATTTTTATTCTAATTAAAAATTGAATATCTTTAGTAATTAATACTAATATTGTTATATCTTTATTAAAAAAAATAAAGTGCCAAAGTAAAAACCATAGTTTAATTTAATTATTTTTATTTTACTATCTTAGAAAAATCAACTAAATAAGTTTTCTTTCATTAAATTAAATAAATTAAAGCCAATGATTAAAAACCAATCAGTTTGGTCACTCCAACTATAAAAATCTTGAATCATCCAATTTTTAGTTCAGTTTTTAATTTTTAAGTTCAATTTATTTTAATAATTTTTTATTTTTAAATTAATTAATTTATTAGTCTTGATTTACTTTAATGACCCTATATTTTTAAAACAGGCCGATCACGCTGAAGTAGACTTAGGGTGATCCTGCTCTTGTCTAGGTGAGCGGATAATCCAAGTTGGTCTTTATCAACGTTTTGGGTTTATCACATTTCGTGAACTTTGTATAGTGCTCAAAGTATCGGTTTTAATAATGACTCCAGATCCACGAAGGTAAAGAGAATTGTAACTTTTAGTGATGGCATGGAAAATAACTCATAATGGAAATCTCAAAAGAAAACTTGTCTTCCCTCAGGCTATAAGATGTTCAGAAGCTCTTGATATTATCCAAAGAGCTGGGATCACCAAGTCTGAGACACTCATAATGTAAGACCCTGTTTTATGTTTTAGATCCATTGGATGAGGATCTAAGCCATTCATTTTGTTACATTAGAACATACCTTCGGATATTATGAAAAGACTCTTAAAAAGGGTTTGATGAACTGGGCTGCATATGATGATTAAAAGCTTATTACACTGAAGGGCAGGTACGACTATAGTTTCAATACCTCCGCCAATTCGAAAATCTTGGCTTGAAGGCGCATCGTCTGCAGCGTTGGGACTCAAAGGGCAACATTATCATCTTCTTAGTCCATCTCTATTAGGAACATATTTTTTCAAGCATGCCTTACGATAAAGGACTCATCTCAGTAGAAGCGAAGGCCTTGGAGATGCCTATCTTGTAGGTGAATAGTTGGATGATGGTGGTTCCTGTAGCCGAAACACTCGACTGGCCATTGAACGTGCCTAAGGTGATTGTGTTTCAAGATAGATATCGCGCCGTTTCACTCTGATTCCTTTGTTGGGTCAAAGGTGGTCCTCTTAGTCGTATCGAATGCCTTGGCCAGCCCAATAACTTTTTATTCAGGTTTGCAAGATAGTCTCCTAAGGAGTACCTATTTGCTTTAATTTACAAAGATCAGCAAAAGCATTCTGAAGTGAACATTCCATACCTTTTGATTAACCCATCATTTAGTTTATCGTATCATAAAATTCCTTGCGGATTGGCGGAGACAATTGAAACCACAGCTGCATCTGCTCTTCAATGTTGTGATAAGCTGTTAATCATCATAAGATAAACAACCTATTCCTTCAAACCCTTTTTAACAGCCCATTTTATTAAACCCTTTATTTACTTTATCCCAATTTCTTTTAAAATCTTTAAAATTTTATTCCTTTTTGCGGGCTTAAATATCTGCTTAAGCAAGTAAAATAAATGTCTAACACCGTCTCCCTTCTATGATTCGACCCCTTAATACATTCTTTGGTTAGGACGTGTCCCATGCTACTCGAGTGAGAGCATAAGTTAGTGATGCTTTAGTTTTAGCTCCTACACCTCATATCGTTTATATCTTTTCCTAATAAAAGGTACTAAAAAATTCAGCAATACTCTTCAGCTATAATGTTATACCTTATGGGCCCAGCTTCTTTCAAGGAATAAGTAGGTGTACTACCTGAACTTTGCCCACTACTTGAAACAATTGTCTTGATATTTTAATTAAAGAACTCAAGGATAAAAGAAAAGAAGTTTATCTCTAGTTCAGGGTAAAAGATGGTTTTGAATTTGATAGCCTAAAGAGGTAGTAATTTCAGTTTGAAAGCAGTTAGACAAACCAATGACATTTAGGCTTGCTAATTTACAGATGTGACAAACGCAAAAAATTGTGAGCAAAAGGTGAAGGTGAGATGAATCTCCATTAGTACTGTTTGAGATTAAGAGATTTTTCACTCTTTTTTCAAACTTTAAAGCCTAGGTGCCTAAAATATCATTGGATATATGATATATAAAATACTTTATAATTTGTATTGAGACAAAGTATGATTTACACTTACACAGATGGTGTTATTATTTTCCATAAAAATTGTAACTTATTTTAAATGCATCATAGTCACTTTTACTTTAAGTGTTAGTGTTAAATATACTTAGGGTTGGAATAGTTTGTATTAACCAACAATATTCTTTCTATTCATATTTTCCCATTTAAAAGAGTATGTCGTGCTTATGTATAATTATGGTATTGAATAAAAATATTACTAGTATAACCTATATTAAGGTATAATACAATTTATACTTAAAGATAATATTCTCATTTTTTACTGAAGTTGTTACTTATTTTAAATGCATCCTAGTAACTTTTGCTTATAGATGTGGTATTGAATATACTAAGTGCTAGTATAGTTAATATTAAGGCATGATATTCTTTTCACTTAATCACTATATTCCAATTTTAAAATGTAGATGTAACTTATTTGTAATCAGTGGTAGTTTTTTTTTTTTTAAACTAGCACCTTACTGATGGTTTTCATTAGCATTATTCCTAATCCTCCATCTTCTTTAGGTAATCTTATATTTTATGTCAGCATAAGGTTTCTTATGTGCTAATTCCTCCAACATGTTGTTCTCCCCATTCCTCACTTTTGACATACTTTGCCTCCATTAATTTGACAACCACCTTTCCTAAACCAAACTTGGACTAAAAACAAAACAACATGACTAAAGAAACACCTGAACCTGAGCCAAATATACTAACAACTGAACTACAAAATATCCTAAAATTGAGACCATCTATAGTAACATTGGATTTGACGGAATTCCTATCATTGAATGGAGCAATTAAAACTAAAGCATAGGATAACACCAAATCAACTTGGTCTTTAGTGGTTAGAGAATCTTGAAATTTAGGAAAATGCAGGTAGATTAAGACCAAATCAGAAGAACCTATCTTTGCTCCATTGGAGGTTCTGAAAAAGGGTTCTTTGAAATGGAACTCTTTAGTAGTGAGATTCTTTCTTGAAAAAATGCTAGCATTCCTTATAGTGAATAGCTGGGTTAATGTAGCTTGGAGAAATATGGAATTGATTGGTGTGATGGTGAATGAAAATGAATTATTCAATTTTAAGTTTAACATTGAGGAGAATGCACTTAAAATAGTTGAATCTGGCCCTTAACGTTTCCAAGGCCATCCCGTTATGCTAAAAAAGTGACAACATAGAGTGACAATGGACAGAAAGAAGTTGGATATAGACCCGCTTTGGTTGAATTTTCATAAGGTTCTCCTGGAGTATTAGTTAGCATAGGGTTTGAGGTATATTGCGAGTAAGGTAGGCAAGCCTTTGGGAATGGATGAGAATATATCTTTAATGAGAAGAGTAGGATTTGCTAAAGTTTGCATAGATGTTGACATCATCAGGCAACTATCTGAAAATCTAAAGATAATGAAACTAATGGAAGATGGGAAATTGGTAGAGGACACTATGAGAGTTTCATATATGTGGAAACCAAGAAGGAAAGAGGAGAAAAGGAGTGGAGAGTAAAAGAAAAACAGGATAATGCTAAGGGAAAAGATGAAGAAGCAGATAAGATGGAGGAGCACACAAAAAACATTGATACACAATTCAACAAAGTGAAATAGATCAAGTGAGAAAGGAGAAGCAACCACTAGGAAAGGGGGTCTTAAATGAAGTACAAAAGGAGGGGGAGATTGCAGACTAGGAGCAAGAAGAAGGCACCAAAACATCAATGTGGGAGAGAGGGGAAACATCAGGAGCAAAGGTAAATATAGTAGAAACCCCACCTTGGGATGGAAGGAAGTATAGGAGAAGAAGATCAGGGAAAAAGAAGAAATGATAAAGAGAGTAATATGGAATATTAGGGTACTAAATAGTATTAATAAGCAACTTGTTATGAAAGAGAATATTAAGAATAGCGAGGCTAGTTTTGTTGATTTGTTGAAAACCAAAATAAAGGAGGAGAATATGGGGAAGTGCAGTTTATTGGCAAAGAATGGAAGATGATATCAAATCGTTCAAGTCATGTGACGGGGAGAGTGATAATTTGCTATAATTCCTTAAATATTGAAGTGACTAGCTGGAAATGCACTGATAAAGTGATACATTATATGATAAGTATAAAGAATATCAGTAGAAGTATGGTAATTTTAGTAATGTATGCTGCCAATTTTGGTTTCCAAAGAACACTCCTTTGGGAGGACATTATCAAAGTTAACAAAAATATGAAGTTACCTTGAACAATTACAGGGATATTTTAATTGTGTTTTATATCCAATCAAGCTTAAGGTGGTAAGAGATGGACTTAATAGAATGGAATGGAACTACAGAAGTTGATTCTTGTAACTGTATTGGTAGATCTGAATGGAATAGGGAGCTTGTACACATGTAATAATAAGCGTTTAGGGGAGTGGTTTCTTATGAAAAAGAATTGATTGGTGTTTGTTAGTGAAAAGTGGTTGCAGAATCATCTATTATGGTAAGTTATGAAGATCCAACTGTGTCATATCACTGCCCTATATTGACTAATCTAGCATGTTAAGAAGTAACTAGGAAGAGCCCATTTAGGGTGTTTAACCACTTGATGAGTCACCTAGATTTTGAAACAATAGTGAAGGAAGGGATGAAGATAAGGGTGAATGGAACTAAATCCTACAAGATAATAATGAAACTAAAGGAAGTAAAGGAAAGGTTGAAAACTCTTAGTAGAAAAAGTCCAATAATAGGCCAAGAGGAGAAGCAAGGAGCCTTAAAGAATAGGAATGCTAGAAAAGAATAATGCAAAAAAACTGAGACAGAAAGAAGCTGATAAGAAAATACAATAATAAATTGGAAAGTTATGAAAAATCTGACGAGACAAAAGTCTAGGATGGTATGGCTGAAAGATGGTGAGAGGTGTTCCAAGTATAACATGAATTGATAAAAGCAAGGAGAAAAATGAATAACATTAATGTACAAATGGGTGAAATTGGAACATAAGTCTAAGGCCAAAAAAACCTGCAGTAATTCATCTACAAACGTTTTAGTGAGCAATATGAGTAGAGTGAGAATGTTAAAAACAATTCTAAAAGCAATCTCCAGAGGGATTAAGCAAACTTCACAATAAGAAAAAGAAGAATTGTTAAGGGAAGTGAAAGAAGAAGAAATCATTAAAGCATTTTTCTCAATGAATCCAGATAAAGCACTTGGACCATATGGGCTCAATGGAAGGAAGTGACTGAAGCAGTTAAAGAATTCTTTTAGAGTGGTAGAATACTGAAGGAATGGAGTAAAATTTATGTATGTCTTATTCTCAAACTCACTAATGTGAGCAAGATGGAGGAGTATAGATTGATAACTTATTGCAATGTCCTTTACAAGCTAATCATAAAAACAATTGCAAATAAGCTAAAGAATAGCTTGAAGAGTATCATTAACCTCTCTCAGAGTGCCTTTATAGAAGGAAGTACAATAGGAAATAACATATTTCTTAGCCAATACAATATCAAGTCAAGCCTAAGGAATTGCATAATTAAAGTGGCCCTAGATAAAGCTTATGACATAGTAATTGGAGCTTCTTGTTAAGCACTCTTAAAGCAGCAGGCTACCTAAGAAAGTTTATACAATAGATTGAGGAATGTATCACTACACCTTTTATTGCAATACTAGTAAATGGGGAGCTAACCAAGTTGATAAAACGAAAGAAAGGTCTCAGACAAAGGGACCTTATATCCTCTTACTTGTTTGTAATTGGAATGTAGGTGCTATAAATCATATTAAAGGAAAAAAACAATACACAACCAGGAGTTCCAATACCATTATGGCTGCAAAGGTATTAAGCTAACCCATCTTGTTTTTGAAAATGATGTGCTTTTGTTTTGTAGAGCACACAAGTACTCCATTAATATAACGCTTTAAGCTATGGAGGAGTTTAAGGAAATATTTGGACTAAGGAGAAATCCAAGTAAGAGCAGCTTCTATCTATCAGTGATTGCAAAAACAAAAATAACCTTAATGGTAATTTAAATGGGAATAAAGAAAGGATCTATGCCTTTCAAGTACTTGGGAGTACTAATCTCACAAAAATGCTAATAGTAGTTGATTGCAAGCCATTGATGGAGAAGTTTCATAGAAAAATTCGTTATTGGTTCAATAGATTCCTCAGTTATAGAGGAAGATTACAGATTCTTCAAACTATTATGAACTATTTAGCAAGCTTTCGGATCAATCATGTAGAACTTCCAAAGCGCATCCTAAAAGAAATCAATAAAAGGCTGAAGGAATTCATATGGAATGGGCCTAGTAGTAAGAAATCTAAAGTAAGTTAGGACTTGTTATGTTGGACCCCGAATGTTTCATAGAAGTTAGAGCTATTTGAAGGAGAAATTTTGGCAAGTAGTCATGAGTAAAGATGTTGGACCCTAAATGTTTCATAGAAGTTAGAACTATTTGAAGGAGAAATTTTGGCAAGTAGTCATGAATAAAGAGCAAATGAATGAGAAATGTGGATATGTCCAAGTTTTGCTTTGGTGTTTCTGGTGGATAAAAGATTTTGAAGTGAGAAGAATTAAGGTAAAAGATAGAAGTAGAATGAAAGCCAAAAATGAAGTTGAATTGGTGTAGTAAGTCGATGAAGAATATGTACATATGCTTATATTCTGTCATTGGTATTCATGATTAGTTAGGGATTATACAATGTCTTTATGGGTGATATTGATTTGAAATGGAGTAGAGAATGAGGAGTAAATGAAGTAGAAAAGGTGGTCTTAGTATGATTTGTGTTAAGGAAAGAATGTGAAACAAAAAGGGATGGTTGATCTGGAAAATATTATAGAAATGTTTCAGTCTTTTAGCCACAAATTTTCTCTAGTTATCCAAACGAGAGGATTCTTGATTTAGATTAAACTAGAAATATATGGCTATATTTTTTATGAAGACATAGAATTTCAATTCTATCTCTAAGAGTCTCCAAATTTGTCATGAAGTGAGAACTGAGTGTAGCACATTGGTGGATGAATGTAAAAATTTATCTTCGGACTTTAAGGGAAAATTGGGATTGATCTAGATAGATTTTGACAAAGTTCCTTTTTGAGAGTTGTAGATCTTTCTTTTAGCTTTCTAACGCTATATAGTATTGAATTTTTGGACTTCTAGGCCAAAAGTCATGGTTCTTATAAGGGAAGAGGTGTAAGATAGGAGTAGCTTCTTCTGTCTTTTGCTTCTTCTGTGATGACGTCATCTCCTTTTGGGTTTTCTTTGTGATGACGTTATCTCCTTCTGTGTTTTGTATCGTCTGTGTTTTGTATTCCTCTGCGTTTTTGCTTCTTCTGTGATGACGTCATCTCCTTCTGTGTTTTCTTTGTGATGGCGTCATCTTCTTCTAGATTTTGTATCTTCTGTGTTTTGTATCTTTTGTGTTTTGTATCGTCTGCTTTTTGTATCTTCTGTGTTTTGCTATCTTCTGCCTTTCGCTTCTTCTGTTTTCGTTCCGTCTGCGTTTTGCTATCTTCTGTGTTTTGCTAATGCGTCTTCTTTTGTGTTTTGCTAACGCGTCTTCTTCTGTGTTTTGCTGACGCGTTTTCTTTTGTATTTTCCTGACGTGTCTTTTTCTAAGTTTTGTTCCTTTTGGGTTTTATTTCTTTTGTGTTTTGTTGACGCGTCTTCTTCTGTGTTTTTTGCTTTTTTGTGTTTTACTTCTTCTGGGTTACTGTTCATAAACTTCTTCTAGGTTACTGTTTATGAACTTCTTCTGTCTTTTGCTATCTTCTGT
>JANVCQ010000003.1:31500336-31510429 GCA_025531925.1 Erythroxylum plowmanianum
CAATCCCCTTTTTAAAATTCTTTGAAAACTTGCTTTCTCAAAAACTATTGAGTAAGAATCACGATGTATTGCAATTACAATTTCCTAGATGTAGTATAGATCACTGTATTAGATGAACTATATATACCATGCATTTCACTTAATGAGCAAACAGTATAGAACAAGCAAAGCTAAATCAAACGATATAAGGAACCCAAATTTGAACACTTACATACCCAATTGAATGACTCCATCATTGTAACAATGAACAGACATAATTTTGGCAATCGAGGACCGTTCCAAAACAACTGATTTTCTTGATCCTGTATGAACCATTGGGACATTACCACTGCCTCCATTTCCATTTATATTATCTTGAAGATTCGAAGAGGCTTTCTATGATATATAGTCTATACAATCAAATTTTCATATAATAGCTTCCTAACCAAAAATAAGATACAAATAATAAAGAAAGAGAGATATTTCCAATGATACTAAAAAACTTGAAGAAGAAGATCAGCCATGAAAGGCAAGCGGTGATTAGTGTTTGATGAGGAGATTTGTTCTACATTCATTTGTTCTTCATTAGGGAGCAATTTGCAACATTCCTCCCAGTGGAGCTCATTTTTGCCATCAGAAACTAATCGCTATGTAGATATTCTGCAATGAATTAATGTTAACAATTTTATTGTGAAAAGTCAATTTAACATAACATTCATTATGTTTAATTAAATTCTTTTGTAATCAAATCCCATAAATTCTTAGGGAGGAATGAACTGATCTAAAATTGAATGTAACTTTACCATACAAATCCTAGCAACAAAAAGAAAAGGTCATTCCTTTTCAGTGATGCTAAAAACAAGCTTCTCATCAACAACTTGTTATTTATTATGATTATAAACAACATAGCTTAAGTCCAATGTTAAATTTGAATCAATTCTCTTGTTGAAGATACATTTGATCCTATGTTTGTGAATAATGTAAAAATACAGTGGTTTTGTTATTAGTTAGGGATGAATTTTTGAAGCCTATGAAGTGTTCGATGAAATGTCTCTTAGGGATGATTTGGACTATTTTTCTAGATATTACTGAGACTTGGTAAATTGATACTTGTACTTAATCTTTTTTTTTCTGTTATTGATTGAAACTTATATTTACTAATGAAAATAAGTAACAACAATATTATTATTAATTTCATATAAAGCAATTAACCATTCCCAGATGAGTAGGATATCATGGTTCCAACTTATACATTTGTTACCTATAAATGTTTTCATGCCTTGCTAGTATCCATACCTAGTTTTGATCATTTTACTTTTAATTGTTATGTCTAATGATAGCCTTATGACACGTTGAAATAAAGTCCTTATGATGGATACATAAGTATACTATAAGTGGTACGAATTTGGTGTAAAAGCAATCATATTGTAAATATATACATAAACATCTGTTGCAGAAGTAGCCTTGATTCTCTAACAGACCTTTCATCAAACAGTTAGCAGGGTCTCATCAAACAAGCGTGGTAGGTGGGAAAAACATACATGTCTATCACATAAACATAATTGACCATCTTCCAAACACAAACATAAAGAATAACTCACACACCATTTGTAGAACACAAAACTCATATAATTAAACTCCAAAATGTAACAAAAAAAAAATAGAGCACAATAAGGAGGGTTTTTGCAAATAGAAAAGAAGAACAATACATATGAACACAGGACATGACGTTTCTTCAATGGTGATGATCACATGATAAGAGACGAACACAATAGAGGAGACGACGCTTATTTGATGGTGAACTAAGAGGAAATACGATGGATAACATGAAAATGAAGACAATTTTGTTCATCTTGATTAATTGCATATCATACATATATTATCTTGCTTATTGGTTTCTTGATTCTTAAAGCTATTATTCAATTGAACCTACGATTGTATCTAGGTTATTGCTTAATAAGAATGCTAGGATACATGTTTCTAGTTATTTACACTTGAGAGAAAACATCCCCCAATTAATGTTTATTAATGACTGAAATTTTATATCAAGGATCTATTTTAGCGTGATAACATTGGTGACTCGAAACTAAGGTTTTTTTCATTAAATTTTCAGATCCAATTATTTCTATTGATTTATGATTTTTATTTTTTCCTTAAATTTCCATGAATTGAAAATCCCCCTATTTCATTACTTTGTTATCGTTTTGAACTTGTATAATCTTTACTGTTAAGATTCCTCATGGGAACGATATCCACTTACTACTACTACATTAATTTGTATTAACAGAAGTTGGTTTCTTTTTGAATTTGGTTGTAGGCGACAACAGTACTAAATTTTGGCCTCGTTGTTAGGGAATTTTTGACGGTTTATGTACATTACGCATTCAAATTAATTAGAAAATTTGCAGTACAATTCTAAGATCGAGAAGACAGCCAAAAGATTGTAGAAACAAACCAAACATCATAAAGAAACCCAGAAAATGGAAAGAATGGCAGCAAGCTGTACTCTTTTACGAACTAGCCGTGCCTACGGACGCTCAACAGCCCCACTACATCAACTTTTAAAATTTAGGTGATAACAATACTTTTGAATTAAAATCTGGCCTGATTCATTTATTACCTATTTTCAAAGGTTTACCGGGAGAAGATCCGTACAAGCACTTGAAGGAATTTGACGTGGTTTGCATGGGAACGAAGTCGATGAATGTGACGGAAGAGCAGATTAAGCTAAGAGCTTCCCCATTTTCCCTTAAAGACGATGCTCAAGATTGGTTATACTATTCAGCCGGAGAAAATGTGCAAACTTAGGCTGAAATGAAGAGGCTTTTCTTCTAGAAATATTTTCCTGCATTGAGAGCAGCCAATATTCGAAAAGAAATTTTTAGAATTCAGCAACATACGGGAGAAACACTCTATAAGTATTGGGAAAGATTAAAGAAACTCTGCGATAACTGTCTCTACCACTAAATAACCGACCAGCTATTGATTCAATATTTCTACGAAGGACTTTTGCTTTCAGATAGGAGTATGATCAACTGTGCAAGTGACGGTGCTTTAGTTGATAAAACGTCGATAGTTGCAAGGGAATTGATCGCGAACATGGCTTCCAACACTCAATAATTTAGAATACGTACTGGGCATGGATCAAAAAGCGTGAATGAAGTGAATGTAACTACATTAAAAAAAGATTGGATGACTTTACTTCGTTGGTTCGATAATTAGCAGTTACGAAGAAAGAAGAAGCAAAGGTATGTGGAATATGTTGAATGTTAGGACAATCTATTGATTTATGCCCGATTTTGCAAGAGGAAAATGCAAAATAGGTGAATGTCATGGGAGGATTTGTTGGGCCGAGTTAAAGGAAATACAACCCATTTTCCAACAGCTACAATCTGAGGTGGTGCGATCACCCATATTTGTGATACGGGAATCCTCAAGGACAGCAAGTGACTACAAATTTCCAGCAGTATAGACAATCGTACGTGCCTCGACAAAATCAAAATATAACATCCCATTCCAAAGGTAAGTCCTCTTTGGAAGACATAGTTCAATCTTTGGCCACTAACTCTTTGATGTTTCAGAAAAATACAAAAGTAAGTATTAGAAGAGAGGTAGAAGAAGAAATTTTCCAGCACACTCGGATTAAAAGCGCGAACTTCTGTTTCTAGCACAACCGGATATTAATCCTAGACAAAGTGCAAAGGCTATCACTTTGCGGAGTGGTAAGGAATTGTAGAAACCACTTCAGAAAAATTCCAGAAGAGACGTAGAAGAAGAAATCACATAAAAGGTACCTTCACAACCAGAATTGATGTAAAACAAGCTGCAAAATAGGGTGATTTCGCCTCCTTTTTTGAGTCGATTAGCCAAAACAAAGAAGGAAGAGCAAGAGAAGGAAATTTGGGAGACTTTCCAAAAAATTTAAGTAAACATTCCTCTCCTTGATGCAATTAAACAGATTCCGTGGTATGCTAAATTCCTTAAGGAGCTTTGCACTTCAAAGAAGAAATTAAAATTTGATGAAAAAGTGCAATTGGGAGAGAACGTTTCAGCAATTTTGTAAAAGAAAAAACTTCCACTGAAATGTCAAGATCTAGGTATGTTTACTATCCCATGCCAAATTGGTGATTTGCGGATTGAAAGAGCTATGTTAGATTTAGGTGCATCCATAAATGTCATGCCATACAATGTGTATAAATCTTTAAATATTGGACCTCTTAAAGAAACTAATGTAGCGATTCAATTAGCGGATCTCTCAAATGCATATCCAAAGGGTGTGTTAGAAGATATCTTGGTTCAAGTAGGGAATATGCTTTTTTAGCTGATTTTTATATCTTGCAGATGGGCACTGATGATGCATCTTCTTCCACTCTGGTTTTATTTGGAAGGCCATTCTTGAAAACGACTAGAACAAAAACAGATGTTCATGATGGATCTTTAACTATGGAATTTGATTGTGAATTAATTAAGTTCAATATATATAATACCATGAAAATTTTGGATGATGAACAACCTATTGTTTCTGTGGATTTTATTGATACATGGGTACAGGAAAATTGGATTTTGGAAGACAAAGATGGGCTTGGAATAATGCTTGAAGAGGAAAACGCATCAAGTTGGAAAGGAAGTGAGGAAACGACATTAGCTAGTGAACAAATGGAGATGTCATTGTGTGTAGAGACCACTGAACCTTTTTTGCAGCAACTCACATCCGTGGAATTGTCTAGAAGTGTGGACAACTTGTTGTTTTCATTAGTCAACCCACCAACATTGAAATTGAAGAGCCTACCTAGTCATTTGAAGTGCATCTTTTTAGGTGAGCAAGATACATTACCTCTTATTATTTCTAATCAAATTTTAGATGTGTAGGAAAGCCAGCTGGTTAATGTATTAAAGGAGAATAAAGAAGCTTTCGATTGGACATGTTGGACCCCACTTTTGGAGCCCAACTTTCGAAGTCATAAAACGTGTGCTTGTGCTTGTTACCATGTATAGTTATTCCAATTAACCCTCATTAGTCATCCTTGGTTCAACTTCATTCTCTAATACCGTAAGTGTCGGGCCCTATTTTTCGAATCATTCTTATACCAGTTCATACTATTCCAACATATTCCTTCACTTTCCTTCAATCAAAATCTTTTTCCAATCAATTTAGAATGCTACCAAATTTTGTGAAGAGATAGCAAAATGTGTGAGAAATCTAATGTCTCAAGGATCACTTCGTTTGGAGGTCGGAGAACAAAGATTGGGCTGAAGGAATCAAACAAGGTTCCATCCTCAATCATAATGAACCTGGTTCAGGACAATGGCATAACTTGCTTTAGGGCTATCAAATCAAGGTCATTCTTAAAGGGTTCGAAAGAGGACTTCAATATCTACATCTTTTATGAAGACATTAAAGTGAGATTTTGTCGTCTAAAGGGTCAGAATTGGACCAGACGATAAGGTCAGACGAAACCAGATGAAGGGTCAAACAAATTGGGAATATTGTCATAACTTTCCCTAAATATATCGGATTAGGGTGTTCTTTGGTTAGTTTGAAAGAGGACTTCAAGATCTACAACCTCCATGAAGATCTTGAAGACAAATTATATCATCTGTGGGGTAAAAAGTGAGACTAGACGATAGGATCAAATGAATAGTGCACCAGATGATATGATGTCATCACCAAACGATATGATGTCACCAGACGATATGTCATCACCAGACAAAGCATCCTCACCTGACGATACAACCTCACCAGACAAAGTGTCCTCACCAGATGATGCGTCCTCACTAAACGAAGCGTCCTCACCAGACGATACGTCCTCACTAGATAAAGCATCCTCACCAGATGATACGTTCTCACCAGATGACACATCTTCACTAGACAACACGTCCTCACCAGATGACATGTCATTACCAGACAATACATCATGACCAGATGATACATCCTATACTCTTGAGCATCTCCACTTATAAGGACCATAACTTTTGACTTCGATATCAAAAAAATTCATACTTTATAGCGTTTGAAAGCTAGAAAGACAAGCTACAACTTACAAGAAGAAAACTTGTCAAATTCATCTTAGATCAATCTAGATTTTTCCCTAAATTCATAACACAAATTTTTCCCTTATGGAAGATTTGAAAGTTTGCACTATGCAAACTTGGAATGTCTTGAGCATAACCATTCAGCTACTAAAACGATTTTATTAAACTCTCAAATCTCAACTCATTTATCTCATCACCTTCAACTACATTTGATCAGTCATAATACCTATCTTCCTTTCAATGACATCTCACTTATGCATACATATATATATCAACAATTTATGTTCCAAAATCATCAACTCAAGTTGATTACTTCTTTACGTATGTCTAATTTCAACTCACATCATCCATGCACCATTCATATTTCATTAACATCCAAAGAATAAAGTTTTACAAATCTTTAATGGCATTCCAAGCCATATTATATCATCGTCTCAAAATCTCAAATTATAGAAGGTCCTTGAACAAACAAACTTGTTGCTTTCCCAAAACTAACTCAAAATACAAAATAAGCAAATTTGGAGAAATTCCCTTAGGCTCTTGATCACTTGATCTCTTAGCTATTACTTGAAGATGGGATGAAAAGGGGTGAGTTTGAAAGCTCGTGGGTAACAGTTTATAATGGAAAAATAAGCAAAACTCTTGAAAACATTTTTTAGAAGGAATTGTTATCAAATTCCTTTAATTACCTGATCAGAAAAGATATGGATTTTTGGAAGAAGTTAGGAAAATTTTAAATAATTTTGAGGTCTTGCTAGATTAATTATTTTATTTGGAGTTAATTATTATGTTAATGTTAGTGGGATTCTAACATATGGTTTAGTTGAGTTAGGTAGTAAGAGTGTATATGTATGAGGGTATTTTGGGAAGATCCCTTAAGCATTAAAGCCATAAGGCTTTGAAGGAAGGGCAAATTGGACATTTCTTAATCATTAATAGCATAATTGAAATAAGAAGGGTTGGCTTGCTTTTAAGGAGGAAGCAAAAACGTGATTTGGGGATAGAAAAGAAGAGAGAAAGGAGAGAAAAAGAAGAAAAAGCTAGGTTCATCTCTGCTTGGCTTTCAAGAAGGAATTTGAGGTTGCTCAAGAAGAAAAAAAGGTAGAGGAAGAGAAGAGCTTTCATTAGAGCCAAGAAACACTTCATTTGGTGAAGATTTAAGGTAAGTTGGATTTTAATCTTTGAATTTTTGAAAGGGTTTTGGTTCATAAAACTTAAGAAATGTATAGGTTTAAGCTTTCTAGGATCAATTTTATGAATATGTGGCTTTGGGTTCTCAATTGATATTCCTATTAAATGGGAATTTTGCCTTTGATGAAGGAAATCAAGAGAGGCAAGAGGAGCAAGGGGAGAGACATTTTTTAGCAAAGTTTCAAGAAACGAAATCAAGGTGGGTTTCATATTTATAATTGAGTAATGAGCCATTGATGTTTTTGTTCAAATCAAGAAAGTAAAATGATTTCAATTACTTCATAAAAATTGCTTTTATTGTTTTTGAATGATTTGTGAAATTGCTAAATTTTTTGACATATGAATCTTGATGATGAATTGTGATATGGAAATGATTTTGAAAAGACTTTATATTTATGAAATTAAGTTTCGGAAATGCATATGAAATAATTCGTGCTCATGAAAGACAAGTTTTCAAAATGTGTTATTTGGGCAATCGGTTTTCAAGTTATAAATAACATGTTATATGGGTTTGTGGTGGTCTATTATGTCTGTTAAGTACACTTTGACTAAAGGATTCTCGTGCCTGCTCGCTAGTCGCATGGAGCTCCTTCATGGGCTCTTATAAGTTTACGGCTATGCAAGACCATTTTGTTGGATTGCGATAGTACGTTCTATTCACGGCTACACAGGATCTTTATGGGAAATATGTAGTACGTTATGTTATGGATCCACCCAAACCATTTCTGATGTGCTTGTATGTTTATGATTGTGATAAGTTTGATGAATGCATGATTCATGATGTTTATGAATTGCTTGATAAGTTGTGAATTTGGGAAATATGTGTTACATGGATTTTACAATGTGAATTTTTACAATCGAAATAAACATTTCAATGGTTTTTGCTTGTTTCTCAATTATAAGCATGTTACCTAAGAGCTTTTAAGCTCACCCCCTTTTTGTCCCATCTTTAGGTGAAGCGAATGAGATCAAGTAACCAAGAGTCGAGGCACCATTCTACTTTTGCAATGTTTTTGTATATTAAGTTAGATTTAGTAAAAACAAGGCTTTAGATGTATTTCAAGAATTATTAGGTTTTCATCTTTTGTATTTTGGATTTTGATATTGATGATGTAATGTGGCTTGGAAATGCCATTAAAGTTTTGTAAAACTCTTATGTCATGATGTTAATGAAATATAAATATGTGTATGGATGATTGTTAAGTTAAAATGTGAATTTGTGTATGAATGCGGTGGAGTTGAAATATGAATTAATTAAGGAGGAGGTTAAGATGGAATTAGGTACACTTAAGGAAGTTACCAAATTGAGATGATAAATTTTGAATATGAATTATTGTTTCATATAAGTGAGATGTATTATGGAAAGGAAAGATAGGAATTGTATTTTCACTTCAGGGGAAAAACTAGACTAATCTAGGTAGAACTAAACAAAGTTGTCTTCTAAAAAGTTGTAACTTATCCTCTTAGCTTTATAACGGTATAAAGTATGTAATTTGTAGATATAGAAGTCCTCTTTCAAACCTTTTAAGAATGATCTCAATCAGAGGTTTTCAGAGGAAGTTATGCTAATTGTCCCAACATAGGTACGATATGATTGAGGATATAAACATGAATGAATCTTTTGGCCATAACTTCATAATCTGACCTCCAAATGAAATGATTCTTAAAGTAGTGGTTTCCTAACAAATTTTTTTATCTCTCCATAAAATTGTTAGCTTTTGGTTTTGATTTAAAAAAGATTGATGAAAAGATAGTGAGGGTTCGGTTGAAAGAGAATGACTAGGGTTTGAATATACTCTGGCTTCTTAATCATAAATTCATCTATAGAGCTTTGATTGAGATGGTTCTTGCTTGAAATTAAACTAGAGACTTAGAACTACAATTTTATTGAAGAAGTCAAATTGTGATTTTGGCGATTGACTGGTATGGGCACTCCACTCTTGTGGGATGATGGCTAATGAGGGTTCTTTGAAATAACCCTACAAGGTAATACGCACGCTCACGTTTCATGACATTTCGAAATGTTAGGCTCCAAAAATGGGGTCCAACATGTGTGGTATCAAAGCAAAGGTTGGGTTCTAGAAACGAGGTCCAACAATCTTTCTTGAATCATTTAATTTCTAATATTGATCAATTTCACCTATCAGTAACATCTCCAATTCTGGCCTTCAACCATTTTTAGGCCTTAATCATCACAATGCAAGAGCGAACGACTCTTTATGTCATCTAACTCCTCATACAATATTCTAATGAAATCACTATGACAATGATTGTGATGCTTAAGCTCAAGTAGGACTATGCATTGATCTCATGTTCCTATGAACTCCAAACTATAAGCTTTAAGCATATCTTTGACAGTTAAGATCGTTGGCAATTCAAACATTCACTCACTTGATTCGACATTATTCTTAGTTGCTAAATGATGTCCCGGTGTATTCCTACTAGGATGTATAACTTACATTACCATTTGTACTTTTCTATCAATCTCTTTGCTCTATCACCTTTATCAGAACATATACTTCTTATTTCAGTCACAATGTATCATTCTTCTTATTTGATCCTAAAACTCAGGTCTATTTTCAATCTCTCAGTAGGATTCACGATTTCTAAATCCTCAATTTGAGCTTGGTTAATCCTTTCATGTGAAATTGATCTTCAATTCCATAGCAAATAGTACTTTGATTTGCCCAAAAATTCAACTCCACATTCTATGCTGCTTTTTGCACTAGATCTAATAACCTCAATATCAACTTTTTGCTTAATGTGTTAGATATAACACTAACTGTTCTTGGAATTACTCATTTGTATAATCGTAGTCTTTTAGTACTTATATCAATTGTGTCAGTCTCATATTCAATTCTCTCAATTCAATAATTACCTCAAACTTTAA
>JANVCQ010000003.1:31510529-31524917 GCA_025531925.1 Erythroxylum plowmanianum
TCAAGAAGCGATAGATGCAACACTTATGATGCAATTGAAATCATTAAACTTTCTTGATTTAAAGAAAATATGTAGTGGCTTATTTACTCTATTATAAACGTGTACCCACCTTGATTTCCTTGCTTAAAGACTTGCTCAAAATGTCCTTACTCTTGCTTCTCTTGTCTTTCTTGATTTCCTTGATTCTTCACTCATGAAGAGATCTTTGGCTCAAATGGAAGCTCTTCTCTTCCTATACCCTTTACCCTTGTAGAACAACCTCAAAATCTCTCTTGAAGGCTAAGAAAATTGAAACCCTAGCTTGTTTTCTCTTTTTTTTTTCTCTCAACCACCAACATTCTCTTCTCTTTCTTTCTTCTTTTCTTTTCTTAT
The DNA here is from genome assembly GCA_025531925.1 of Erythroxylum plowmanianum. Lineage (NCBI taxonomy): Eukaryota > Viridiplantae > Streptophyta > Magnoliopsida > Malpighiales > Erythroxylaceae > Erythroxylum > Erythroxylum plowmanianum. Next base: position 31,510,902 of record JANVCQ010000003.1, read on the forward strand.
CTCCCAATTCATGTCTTTCTTCTTCTTAAAAGAAAAAGACAACATTTCTTCTTCCATTTCTACCCTTAATGAGTCCAAAAAGTCCATTTTACTCTTCCTTATAAGCTTAGGTTCCTTTAACCTTTAGTGCCTTGCCAAAATTACCATTGAACATTCTTATAACCTCTAACACTTTAATTCAATCAACATTTATCATAAAATCTTTCTAACATCAAAATAATAATTAACTCCACAAATTTTCATAGAGACCTTATAATTAATGTAAATCATACTTATTTATCAAGAAAAAAATTTAGGAGCCAACAAGACAGTAGCTTATTTGAAAGATATTAGTCCCACTATCTACATGCACCAAATTTTGATGGAAGAAGAAGCGAAAGAAGTGAGGCAACCACGTCATCTAAACCCACCCATGATGGAAGTGGTGAATAAAGAGATTTTGAAGCTTCTTAACGTTGGCATCATTTATCCGATTTCGGATAGTAATTGGGTAAGTCTGGTCTAGGTAACTCCGAAGAAAACTAGTGTGATTGTGATTGAAAATAACGATGGTGAGTTAATACTAACTCGTGTTCAAAATGGTTAAAGGGTAAGCAGAGATTATAGGAAGCTTAATTCGGTTATTAGAAAAGATCATTTTCCACTTCCATTTATTGATCAAATGCTTGAAAGACTTACAGATAAATCTCACTACTGTTGTTTAGATGGCTATTCAAGATATTACTAGATTTTGGTAGCACCTAAGGATCAGGAGAAGACAACCTTCGCATGTCCATTTGGCACCTTCGCTTACCGAAGAATACCATTTGGATTGTGCAGCACACCCAGGACATTTCAATGGTGTATGGTAAATATTTTCTCCAATCTTGTAGAAAATTGCATGGAAATTTTTATGAATGATTTCACAGTCTATGGGGAGTCTTTTGAAACATGCATTGTTAACCTTGAAAAAGTACTCAAACGTTGCATTGAAACTAATTTGGTTTTAAATTATGAAAAGTGTCATTTCATAGTTGATCAAGGCATTATTTTGGGTCATACTGTTTTTTCAAAAGGAATTGAAGTCAATAGGGCTAAGATAGATATTATTCGATCTTTATCTTACCCTGCGACTATTTGGAAAGTCCATTCTTTTCTTGATCATGCAAGATTTTAGCGGTGATTTATCAAGAATTTCTCCAAAATTGTGCAATCCATCTATAGATTGCTCCAGAAAGATGTGAAGTTTGATTTTGACGAGCCATGCAAAAGTGTGTTTAATGAACTCAGGGAGTGACTTATTACAGTGCCGATTATTTAGCCACCGAAATGGGACATGCCCTTTAAGTTGATGTGTGATGCTTCAGATTATGTAGCTAGCATCGTGCTGGGTCAAAAAGTGGACAAGGTACCTCATGTTATTTATTATGCGTCCATGATACTTAATGATGCCTAGAAAAATTATTCTATGATGGAGAAGAAGTTTTTAGCGGTCATCTTTGGATTCGAGAAGTTTTGGTCATACCTATTGGGGACAAAGGTGATAATCTATTCAGACCATACAGCTCTGAAATATTTGGTGAACAAGAATAAAGCCAAGCCAAGATTAATTCGATGGATTTTGCTTCTTTAAGAATTCAATTTGGAAATCTGTGATAAGAAAGGACCTGAAAATTTGGTGGCCGATCACCTAAACAGGATCACTCTAAGTACTGCATCTGATGTTCTTCATGACAAATTTTCAAATGAGAATCTTTTCACAATTCAACAGGTAATTCCATGATATGCGGACATAGTAAACTTTTTAGTAACTAAGTTTTTACCTAGTGATTTATTTAGAGCTGAGAGAGATAAAATCAAGCAGGAGGCTAAATATTAAATTTGGGATGAGCCTTACCTTTGGAAATTTTATTCTGATCAGATTGTTAGGAGATGTGTCACAGATGATGAAATTTCCTCTATTTTACATTTTTGTCATTTATTTGTGTGTGGGGGAAACTTTGGTCCCAAAAGTATTGCTCAAAAAATTTTGGAATGTTGATTGATTTGGCCTAAGTTATTTTATGACTCTTACATGTTTTGCAAGTCTTGCCGATTATTGTCAAAGAATAGGTAACTTAGGATATAGAAATCAAATGCCACTCATGAGCATTCTGATATGTGAGATTTTTTATGTTTGGGGAATATATTTTATGGGTCCTTTTCCTTCCTCCTTTGGTAAAAACTACATTTTGTTAGCTGTGGATTACGTTTCAAAATAGGTTGAAGCTAAGGCTAATATATCTAATGATGCTAAAACTGTTATAGATTTTGTTAAATCTAATATTTTTGTCAGGTTGCGATCGAGGAACCCATTTCTGCAATAAGATTTTTGAAGCTTTGATGAAAAGATGTGGTATCACATACAGAGTCTCTACTGCCTACCATCCGTAGACAAGTGGCAAGCTGAGGTGTCCAATAGAGAGATTAAATCTATACTAGAGAAAGTGGTGAACCCAAATCGAAAGGATTGGATTTTACGATTGGACGATACTTTGTAGGCATATCGAACTGCGTACAAAACTTCGATAGGTATGTCACCTTACAAGTTAGTTTTTGGTAAGCCTTGTCATTTACCTATGGAAATAGAGCATAGAGCTTGTTGCACTGTGAAGCAGTTGAATATGGATCAAGTGGAGGTTAGTAACAATAGGAAATTGCAATTGCAAAAATTAGAGAAGATTTGTAATGAGGCGTATGAAAACGCAAAAATTTATAAGGGAAAAACTAAAATTTTTCATGATAAAATGATTTCTAGGAAACATTTTTTAATCGGACAACAAGTTCTTACTTTATCATTCGAAGCTTAAGTTATTTTTGGGAAAATTACGATTGGCTTGGACCGTTTATTATTATTAACGTTTTTTCTCATGGTGTTGTAGAAATTCAGAGTTTAAATACCTCTAAGGTATTTAAAGTTAACAGACATCGCCTGAAGCCATATTATGAGGAGCAAGTGAAAGAAATAGAGCTGGTATCTCCAACCTATTTCTGATCAGCTAAGTAAAGACATATGTCCAGCTAAAGACTTTAACAAAGCACATTCGGGGAAACTCGTAATTTTTCAGGTTTGTTTATGTTTTTATTATTTTTGGTAATTTTCTTTTATTTTCATTTTTAGGTTTAGTTCAGTTTAGTTAGGAATTTAATTTAATATTTTTAATTCTTCAATTTTAATTTTTTTTAATTATTAAAACATGAAAATTTTCATGCTTCCCATCCCCTCTTTATTTCCCCCTTCTTTCATTGATCTTTTCTCTCATTGTTTTCAACCGCAGCTGCCGCACATCCATACTCAACTCTTGGGCATTAAATCACACTTACCATCCATTAAATAATTTCTATCCTAGTCTTCATCGACAAGCCACCCACTAACCCTAACTTACGATTTCGTTGATTGCATTGTTGTCTTGTGCCATTGTAGGTTTGTTTCACAAATTAAACACAATGTCAAGGAAAAAGAGTGACTCCTGTAGGTTAGTCACTCCAATACATTTTGCTGCTGACCTCCCTCTTCCATCGCAACCCATGTCAACTACTAAACAACCTCCTATGACAGCCCACACGCAAACCACAACACATCTAGCACCACGAACATGCCAAACGACAAAGAGATGAAAAGAAGTCGAGAACAACAACAAATGGACCACTAGAATTAGAGGTTGCACATATTTCCAAATTCTAGAAGATACAACACATTTTCAACGACTCAGTGAATGGAAAATTTATCCCTATAAGTCTATTCTTTTCGAAACGCTTGAAGCATTGCATGTTTATGATCCTATCATGCAATTGATGGGTCCTATTGGTTGGAGTGTGTTTGCTAGAATTAATTGCCCTGCATATGTTGAATTAACTAGGAAATTCTATAGCACATTCCAATTTAATTGTACTGATGAGTTTAATATGTTCACGAAAAAGGTTGTTGAATTTCAATTGATGGGAAAAGAATTTGCGTTATCTATAGCTGAATTCAATGTTCATATGGGATTTGTTTCGATTGCTACAATTGAGACTGAGTTGTTTATCAATGCTAAATGTGACTATTATGAAGACTTTAATACATCGAAATTATGGAGTCAATGGTCTGTTGATACTAATCCATATAATGCTAGTATTTTTAAAAGTTCCTTTTTTAGAAACTTTTTTTGAAATCCTGCTTTTAAAATCATCCACATACTTTTGGCATACAATTTTTTGGTTCGTAAAGATGTTGCGGGAACATTGTACAAAGTAGAATTTTATTTCCTATGGTATATGAATAGGCACATTCCTATGAATTTAGGTTATTGGTTTATAACTCAATTTCAATTGATGTTGCATAAGAAATCAAAACCTTTGATCCTCGGTTCATATATTACACAATTGGCCATTAATTTAGAATTACTAGATCTTGATAATACTGACATGAATGTGGCTTGTAGTATAGAACCGTTGGATTTAAATTGTTTGAGCATGATGGAATTGTGGAATTTAGCCGTGGCTACATTTCTTTCACTATTTCGAGCCCAACCACTATTCCCACTACGAGATCATCAGCAACACAAAGTTGGGCTCCACCAGCTGAAACTGTAGCCACCAACAACGCGACACTAATTTGGAGGATCGTCTTAGTAGGATCGAACAAAAAATGTACCGTTTGGAGCACAATTGGATAACCTATTGGGAGTATGAAGGATTCCAACTGTCACATCCGCCAACATCATGATTTCAGCACTTCCATAATATAGAAGCTTTGTTTAACTTTTTTCTTTATATTTATGCTTCTTTAACATTGAGGACATTGTTGGTCTAGGTGTGCGGGAAAGAATTGGAGTTTTGTGTGTGACTATTTTTCAATTTTTGTGTGATTTTTGTTCATTTTTGCATGATTGTTGAGTGTTAAACCATGAAGCTTTGTCATATTAGTTTGGATGAGATTGAGTATATGCATGAAAATAAATTGGGCTAAGTGAGTTTTAAGGTGAATCATGTTGATTGATTGCAATAATTGATCTTATAGACTTAGTCAAAATTTTGACGTTTGAGTGATGAGGTAATGTGTGAAATTGAAGTGAATTCTTAAGTTAAACCTGTGATCGAAATTTGAACCTAAATGACATCATCTTTACGTCATTCTATTTCTTTGAATTGTGTAATGCTCCTCTATTCATGTTGCCTTCAAAACTTACACTGAAACTGTTTGAATTTATTTGATTACATAGGATATAGACATGATTAAGGCCTTCCTTATTTTTAAATCCTTTAGCTTAAAAATGAACCACCTAATTACTTTCCTTTTACACATAATTTTGAGCCTTTAACCTTGTTTTTTAATCAATCACCTTACATTGAAACCCAAAAACCTCATTAGCCTTACCCTATCACAAGTTGAATGAAGCATTGAGTAATTTGGGACTTTTGTTATATATTTTATTCTAAGATACTTTTATAGGTGCTTCTACTTATGCGTTTATAAAATTTTGTTGCTAGCAATTTCTCTTGTTTTTATTGTTTTCCCTTGTGCTTAGCGTTATTCTAAAAGAAAAAAAACAAAGGGATAAAAAGAAAAAGAAAAAAGAATAGTAGCATTAGTTAGTAATGAGTAGTTGTAGCCTTTATATTCATGTGGTTATTTTAGAATTTTAATTTGAGTGTCCCTTTCACTTGATACTTTATGAATGCTTGTGATCAACCCTTTGCCATTTTTACGTCATTTATGAACCTAGCCCCATTACAACCCTTAATAAAGTCCTTATGATCTATTAGCTCATGTAATTCGAATGAATGATAACTGGTGAATTTGCAAGCCTATAGTAGTGCAATCTATTAGAGAGAGATTTGAGTGAAACACTTTAACCTTAAACACTTGAGTTTAAGAGAAAAATCTATGAGAAGAATTCACTTTGATTTCATATTTACTTTTGAACAAAGATGTCTTATTTTGACTTTATTTATTTGTGTCGGCGAAAAGTGATTATGATATGTGTTGCAACTTAAGTCCTACTAGCCCAAGTTAATAGACTGTATGCACTTAATCTTATAAAGGATGAATTAACGGAGTGTAGTGATTTGACATGTTTGCTCTACGGCGAGCAAAGGTTTGGTGTAGGAGAATTTGTTAAGTTATCAATATATGCTTATTTTGTATTTAATTCTTTTTAATGTGTTGAAATTATTATTCAAAACTAATATAATTGTCTCATAATTGTTCTCATATGATATTTAACACCTTGGAGATGAAATTGAATAAAAAAGATGCAAAAGAAATGAAGAAAATTCGAAAGTCCAAGTTTGGAAGCAATTTAGTGACTAAGCGTGAGCATGTGCAAGGATGAAAAAAATCTGCAGATCTGCTTTCAAATTTAAATATGATTTGTTTTAGATTCTCATAATCTTTTAAGATCATATTGATGGAGATTCACAATGTGAACACGTGGGAGAGGTGATCTGCAAGAGAGGATGGAAAAGGAAGGGATCGAGGCATTAAAAGGGAAAGAACGTGACTGTTCACGTCAGCTGTAATTTTAGGATAGTTTGACAACTTTTGTAGATTTTTCCTTAGGCTACCTTTAAATTTATGTTTCATTTTTGTGGGTATTTTCAAATTTCTAAGAAAGATCAGGGATGGAGACTCGTGATGTTGTTATTTCTTTGATTTCTACTTTCGTTATGAACAGCTAAACTTATTTTATTGGTTGAGGGGAACCTTGTTATCACCTATTATGCGTGAGATGTTTGAATAAAGTTTTTTCGTTGATGAATATTGAATATCTTCTGCATTACTTTTTCTAATTGAATTTATTGATTTCTAAGTGCACAACTAGTGATTGATTTATTCAATAGCTAGATTAATGAAATATGACGTTCAGTTTTGTTAATTGACAGTAGCAATTAGAATTACCTTCTTTACGTTAGAGTTGAAAATTCTAAGGAGAAATTCATCTTGATTAATTGCATGTCGTACATGTATTATCTAGCTCATTGGTTTCTCGATTCTTATAGCTATTATCCAATTGAACCTACGATCGTATCTAGGTTATTGCTTGATAAGAATGCTAGGATACATGTTTCTAGTCATTTACACTTGAGAGAAAACATCCCTCATTGAATGTTTATTAATGACTAAAATTTTATATCGAGGATCCATTTTAGTATGATAACATCGGTGACCCGAAACCAAGGTTTTTTTATTAAATTTTTAGATCCAATTATTTCTATTGATTTGTGATTTTTATTATTTTTTTCTTAAATTGTTGTGAATTGAAAATCCCCCCCCCCATTTCGTTACATTGTTATCGTTTTTGAACTCGTAAACCCTTTACCATTAATATTCCTCGTGGAAACAATATCCACTTACCACTGCTACATTAATTTGTATTAACAAAAGTTGATTTCTTTTTTAATTTGGTTGCAGGCGACAGCAGTACCAAATACCCACTACTTTGGATCCCAATTAATCCTTAAACAACACCAAAGAACTAAGTTATATGTGGTATAAAAATGAAGTAATAAAACTATAAAGAGGTTTGCGTCTATAATAAAATAAGAACATATCGAGAGATAATACATTGAGTCCTTACTCTGTGTCTTTGCACTCGTTTATATCCATGACTTTGTTAAAGTTAAGGTTAGAAGATGAGATAAATTGAACCTTAATCTTGGCTTTATAGCCGTGCATATCATTGTAAAAGAACCTACGTCATTGGTGAAAAGATATAAATACAAAGCTATTGAACAAGTGTATTATATTAAAAATGAAATTGTCGTTTTCATAGGGCCTATTTTGTGTTAAAAAGCGTTGATAAGCATCCAACTTCATCCTTCTTCTTTGTACTTTGTGATTGTCCGTCCATCCAGGTAAGTCATCCAACTATTGTGAATCATATGTTCTGCTTTAATAGTACAAGTATTTGGGTTTAGGTTTTGTGTGAATGCAAAGGATGTCTTAGTTTTGTTTTGTTGTTTAGAATATTCTTAGAATCATTAATGAGTAGATGTATGGATGATCCTTTGCATAATAAACCCCTAGGATGGTATATAGGTTGGAAATACTTACATTAGTAAGTACAATATTATTTATTGTGTGTTGTTTTTTTTCTATAAAATAGAGTTAAAAGGAACTACATGGAGAATAGTATGATAGGATCAAACTCTACAAACTAACACATTATAAGGAAGGTGAAGGCTGAATGATTGAAAAAACGCACAATAATTATGTAACTATAAAAATTTGTTTAATTTTTATGTTTATTTATTAATTTAGTATTAACGAATAATATTTGAGTTGAATATAGTTTTTTAATTTTAAAATAAGATGTAGGAGTTGTTGCAAACATGAATATTTGATAGAAATGAGTCAAATGTAGATGATTTGCAACAATTTTTTTATTGCAACAACATGCTTGGGGCATAATTCTGCTACATCGGGTTTAGGCCAAAGCCAACTTTTTCATTGCAACAATGTGCTTGGAACATAATCCTGCTACATCAAAGGTCTTGGGTTTAGGCCAAAGCCAACTTCTTCATCCTCATCAAGACTACAGTGTGTTCAACATCTTGAAGAGGACAACCAGTCACTTCTTGCTAAATTAGAACATAATGAAAAAAAGTTGACCAAGCTTGAAAAGTTGGTCCAAAATATGCTTAACCCAAATTATGTAAGTAGTGATGATGAAAATGATTCTTAGTCATTCAACTAATATTTGTATTTTTATTATGTATTTAAGTTTTTTTGAAATTGTAATTAACATCTTGTAAATGATCATATTGAATGATATTTTAATTTCTATATACAATGTTTCTAATTTTTCATTATTTTTATTATATTTTTGCGTAATAAATTGTACAACATCTAAATATTACATATAATAATATCTATTAAAAATCTCATCAATAATTACAATCTACATGATACAACATTTAGTTAAAATGTATAGCCTAAAATTTCAAAACGCCCCTAAAAATATTTGACTTTCTGAAAACATCGCCAATAAGTTTTCGCTACACTTCCATTTCGTAGCTAAAAGTTTTTAACTAATGTAGATAAAAACTTCTAGCTACATTTTTAGAAATGTAGCTAATAAGTTTTAGCAAGGAAATGGAAGCATAGCCCAAACTTATTGGTGACAATATAGTAAAACATCGCCTATAATTTTTTGCTACAAAAATTATTTGTAGCAAAAGAGTATTAGCCACAATCGCCTATAATTTTTTGCTACAAAAATTATTTGTAGCAAAAGAGTATTAGCCACAATTTGATGAAAACGTTGTATATAGTCTTTTGCTACGAAAATTTTGCAAAGATTTCTGCAACGATTGTAAATCATCACGAATAAGTATTAGTGACGATTTTGTAAGATTTAGGTCGAAAGTTTTTGTGCTAAATGTGTCCTCTATTGTCGTGCAGTATAATAAAGTTTTGTGATTGACTAGAAATTGCTATAACAATAAGCACTTGGAGAATAAAGGGTTCGGGCATATATGAAGAACAATATTATTTATGAGGTTAAGTGGAAGAAATACCTAAACTTTGTCTCGTTCAAGCTTACTTCGCCTTTCATAAAAGAAATACAAAATAGTGAGTTAAGGGGATTTGATCTCCATAATTTTTGCTATTTTCTTCTCCAAAACAATACAACAAGTTATCTGGGCCGCACTAGTACTGTGTTATTGAGTTTTGCAGTTGTTGCATCTTATGTGATGGGTGTTATGGCTGGAAAACGCTAATGATGGTGAGTGAAAAAAAACAAACAAACAAACCATGCTCTCGCTACGTTGTTGTCTGGGCAATTGTAAGAAGCAATTGGTGTAGAAAATCAGTTTCTAGTCACGACAAAAGCATGATCAGAGAAGGCTATAGCATTGTTTAAATAGATAATTTTAAATTCCTAGTTTAAAACATAATTTTAATCACTTCCATTTCCTAGTTTAACTAAGTTCCAAACATAATTTTAAATTCAAAATCAATTCTAAATTAAATAAATTATTTGGTTAATGTGAATAAGATTAATAATTATTTCTTTATTAATTTGGATAATAAGTTTCTTAATTTATTACAAAAGGTAATTTTCTCAATTAAACTTGAAAAGGCATTCTCATTTATTAATTAAGAAAATTGAGTTTTCATTAATATTTTTGAAAATATTTTTCTAATTTATTAAGGAATAATTTTCTAATTAGTTGAGAAACTAATATTTAAATAAATAATCTAAAGGTCTGTTTTAATTAAAATATGCTATGTGCTTTCGAAAGTAGTTTCTTTAATATTAAAAATAATTTTTTAATTAAGGAAAGTTATTTCTAATTATATTTAAAATAGTTTTTTTTGGATTAGATTAGAATGTCTTACTAGTTAAATTTTTTGAAAAGGAATTTTTTAAAAATTATAATAAGTAAGAAGTGTAATTTATTGAAAATTATTTTCAAATAATTTTACAAAAAGTCAAGATAATTGAAAATCAAAATTAAATTTTTATTTAGAATAGAAACTTAATTTATTTAATAATCAATAGGTTTAATCTAATTTAATTATCTAAGAAATTAGAAATATCATTTTGGATTATGGTGATCAATAATTAGAATCAAACAAGTATTAATATTTTATGCATACAATTTAATTATTTTTGCTAATTGAATTGCATGCTCTCTTTTTTATAAATCTTTGGCTTATTATGGGTGCATATTGAATTGCATGTTTATATGTATGATATTAATATAAGCATGTTTTGGTTTAAAATGACCATTGAAATTAAATTCTTCATTAAATACAAATACATGTTTAAAACATGATTGTTGCGTGTCATTATTATAAGAGTAAACTATAGTTTTATTTATTGTTAGGCTTGTTGAGCAAATTCAAAGCTACTTTTTAACTCAAATATGTTTGGTCTTATAATAATGGGTCCTATTTAACTAAGTTTATGTGAGTTAGACAATAAACTTATGATCATATAATTTAGAGGTAGGGTTACAAATAAGATTTAAGATATATCTTGACGAGAGCTTTCATCTAACAAATATAAGAACTATATGAGATGTGATTGATAAATTTTTTTACCTAATTTAAGTTTAGTTAATTTGATGAGCAACTTGAGATCAAATAAATTTGAATAAGATCCTTGCTTACTTAAGAGATCATAATAATCTTTTAGAAATAATAGTGAGAACTATTATTTTAAATAAAATAGTTGGAGTAACCAAATATATGATAAAGTCCTAATCGTATTCAACTGTCAAGAAAAATGACCAATTACTTTCTTTTCTTACATTTATATTTTATTTTACGTGAAAATTACCTTCAATTAGTATAGTTGATGCTAAGTTTTGGTAAACTAAAATTATTGGACACAAGTTAGGTTTTAGAAAAGCCGTCAAAGTTAGAAAAAAAATTTATATCCATAGTGTGATTTTGCCGTAATCGGTATTGAAGATTTTGGTGACAAAGTTTTAAAGATATATCAATATCATATAAATGACAAAATGTAATTATGTTTTAAGATGAATAATGTCTCATAAACTTTAATAGCAATATATAAGATGGATGTCTATGTCGTGATTACAAAATGCAAATACTTAATTCAAAGAGTTAGAATTGAAAATTATAGTGCCTTAACGGAATTGTTACATTGAATTTATCCTACTACAAGCATAAACATGGACCAGAATTGAAGGAATTTTCTATAGTATGATAATAGTTGTCATTAGAAGAAAAAATAATTTCATGACATTTCTTTCCAACATATGATATGATAAAGATTATATTTTCAGTATTTGATACTGAATTTAGATCCTAAGTTAGATAATTGAGACTATCCTTTTATATCATGTTAGTTAAAACAACATAATGAGAATCATATAAAGTTAAATACAAGGATATATTTATCCTTTTAATTATGAATCATATGGAACTTGTTAAACTTGTTAGATTGAAGAATAACCAAATCAACATTTGGTAAAAAGATGATGGCATTAAATTGTTAAATTTTATACATATGATGTGTTATAGGTAATAATAATTCATAAAAGGATCAATACTTGTATTTCATTGTATTTACTAATAATTTTATATGATATCATCATATATATTAAATGAAAATTGATTTAAAACTTTGAAAATTCAAAGGGTTTAAATTTGTGTAAGAATTAAACAATGAAAACTTAGATGAGATCGATATGGTGAGATGTAATTAATTTTTTTTGGATATATACAGATGAGATTCTCTAGTAAATTCTTTCACAATTAAATTTTATAATAGCACTTTATGTATAAGGAGGAAAATGCAATGTTGGATCCTTATAAAAGAATGATTCTTAAATGAGTAGTACAAGTGAGATTTAACTTGAAAAGTTCAAATCTCACATCAATACGTGTAATTAAAACTAGTGCCTTTGTTGATACATTTGATGTATAGTTGAAAGATTATGTAATGTTGAAAGATTCACTTTTATGATGAATTCAAAGAGTTTGTGTTTGGAGATGATTATAGATTTATCATTTCTATAAGAAAGTTAATGAGAGCGTGGTTGTATCCTTTTAGTGGGAGTGTCTCAAGACATATTGCTCATAGAGAAAAAAATTTATAATTGTAATAACTAAAATTATGATAGTTCAAAAATAACTCTTGTTAGATATGAAAAAGGTAATAACTTAATTATAGGAATTAAATTTATACAGATAGATATAGAAATTGTTTACATATTCTAGTCCAAGTGTATAAACAATATATTAAAGGAGTTTAATATTTGAGAAATGTGATACTTAAGAAGTATTTAGGTATCCATTATCCTATAATGAGTTGATATTTGAGTTTAAGCTTATATAGATATTAACTTTAAAAGTAAGTCTTAGTTAAGTTATAATATACTTATAACTATTATTTTGAGATTAAAAAGGTTTCAATGTAGCATTACTTAATAATTACTAACCAAGCCTTAGTACATTATTCATTTAATAAAAATGATTATTTGGATTAAGAAGTTTTTTAGAGAAATTGGTATAGTTCTTTGCATGGTTAAAATAGTAATATAATATCAAACAATAGAGCTATAGGGCATGCAAAATGAGCTAAGATTCATCAAAGGTCTAAGTATCTGTTTGGGCAATTTCTCTTAATTATAATGATAATTAAAATGAAATTTATAAGATTTAAACAAATTCTCACTATATAAAATTTTGTAGATCTCTCTTACTAAGTTATTGTCCTAATAGTAATATAATCGTGAAAAAGTATTATGGTATAAGATACTTAAATGCTTAACTAAGTTTAAGTGAGAGATCGTTAGTTTATTTCTTACATCCAATCAATTAGTTGTAGTTTTGGTGACATAATTATATAAAGGCATTCTTTATCTTTTGCTTATTGTTTAATTGCTAATATATAAGATAATCATAGGATAAATATACATATAAATGAAATTATAATGAGAAATATTGCATTTACATATTGCTTCTAAATTGTTCTAGCCATTGTTCTATTAAGATTGGACAGTATAAAAAGACTAGTACATATTATATTTCTTCCCTATAAACACTACAAGAAGAAAGGCAATTTCTGACAGAAACTGCCAGCGGAAAATGAAGTAATTCCATCGGTAAGTTTATTATCGACGGAATTATGCGACGGAGTGAAACGTCGGTGTGACTACGGTCGGTATCTTTTACCCACGATAGGACAATGCGATCGGTATTCATATATTGACGGTCCGTTGGTATAGTTGGCAGGAATATTCCGACGGAGCTGTCGGTATATTTGGTGGGAATTAACCGACGGATCCGTCGGTATATCTGGCAGGAATATACCGATGAAGTCGTCGGAATATTTGGTAGGAATTAACCAACGGAGCCGTTGATAAATAATTACCGACGGTACCGTCGGTAAATTCCTACCAAAAATTACATATGGTTTTATTTCCATCGGTAATTACAAACTCCCCTTAATTTCTTAATCCAAAGGTGGAAGCTGTTAGATCGCTGAAGTCACCTTTAATTCTCTATAAATGTGTTGTTGAATGACAATT
>JANVCQ010000003.1:31531184-31546415 GCA_025531925.1 Erythroxylum plowmanianum
TTCTTCTTCTTCTTCTTCTTTCAACCGAAAGTCTCCCACTCTCCTTTCTCTTTGATAGTGTCGTGAGCTTCTTTCTTAAAAGACTTAGGTAAATTGTTTCTTAAACTTAAAAACCTAAGTCAAAACTACGTAGTTTTATTAAAACTCTTCTTTTTCCTTGCAATTTTTGTGGCTTTCCCTATTCATACGACCACTTCACTATTTGCTTCCTTTCTTCTTCTTAGCCTTTAACCGTATAAACATTTGTGGACTTCCTAAATTGCCCTTACACCATCTTATTCTTTTTCTAATAACTTATCAAAATTCTAATTTTAACTAAATCCCTTCATTTAATTTCTATTAGCTAAGCACTAAAGACCCCAAATTAATTACTAATGGGATTTAGGCAACTAAACTGCAAAAATAATTTAAACATGCTAAGGAGGAATCGGGACCCAACATTCTTGTACCATACGATGGAACCCAGAAGCTTGTTGACTGCAAATGAGTCTTTAAGACCAAGTTTAAAGCAGATGGATCTCTTCTTAAGCACAAAGCATGACTCGTAGCGAAGGATTATCAACAAGCTCCTGGCGTAGATTACGGAGAAACCTTCAGCCCTGTGGTTAAAGCTACAATTATTTGAATTGTGCTTACCATAGTCATAACCTTCAACTGGGAAATAAAGCAATTAGACGTGAACAATGCGTTCCTCAACGGTTACCTTCAAGAAGATGTCTATATGAAGCAACTGCAAGGCTTCTGTGATCCACATCGTCCGCATCACATATGTAAGATTGTGAAAGCAATCTATGGACTTAAACAAGCACCCCGTGCTTGGTTTGATTGACTAAGATTCACTCTCCAAAAATGATATATCCTTATTCTATCTTCGCACCGACAAACTTGTTGTGCTGGTTCTAGTCTACGTGGATGACATTTTGGTGACTGGTAATGACTCACACTATCTTGAAGTTTTTGTTCGTAAGCTTAACTCTAACTTTGCTTTGAAGGATTTGGGTTCTTTATATTATTTTCTGAGAGTTGAAGTTCAAAGAGACAATACTGGCATCTATTTGAATCAAGGGAAATACACATTAGATGTACCGAAGTGCTTCAACATGGCTAATTGTGTTGTTGTGCCAACTCCTATGGTAACCGAGCGAAAGTTCTCGAGTCAACATGGTCCTCTCATGACTGATCCTTCTCTCTACTGCAGAGCAATAGGGACTCTTTAATATCTCACCACAACCAGACCTGATATAGCCTTCTCGGTTAACAAACTGAGTCAGTTTATAACTCAACCCACTGAAACACATTTTCAATGTGTAAAACATATTTTTAGATATCTGAAAGGCACACTTCAGCTGAGCTTGCATATCAAACCAGTAAGGAGTTATCAACTGGTAGCATTTATAGATGCAGACTAGGCAACCGATGTAGATGACAGAAGATCTATAGCCGGAACTTGTATCTATTTAGGAGATAAACTGATTTCCTGGATTTCTCGCAAGCAAAGAGTTGTCTCAAGATCCAGCGCTAAGTCAGAATATAGAGCCTTGGCAGATGGTGCTGTTGAAATAAAATGGATTGTTTCGATGTTAACAGAACTTGGAATCATCCTAAAACAGCCATCGATGATGTGGTGCGACAATCTCAGTGCAAAGGCTCTTGCGTCCAACCCTGTACAGCATGCTAGAAGTAAACATATAGAAATTGATATTCATTTCATCCGCGACATGATCTTGAGAAAAGAAGTTGATGTTTATCATATACCATCCTCACTTCAAGTCGCTGATTGTTTGACGCAGGCTTTAACTCACCCAGATTTTCTGCATAATAGAAACAAATTGAGACTATGTCTTGCATCGTCCAGTTTGAGAGGGAATACTATAATATAATATAAATGCACATTCATCATTAATACTGACAACCATAAAGTTAAAATAAACCATACATGTATATGGTTGATATTCTCCACTATACCAGATACTCTTATGATAAGTATATATATCACACCAAGCACGATTTGAGAGGTGTGATCAGCATTATTCACTTTTTTTTGTTATATTGCTTTTCTCTTTCTAGACAAACTTCATATCATCAACGTCAAAACCAGCTTATCAAAAAGTAATGACCCAATTCTTCCATTTAACTAAATCATAAACTTTCGTACTACAACTTTGGACTCAACTAATTACTTTGAAGCCGTTCTTACTGCCTCTAATCTTTAGGGTTACATCGACGACTTCATCTTCCCACCTCTAATACTAAACCAAACTCCACTCTGCCCACTTTTAAACATAAAAAATGGCAAAAACTGCCTCACCTTGTATACTGCTTCCCTCCCCAGATCAATAGCGCAGCTCACCATCGAATGCTCCACAGCCTGGGTGGTTCTAGAACAACATTTTCTTGCAGCTGTCAACCTCTTAGCATTCTATTCTTGGTCGAAAATTACGTACATACACACAAAAAAGGCCTCGCTTCTGTCACCAAAATCCTCACGTTTGTCTACAACACTGTCGATGATCTAGTTGCCATTGGAGACCAGATATCAAACGATTCCCTGGTCCTCTTCACCCTCAATGGCCTCCCGATCGAGTGCGAATCCTTCATCACTATCATTGATCATTGTGAAGCTCTAATTTTTTCGCCGAATTCCGTGCCAAATTTCTCCTCCATAAGCAATGACTACTCTCCTTTCACACTTCTTCACATGTGTTCATCTTTTAAACGAGTTTACGTTGGAGGGCGGCAAGTGTCCATTTTTTGATAATAAAGCAATACTATTGCATGATTTTTTTGGTGTCTCAGTGTCGTAGAAGTGACAACTAAAAGGATAAATTTGATAAAAGATCAATTAATTTAGTCTTTAGTTTTGTCTAAATATGTACGTACAAAGTATGTTTTTATTCTTAAAATTTGTATTGAAGTCTAACTTAACCATTTATTACTATTGAAAATAGCCCTTCAAATTTTTTGAATTTTGTCTACAAATGTTAATGTTTTTTAAGTTTGGAGGGCCCATCAATGTCATACTGACATTCAAAATGCCAACTCTCTATATAAAGCCATTTAATTTGAGAATTTAGTGTTCGAAACTCAATATTCTCCAATTAAATCCTTTATTATCACCATTTTATTTTGAAACGTCAATAAAAGAAGATTGAGAATAAGCGTATTTCATACAAAATGGTCATTATTAGGGATGGTCCCTAACAACACTACCCGAACTCATTCCAAAACTCTTTCGCCTGAACTCAAAACAGAACCCAAATTAATTAGGCCTAAGTTGTTTACTTTTAGGTTGGGTTGGACTGAACTTTGAGCGGACTTCCATTCCTAGTCATTAGCAAGCCAGCCCTAACACTTGGTGCTGAGGCGATGGTACGAGATATGATGTCATTAGCTTTTCTTTCATAACCAAACACTGACAGCATAGGTCACTAACATGGGGTCAAGTTGGTCCTGTGTTGACTTAGTAACTCCTTTGTTGTGCATCCAAAGGTTCACCTTATGAATATGAGCATCAAGTTCATTAATACGATTCTGTATTTAAGATGTGTTGTAGAACATGGTCCTCATCGGTACGGTGTTCTTCTTGTGGCAAATGGTGTCAAGAAGTAGAATGCACAATGGTGGAACATGGAAGGAACATAAGGTCGAGTTTGATTGTTTCTGTTTGTTTTGAGGTAGAATGCATCAGTAGGCTACATAGCTTAGAACACAATCCCATCTTAGTTAACATGGGACCATGTTTAAACCGTGTTTGTCCAAAATTACTTAAAAAATTCTCCATCTAAGCTCCAACTTGTTTAAATTTTTTCTTTCTTTATTTGGGAGCTAAAATAAGGCATGTAATTAAACAGACTATAAGCTATATTAAATATCAAATCCTATAAAATCATTAAAATGCAAGTAATCTCATCAAAATCATGATAAAAACATAACTGAATTAGCACTTACTAATAACCATAATGGTTTTGTTCTGAGTTGTTGCTTCCAGATCATTTGTTGCATCTACTAAAAGAGGTTCATTAAAATTTTCATACACAAAAATAGATTGGTGAATATATTCGATATTTAGCATAAAATTTCATTGTATTCATTGATAACGAACTTCTATCTAGTTAGTTTCCATTTTTTTAATTTTTAGTTTAAATGGCCTCCATTGATGACTAAGCAAAATTTCTTTACTCTCCATCGTCATTTAATCTCCTGATCTTCAAAGTTTCAGGAAGATTTCTCTACCGTTCCACCTCTAGACAAATCCGTGCATAGCCAATTCTTCTAAGGCTAGTTGTAGTCTTGTATAGGCAAATTGGTTTGCCTAAAGAATTAGCTAAATAACTCAACCTTGTGGTTAACTAGTATTCTAAAGGAATATTACGATAGTCAACCTAAATAGAGATTTGTTACAAGCTTTGCTTACCTGACTTCCATCTTTTAAGAGATATATATTTGGTATTAAAATTCCAAAGGCACATATCCAAAACTTTAAACATACTAGTATCACTGCTAAAATTGAATAAAAAGAAGTCTTATTATGATATAAGAGTCTTCTCTAACCTCATTTCCCCTATATTGCTTCAATTCATGCTTGTATTTAGGGGAAAGAAGGAATTTTATTAATGAATTATCCTCTTACAGTGGATAACTGTTTGTTAGCACCAACTTTCAGTATCTCTATAGGAGAAGATATCATAGTCGAGTCTAAACTTAGAGCTTAGGGTATAAACCTATGGTTTTTAAATGGAGAGTGATCTCCTATAACCTAATTCCATAATCTTCTATAGGCCTCTTAAGAGAAAATAGGTTCGAAGGAAAAGGCAAAGATAGGATGAGCTACTTTAGTAAGAGCTAGTAAAGAAGAGGGAGACTTATAGAGAAAGGGTAAAGCAAGGAAAGGATTGGCTAAAGTGGAAATGGAAGACATAGACTAATGAGGGAGAGAAGAAGAAGCAAGTTAGGAATGAGATACTATTTAGGTTAAGTAAAAAGGAGTAGAAGAGGGGAAGATAACCATATGTACTAAACTAAGGTTAGGGAGTTAGGAGGGACATAATGAATAACGGTGTGTAACAGCCCAGACCACCCGCTCACAGATATTGTCCGCTTTGAGTTGCCCCTCAGGCCAAACCCCTCATGGTTTTGCTCTTTCCACCTTGAGAAAATGCGTTTTAGGGAGAGAGATATCTATAACCTTATTAGGCATTCTTCGTTCTCCTTTCCAACCGATGTGGGATCTCACAATATCCACCCTCTTAGGGCCCAGCCTAGCTGGCACAACGATTCAGGTACCAACTTTGATATCATTTGTAATAGCTCAGATCACTTGTCTATAGATATTGTCCGCTTTGGGTTGCCCCTAGGGCCAAAGTCCTTACAGTTTTGCTCTTCCTACCCTTGGAAAAATGCATCTGAGGAGGAGAGGTATTCATACCCCTATAAGGCATACTTCGTTCTTCTTTTTAAAATCGTGAGGGGTTTGGCCCTAAGGGCAACCCAAAGCGAACAATATCTATAAGCGGGTAGTCTGAGATGTTACAAATGGTATCAGAGCTAGCTTCTGACCCATTGTACTAGCGTAGGACGTTGGCCCCTAATGGGGCTGGGTCCTAAAAGGGGGTGGATTGTGAGATCCCACATCAGCTGGAGAGGAGAACGAAGTATATCTTATAAGATTACGGATATGTCTCTCTCACAGACACACTTTCCCAAGGGTGGGAAGAGCAAAACTCTGAGGGGTTTAGCCCTAGGGACAACCCAAAGCGGACAATATCTGTGAGTGGGTAGTCTGGGCTATTACAAATGATATCAGAGTCAGTACCCGAATTGTTGTGCCAGCAAGGCTGGGCCCTAAAGGGGTGGAGAGTGTGAGATCTCACATCTATTGAAGAGAAGAATGGAGTATGCTTTATAAGGATATGGATATCTCGCCCCCTAAGACGCGTTTTCGCAAAGGTGAGAAGAACAAAACCGTGAAGGGTTTAGCCCTAGGGGCAACCCAAAGTGGACAATATCTGTGGGCGGGTCTGGGTTGTTACACGGTGAATGTACAATTATGGGCAAGGAAGTAGGCCTAAGAGTTAAGAAAGGGACAAAGGATAGCCATTAGGAGAGTTAATTGTTGGGCTAGAGCTTTCGAAGGAAAAGCTAAGAGGTGAGGCTCTTCTTCTTGCCAGGTTTGGTTCCATTCCTCAAAGAAAAAGAAATAGGTTTTGGCTATAGGTAAAAAACATTTACTAGTAACTGTTAATTAAAATGGGTAAAGTAAATAGAATTTAACCTAAAAAAATGAAAAAGGAGAAAGATGTTTCATGCAAAGGGGTTAGTGAGAGGAGAGAGGAAATTCTCTCACTTGCTTATCTTTTTTCAATATATATTCTCTATTAGTATTAATTTGAAAAATACTTGTATAAACTGGAATGACACTTTCATAAAAAATTTTAAATGTCATTAAAAAATCAATTACTAATTATAGAGAATTAATATAACTGGACTCAATGGAGTATAAACTAAATCTATATTATATTTCCAATCAAAACATTGTATGGTGAAGGAAATAAATTATACCTAAAAGATCATGCAAGGAAACTTTTTACTTACATTGTGTATTAAATTGAATAATTGTCTCTAAGAGGAGTTACAATGGTTTGTATAACAACTGATATATGTTGACAAAACATATATTCATTATACTTTTACTACATAGTTTTCATCAAAGCGTTTTAATGCTTCCATAACCAACTGGTGAAATTCAAGTTTGTTAGATGCCCATCTCAATTCGTTTTCTTAGTAAAAGTCCCTTAGTTTCTTTCTCAAGAAGCTACCTTTAAAATATTATAAATGGTGTAGTTCTCCTTCCATACCACCACATTCCTTAACATCACAAACATGATTTATGATAAGAAGAATTTAACCTAGTCTGGAGGAGATAAGATGTTCTAGCTCATCGCATTCCTTCAGTGGATTCATAGTTCCAACTATTAGCTACTTTATTTCCCTTATATAGGACGAGAAGCCATATATTAAGATTCCAATGTCCTAAAATGTGTTCCTAAAGATTATAGCATTCCCAGGTATGGTTGTCTTGAAACATGTCCTTAAAGATTATAACGTTCTTTTCTCTCCATATATCATATACGACACATACAAATGCAATCTTAATGATGATGTAATATCCTTTCAACATTTGGTGAGGCTATATTGCCTATAGAACAAAACTTTTCCATTAAAGCTATGAATAATAATGACTGCATATCTATTGAATCTTCAACCAAAGAGCTTAAAGCTCGATATGTGACAAGAGCCTCAAGCTCAGTTGTGAACATATCAATATCTACTAAGCGATATGGGACATTATCTAATTTAGTTCGGTATCTACAAGGGATATGGGCCAACTTAGTATCCACTAAGGGATATGGGTCAGCGAAAAAAGCACTCGGTCACAACAAAGTAATAAATTGAAAGTGAGTCTCATGTGCACTGCATATGCCTGATATGAATGATTATAATGATTTGAATGACTTCTGAATGTGAATTATGTTGAATGTAAAATGTGAAATGATTGATCTAGTGTACGTGATTCAATATGATTATTAGAGAAGTGATGTGAATTACGTATTATGTGATTGAGTGACCTATATAGGATAGTCACTCACTGAGTTTGCAAAAACTCACCCAAAATTTGCAATATCTTTTAGGCTCAAAAAAGTTACCATGTTAGACAAACGGGAGTATGGTCACTACATTCAAGTAAGAGATAGAGGTCAGGATCAATTCATGTCTGTATAAGTATTTTCTTATTTTTGTATCGAATAGAGTATTCCCTAATTTTTGTATAATGTATATTTGAATATTTATGTATTTTATAACTTTCAAAATTGGAAATGTGTTGCAAATGAGATTGATCAAAGTGTAATAATAATTGTGTTTTCGATGTTTATGAGATAAAAGTATGGGCCCGATTTGATTATTGATTTCCATGTATGTGTATGATAAATTAAAAAAATTTGTACTGAGTTTCGAGTGTTTGATTGTTTTATCAGGCCGCCCTAGCAGGATTTACACTCGGACATCACTCAGGATATCGAATACGTGTCTTTCGAGGGTAGGGTGCTACACCATCTTAGGCAAATTATTTGTAAAATTCAGAAATTGTTTTAATGTAATCTTTATATGTAAAGCATAAGCATCATTTTTGGAGCAATCATTCCAATCACTTATAAAGTGGGGTAAAGAATCAATGGTATATATTTTGGATTGAAAGTGGTCCATCTTTATATTATATTAACATTTGGTTTCAACTATGACAAATTAGTCCAATTGTATTAAATTACATGATTTACATCATTGTTTGATTTTAAATTTATGTATCTATTTGTTTTTATGCAAATATCTAATATCGATGCATAATTAATAAATTTTAAAGGATTATGTGGAACCTTTATTATTCATATTTTGTATAAAATGAGGTATCATGTGATCAATATAATTTTAATTAATTGAAGATTAGTCACAACATCTTTGGTTAATTAAAATTATATATTACGTGTTATGGATCACATATAGTAAAATGACACAAATTGCAATTAATCATATTTAAATATAAAAAATTTTATCCCACAAGAATATTTATTATATTTGCATGGTTAATTAGGATGGAATGTGATAGTTTCATCATAAAGATTATTTATGAATCTTTTAATTAAAGCTTAGACCACAGACAATTTTAATTGTTATATGATTCACATATGAAATATGATTGCATGTTTTACAATGTTAAAACATGATACATGTTTCTTTGCTTCAACAAATTTAGTGACGTAAGCATGTTTATTTGAATTTTGTGTAGTTATTCAATCTATGAATTTTTCTGATATTCGATGTGATATTCCCGAATTGAATCATGATAACTATAAAATATGGAAAAAGAGGATTCTCCTCCAATTAGGGTGTATGGAAATTGATTATGCTATTTGAAAAGATGAACCACTTGTACCTCCTAAAACTACCACTCAAGCTGAGATTGCTCTTTATGAACGTTGGGGGTGATCTAATCACCTCAACATGATGCACATAAAGACCAAAATTTATCCTAGCATTCGTGGTTCTATTGGAGAGTGTGATCATGTTAGGAATCTATTGAATACTATTGATGAACAATTTGAGTCCTCAGATAAAGCCCTAGCTAGCAACTTAATGACTAAGTTATCATCAATAAAGCTCACAAGTGTTAGAGGTATGTATGAGCACATAATACGAGTGAGGGACATTGTGGATCAACTAAGGACTCTCGAGATTGAAATGTTTGAGTCTTTCTTTGTGCGTTACATACTTAATTCACTTCCACCTCAATATGGACCCTTTAAAATCTCTTACAACACACATAAAGATAAATGATCTATCAATGACCTACCAACCATGTGTGTTCAAGAGGAAGAGAGGTTAGTAATGGAATTGGGTGAAAGTGCGCATATGGCTACAAAAGGAAGGAATAGAGGGCAAGCCAAACCAAAAGGAACTAAGATAAAAAAAGATTTCAATCCCAAGTGTTGCTTCTGCAAAAAGAAAGGGCATATAAAGAAGGATTGTGCCAAATTTAAGGCTTGGCTTATAAAGAAAGATATTTCAATCTCACTTGTTTGTTATGAATCTAATACAGTTAATGTTTGTCATAACACTTGGTGGATTGATTATGGTTCTACAACCCATATTTTCAATACTTTACAGGGTTTTCTAAACCACAGGAAGCTAGTGGGCAGTGAACAATGCATCTATTCAGGAAACAAGATGCATTTATATGTGGAAACAATTGGAACATGCAAATTATTTTTAAATTATAGTTTTGTTTGAATTTGGAAAGAACATTTTATATTCCAAGTTTCTCTAGAAATTTGATTTCAATTTCAAGACTTGTACCTGTAGGATATTCCTTTAACTTTTCAAATACATCATTTGGTTTGTATCATAGATCTAACTTGTTGGGAATGGTACAATGATTGATGGTCTTTTTTGAATTCATTTGCAAGAAAATGTTTTTCACAATACAATGCATGTCTGTAGTAATGTTGGTATTAAAAGATGTGTTATGAATGAATAATCCTCTATGTTGTGGCACCAAAGATTGGGGCATTTTCCTTGAAAGAATTTAAAAAATAGTGAATGATGGAGTACTTAATACTCTATATTTTACTAATTTTGATGTTTGTGTATACTGCATAAAAGGAAAGGGGACTAACATGAAAAAGAAAGGTGCTAAGAGGAGTTCAGACATATCAGAGATCATACATACAGACATTTGTAGTCCAAAAATGGACTTGTGTGGTCAGAAATTCTTCATCTCATTTATAGATGATTACTTGCGATATACCTTTATTTGCTTCATAACAAAAACAAAAAATTAGATGCCTTTAAGGTATTTAAAATCGAAGTAGAGAAACAATGTGGTAAGCAAATAAAGATCGTGAGATCAGATAGAGGAGGAGAATATTATCGTAGATACACTGAGGGTAGACAAGCACCTGGTCCATTTGCAAAGTTTCTTTAGGAGCATGAGATAATAGCTCAATACACCATGCATGGGTCTCCGACCAAAATGGTGTATCAAAAAGAAGAAACTGAACATTATTAGATATGGTGCAGAGTATGCTTAGTAGATCTAAACTTCCTAAATCCTTGTGACGACAGTGTATATATTATATAAAGTTCCAATCAAAGTTGTTTTTAAAACACCATTTGAGTTTTGGAAAGGTTAGAAACCGAGTTTGCGACATATACGCATTTGGAGATGTCTATCTGAAGTAAGAGTTTATAATCCACAAGAAAAGAAACTAGTTCTGAGGACTATAAGTGGATATTTCATTGGATATGCTGAAAGGTCCAAAAGGTACATATTTTATTATCCATCTCATAGTACTAGGTTTGTGGAATCAAGAAATGCAAAGTTTCTTGAGAATGACTTGATTAGTAGGAGTGATCAATCGCGAGACTTAGTTCTTAAGAAGGATCATTGTGAAATACAAACTCCTACTTCAAGTTATAGATTGATTGTCATTCATAGCATCCTTCAAGTCAAATGGGTGGTGAACAACCAATTATTGAAGTTCCACAAGCTACTGATGACAATCTAGTAGATTTGATTGTTCACCAATCACCAGAGGTTGTTAAGCAACCAGTTGTACAAGCTCCTCCTCAGGAGGGCACTAATACAACATTAAAAAGATCAACTAGAGAGACGAAATCAACAGTACTTAGTGATATATTGTGTATTTACAAGAATTTAACTATAATATTAGAGCCGAAAATGACCCTGAAATGTTTTCACAAGCCATGAGTTGCAATGAATCTCAATTGTTGTACAGTACCATGGTAGATCATATGAATTCTATGGAATCCAACAAAGTCTGAGATCTTGTCAATTTGGCTAATGGTGCAAAGGCCATTGCATGTAAAGGGGTCTTTAAGACAAAAAAGGACTTATTAGGTAACATTAAAAGATATAAAGCTAGACTTGTTGTCAAAGGATTTACTCAACAAGAAGGAATCCATTACATAGAGACCTTTTCTCCTGTATCTAAAAAGGATTTCTTACAAGAGATTATGGCATTAGTTGCCCATTTTGATTTGGAACTACATCAAATAGATGTGAAAACATCCTTCTTAAATGGAGACTTAGAGAAAGAAGTTTATATGAAACGACCAGATAGATTCTCCTCTAGTGATGGTGAGCATTTGGTGTGTAAGCTTAAGAAATCCATATATGGACTAAAACGAGCCTCTCGTCAATGATATTTGAAATTCCATGATATTTTCTCTTCATATGGTTTTGTAGAGAATATCATGGATTAAT
This sequence comes from Erythroxylum plowmanianum, assembly GCA_025531925.1. Classification (NCBI taxonomy): domain Eukaryota; kingdom Viridiplantae; phylum Streptophyta; class Magnoliopsida; order Malpighiales; family Erythroxylaceae; genus Erythroxylum; species Erythroxylum plowmanianum. The sequence continues at coordinate 31,543,021 of JANVCQ010000003.1, forward strand.
GCATATATCTGAAAGTTAGTGGAAGTAAAATTTGTTTCCTTGTTCTATAAGTGGATGATATTTTACTTACCACAAAAGACGAAGGTTTGCTATATGAGGTGAAACAATTTCTCTCTAAGAATTTTGATATGAAGGATATGGGTGAGACATCTTATGTTATTGGAATTAAGATCCATAGGGACAGATCTTAATACATTTTAGGTCTATCCCAAGAAACCTATATCAATAAGGTCTTTGAAAGATTTCGGATAAAAGATTATTCACCGAGTATAGCACCTTTTGTGAAGGGTGATAGGTTTAATTTGAACCGGTGCCCTAAAAATGAGCTTGAAAGGGAAAAAATAAAGAATATTTCATATGCTTCTGCAGTAGGGAGCCTAATGTATGCTTAGGTCTGTATAAAGTTTGACATTGCATTTGTTCTTGAAATATTGGGAACATATTAGAGTAACCTAGGTATAGACCACTAGAGAGCTGCCAAAAAGGTGATGAGTTACCTTCAAGGGACCAAATATTATTACATGCTTATGTATAGACGAATTGATAATCTCAAAGTAGTTGGCTACTCGGATTCAAACTTTACCGGTTGTGTTGATTCACGAAAGTCAACATCTGGATATGTGTTTATGTTTACCAATGGAGCTGTATCCTAGAGGAGTTCAAAGCAGACTTTAACAACTACTTCTACCATGGAGGCTAAGTTCGTTTCTTGTTTTGAGGCCACATTATATGGTGTATGGTTGAAGAGTTTCATATGTGGGCTTAGAATTGTGGATTCCATTTCTAAGCCATTAAGAATCTACTGTGACAATTCAGTTACAATTTTCTTGGAAAAAATAATAAAAGTGGTAGTCGAAGTAAACACATTGACATTTTGTTCATTAAGGAACGTGTCAAAGAGAACAAAGTGATCATTTAATATATTAACACTAAATTAATGATTGTTGATCCTTTAACAAAAGGCATGCCACCAAAGAGTTTTATGGATCATATTGCTAGAATGGGACTTGGTTCCATTATATGATTTATTATATATACTTTCACGAAACTCTGATTAATTTATTGTTTTTCTTATTATGGTGTACACATTTTTATTTTAAGAATAACAAATACTATAGACCTAGAATAAACATCAAGGTTTATTCATTCAGTTAAAGTGAAATAAGAAATAGGATGCATCATAATACATGGAAGATAATACTCACCTTTAGAGGACTTATCGCCATGATTCATGCATTTGGTTTCTTTCATTGTGTAGAGGTTTCATGTCTTGTAACTTACATCTATAACCTAAGTAGGAGATTGTTGTCTGTTGGAACAGTTGTTCGTTGGACCTAATAGTTGTACCATTTACTATAGGTCATGTATGTTGCTTTACTTTTGAAACCTCACGTTTGTTCCCTACTACCTCCTATTGTTTTCATGGAAGATAACAAGGTATATAACCATTGGTGCAAGGGTATTAGATCCTTAGGCTTAGCTATATTCTGCATACACTATCTATTGCATTTGCGAAAAGCTTAGAAAATCTCTCTCATATTTGTTCGAAATCTCTCAATATCAATAGCAGGACGTATGTAATAACATTCCACATTTTCATTTTTCTATAGCAAACATGTATATAGATTATTATCATATCTAACATTATTACCATTCTTGGTATAAAATAGCGATAACTATAAAACACCCCCCCCCCCCTTCTTACTCCCTTTTCCTTTCTTCCACATACTCTCTCTCCTTCTTCCTCCCATACACACCTAACTCCTTTGCTCAACCAATATCTTTAAAGATAGTTACATTATTTCTTCCTTCCTTATTCTTTCCTACCAATAACTTATGCCTCACTTTAACTTACACCTTATATCCAAAAACCTAAAACTAAGTGGTCAAAGATCATATTCCATATTTGAGTCTAAGATATCTCCCTCCCTCTGCCTTAAACAGAAGCACCATTGTCTCTCCATCTATAGAATTCTTCAAGCAGGGGCCTTCAAATGGTCTATAACTTTAGTTAAATTCTTCATAGATAAAGACTTGCATTCTTTATTACAAATCACTGGACATGAAACAACTAAAAGAACTTAAATTCAAGTAGGTTCTAAACAATGAAGAGGACATGTTCTTCATGTTTAACTTTGTAGCTAATCTAAAAAAATTATAGAAATAGGTCCTTAACACATTAAAAATAGCCCACTATTTTTACAAAAATATAAACCTAAGGTAAATTTGGAGAAGTTAAAGATGACACAAGCCATTTGATTCAACTTTCATAATATGTTATGAAAATATTGGTCCATTGTAGGTTGAGACACTTAGCTAACTATCTTAGTAAACTAATTTCTCTAAATGAAGCCACTACAAAAATGAGAAGAATTGGATATATAAGATTTGTATTACAGTCAATCTACCAGATTCTATTATATTGCTAAAACTAGATGAAGAGGGCAACTTAGAAGAAGCTAGGGTGTTTATTAACTATCAATAGAAATTAACCCTCAACTAATAACATAAAGTGTGGAAATCTATAAGTAGGAAATTTTTGAGATGACACTATGAAATTATAGAGATAAATTCAATAGGCATCATTAGTGATACCATGAGTGCCTAAGCAATAAAAATCAATATCAACAAAGAAATCATTGTTTCACTAGAACAAAATAACAAAGCTTTAAATATTGATCCCCCATAATTAGAAAAACAAACTAATGTGACCTTAGTACTAGACTTAAAAATCTAACCTAGTAAGAGATGTTATGAGTAGTATTCCTCATATTCTGAATACATAAAGTACAAATGTTTCTATATCACAAAATATAACTAATGAAGAAAAAGGAGGAATGAAGTCAATTCTCATATTGAAGAAAGACCAAGTCACTAAGAAGATTAAGAATACTGTTTACTAGATGACAACTGAAATCTATGATGGCAAAAGCCCATAAAAAAGAGTTGCATCAAGCACAATGTAACATCCCATTACTTGTAGGAAGGTTAAAATAGTAAATATGAGGGATTAAAGAGAGGCTTAGAAATGCTTCTTCATGCTCATGCATAATATGCCATACACATATACATGAATAGTGAATTTATCTGCACATGAAAATAAGTGTACATGCATTCATGAATAATTCTGGGTATAATTGTTTATAAATGTGATTGCTATTGAGAATTTTGGTTTGTATGTGTTGAAAATTGATTTGGTAAGTGAAATGGTTGATTTAGAAATTTTGGAGAATTTTAGGAAAATTTCTGGACTAGGAAAAATGCCAAGTGGCAAGACAAATGATAAATGGTAGTAGAATTTACTGTTAAATGGCAATTGAAATTTTTATAAATGACTTTAGGAATTTTAACAAGTGCCATTGAAAATTTGGGAGAAAATTGGAGTAGAAATTAAA
>JANVCQ010000003.1:31546515-31561871 GCA_025531925.1 Erythroxylum plowmanianum
ATTCATGAACAACGAATGTAGCACTTATGATGCAATTGGAAACATTAAACTTTCTTGATTCAAAGAAAACAGTAGTGACTTATTTACTCTATTATAAACATGTACCCACCTGATTTCCTTGCTTATAGGCTTGGTCAGAATGTCTCTTCTCTTTGCACACAACCTGAGGTCACTAAGGCTCTTTCCTGTTGTATCTTTAATATATGCTCCGCGAGCTTATCTAACTGAAATAGGTCTCTTCGATCCCTTGAGTTCTTCACCAAATGAAGAGATCCTTGGCTCAAATGGAAGCTCTTCTCTTCCTCTACCTTTTTCTCTTCTTGATCAACCTCAAAATCGCTCCTATAGGCTAAGGAATTTGAAACCCTAGCTTGTTTTCTCTTCTTTCTCTCATTCTCTTCTTTTCTTTGTATTTATCTCCTTTCATTATTCTCTTCTACGTCCCTTTCCATTCACTTTTTTCTTCTTCATTTATAAGCAAGACAACACTTCTTCTTTCAAGGTTATTAAAACTCAACTTTAAAACTAGGACACCTGTCCCTAACACCAAAATCATTCAATTTGGTTCAATACTTCGGAAGATGTGCCTCAAATATTTTCGGGCTGTCATATTGCAAAACAATGTACTATGCACAACTTCCGTTTAGAACTTAAATATCTTATAGACTGAATCACAATTATACTTCTCGAGATAATTTGTAGGCCTATATCTCTAGCTCTCTCCAAAACGACAATAGTCTCATTTGGAATCCCACAGGTTTAGATATACTCAAAATACTGAAGTATTGTTCAGTGGAATATCTAATTCCTTCTCTTTTCAAAACGACACCCTTACTTGATTCAATCCATCTTTTTCACATCAATTCCAAAAGCTCTCAAAATCTATGGAGGAATAGAAAAATGGGTTAAGAAAACTAGTGATTCAAGAATCATTTCATTTGGAGGTCGGATAACAAAACTATAGCCAGAAGAATCAAACAAGATTTTGGTCCTCAATCATATTGAACTTGTCTCGGGACAAGGGCAAAACTTTCACTAAATATGTTGGATTAGGATCATATTAGGACGATTTCAAAGAGAAATTTTGAGATTTACAACTTTGAAAAAGACCTTGAGGTCAGATTTTATCATCGGAAGGGGCAAAATAGACCAGATAATAGGATTAGACGAAATCAACTGAAAAAGTAGAAGAATGAAAAAGATAGAAGAAGTGGGAAAATTGCTATAACTTTCCCTACATATATCGAAGTTAGGTTTTCTTTATATGATTTGAAAGAGAACTCCAAGATCTACAAATTTCATGAAGACCTTGAAGACAGATTCTATCGTTTGAAGGATCGAAAATGGAATAGAAGATAGGCTATGCAAAAAAACGAAAGAAACAAAACATAGAAGATAGCAAAAGACAGAAGGAGTTCATAAACAGTAACCCAGAAGAAATTTATGAACAGTAACCCAGAAGAAGCAAAAGACAGAAGAAACGAAAAACACAGAAGAAGTAAAACCCAGAAGGAACAAAACCCAGAAGAAGACATGATAGCAAAACACAGAAGAAGACGCGTTAACAAAACACAAAAGATAGCAAAACTTAGATAATAACAAAACATAGATGATACAAAACACAGAAGGAGATGACGTCATTACAGAAGAAGCAAAAGACAGAAGAATCTACTCCTCTCTTGCACATCTTCCCTTATAAGGACCATGACTTTCGGCCTAGAAGTTCAAAAATTCCATACTATATAGCATTGCAAAGCTAAAAGAAAGATATGCAATTCCTAAGAAGGAAACTTTGCCAAAATCTATCCAGATCAATCCTAATTTTCCCCTAAAGTTCGAAGATGAATTTTACATTCATCCACCAATGTACTACAGTCAGTTCTCACTTCATGACAAAATTTGAGACTCTTAGAGACATAATTGAAATTTGATTTCTTCATAAAAAATGTATCCATATGTTTCTAGTTTAATCCAAATTAGGAATCATCTCGTTTAGATAACTAGAGAAAAAGATATGGCTAACAAAACGAAGCACACTTAATAATCATTTTCTAGATCAACCACCTATTTTGTTTCACATTTTTTCCTTAACACAAATCATACCAAGACTACCTTTTCTACTTCATTTACTCCTCATTCTCAACTCCATTTCAAATCAATATCACCCATAAAGAAATTTATAATCCCTGACCAATCATGAATACCAATGACAGAACATAAGCATATATGCATATTCCTCATCAACTTACTACACATATGCAACTTCTTTTTTTTGGCTTTCATTCTACTTCAATCTTTCACTTTAATTCTTCTTACTTCAAAATCTTTTATCCACCAGAAACACCAAAGAAAAACTTAGACATATCCACATTTCTCATTCATTTGTTCTTTACTCATGACTACTTGCCAAAATTTCTCTTTCAAATAGTTCTAACTTTTATGAGACATTCAGGGTCCAACATGAACCATCGATGATGGTTACCTTATTAAGTTTGTAAAACTCACAAAAATTGTAACGTTGTCTTTTCAGGACCGAGAGACGACTCTAGCTACTGAGAGGTTCTACCAGCCGTGTAGAATGTGATTGGCAAGAGAAGTCATGATTCAAAAATCGGTCAGCTAGGATTTTTGGACATATTAGTTAGATTGTGTAAATTTTCCTCTTTTATATAGTACTTTTGTATTAGGTTTTGATGATGTACATATAGAAAATGTTGAAAGACACAATGTAGACTTTCGATTTTGTGAAGTGAAATGAGAAAAAAATTGGTTTCAAAATATTGTGGTTTTTCTATTGACGCTTTATAAGTGAATTTTGATATGATGCCATGTGAAGTGATAGTAATGATCAAACGTAGCTCGCCCTTATCATAGGTTATGTACCGGACTGACCTCTGGGCATCCCGGTATGTACCCTACTGTAAAGGGGTGCTACACACAAAGAGGAGGGTTGATAAGAAATCTAAATCATGGGCTTCTATTCTTACTGAAACCTAATTTAATGTTAGTAATTATATGGAATGTAAGCCCTAAGAAGCACCAGATAGTTTATGATTTCTGACCAGAAACAAACCTCATCTAGTAAATCTCTTAAAAATAAAAATAAAGGTTAATTATTGTAAGGAAAGATTGTTGTCCTTTAGAAAAAATTGGGATTTACTTTCCAAGCACCAACATCACTTTAATAGCAAGATTATTATAGCTTTTGACATTAACAAGGTGAGAATTACCCATTCAAACTCATATGATTAGCTTATCCATATCTCCTTTAACGTAATTCCAAACCCAAGTATAATTTGTTTCACCATTACATGTATTGCTAACCATGCATTTTAAAGAAATTCTCTCTAAAATGATGCTAGTCATGGTAAGTTACACTTATGCCTTAAAAGTGCACAAATCTCTTATAAGGTAAAAACCCAAAGTTTAATGGTTTAAATATGGCAATAAAAATACCTTCTATTTTTGCAATGCAATCTTAGCTAGTAGAAATCATAAGAAGATCTCCTTCACAGATGAATAAGAGGGTAACACTAGTTAGAATTAGGAAAAGAATAAATAAGTTGGCTATAAACTAATTTCGAAAACACATTAGGTATAGCTAACAATGTTTGCCCATTTATACAAGGAATAAAGGAATTCATCCAAGAGTCAATCACTAATGAACAAGCAATTTCCTTATACAATCCTTTCAATAAAGAAGATGTTGAAAGAACGTTATTCAGTCTCAACCCTTATAAAGTTCCTAGATTAGGTAGACTAAATATGCTCTTCTTTTAAAAAACTTGGCATTAAGTATAATTTTGGATTTTTTTCAAAGTGTAAAATACTTATGGAATTTTTTTTAAAAAAACCTATATATCTGATACCTAAAGTGCCAAACTCCACTTCTTTCTAAAAACTCAGCTCAATATCTTGTTGGAACACATTATACAAGATCATCTCAAAATTGTTCGCCTTAAGGTTAAAATTAGCTTTGAAAACCATCATAAACCTAAAATAAAGAGCTTTTATATAAGGCAGATAAATAACATCCTTATTGCATGAGATTTATTTAAAAACTACAATAGGAAGTCCTCTAATAAAAGTTGAATAATGAAAAATAACTTTAATAAGGCATTTGACTTAATGAGCTAGAGTTTCCTTTTTGACAATTTTAAAGCTTTTACTTTTCCTCCAACATTTAAGAATTGGATAGATCAATGTGTAAAAACCATAGCCTACAATATCTTAATTAATAGTGAACTTATATAAGTCATTAAGGGAGTTAAAAGTTTGAGATAAGGTGATTATCCTTCACCCTACATATTATCCATTCTAAATTATCTCTATATATATTAGTTCATACATCTAATGCCTCCTAAAAACTTGGTTAAAGAAGTAGACAAAAGACCTTTAAAAACTTTTTTAAGGAAGGAGTAGTAACCAATGTAACTGATGCCAAAGTCAAATGGATTAATATATGCACATTAAAAAAAGGAAAGGGGGCTTGAAGTCACTCCTATCAAAGCTTTGAACAATATGCTCTCGTAAAAGAGGGTTTGGAGAAATTTCATTGAAAAACAATTTATCTAGGTATGACGGAAGCACACACACTTCCTGAGATGTTTAGGTTTTTGGAAAATCAAGCTTAGTACATCTAATTCATGGATTTTAAACTAAATACTAAGGATGACGGAAAACTCAGCATCAAAATGAAGAGTATTGTTAGGAATGGTCTTAACACTTGGTTTCAATATGAAAATTAGAGCCCATTGGCTCCTCTTCACTTAGTTCCAGATATAAGAAGACTAAGGCACTTAATGCCTAACTAAGCAAGAATGAAGGAGATCTTAATAAGGGATCAATGGAATTGCCATACTAGAGGACTCCCTTTATTACTGGCCACTCTTCCTCCTATAATCTCAACCTAAAGAAATTGATACCATCATTAGTTAAAGCATAATTCCATCAAATTCACTAAGAAATTATGTCTGCAGATGTTTAAACAATATGTCATCTAAGTGGTCTTACATAAACTAGTTTTATTCAAATCAAAATTTCCTAAAATATCCTTTATTCTTTTCTTGTTGCCATCCAAAAAAGGTTAAGAACAATGGACAAAATCAAGGCATAAATAAACAATCTCAATTGTAAACTTTGTAATCAAGACACTAAAATTATCAATCACTTATTTTTCAAATGTTCCTTCTCCTCAATTATTTGCTATGAAATCCTAGCATGATGCATCATCTAAAATAATAACACTAACAACAATAACAACCTAGTAAAAATTTTGTTGTAGCATAATGGATCATCTACTATCTAGAAACAAAATGATTGAGAATTATAGAGTGATCAAGCAAGCTAATGTTCTCTAATAAAAATGATTTTAATCTCTTTAAAATAGCACTATGATATTGTATATATGCCTTATAGAGAGAAAGAATGCTAGAACTTTTCAAAATCAGACTCAAGAATGCCACATGTAGACTTACAATACCTTAAACCTCATCAAGAAATTCTCTATATTTAATGTCATCAACCTTAGCACTAACATAAATCTAGTTATCAGATATAGACTACCAATTAGCTAAATAATGACAACAACCACATATAAGCACTGTATGATTATTATAATATCATAAGATAACAAATACAACATTGGAATCTAATGTAGTTAGGCACTAACACAAAATAGTAGCAAGATTCAAAGTAAATGCAAGTTAAGGTGGATTGAAAACACTATAGCATGGTTATGGATCTCAAAAGGATAACTAAAACATTTTAGGGGATGTTATAAAAAGTATAATGAAATTTACTTAGTATATTTAGATATTGAAGACCCCATTGTCTATAGGAAATTAAGTCCTTTACTTATCTTGTTTCACTTACAAGTTAACAACCTCAAATGTAGGGGTACCAATGGTCCAGGTTAGGCTGGGCTCGTCCAAGCTTAAGCCTTGCTCAACAGCTTATGCTTGGCTCAGGCTCGATCCTATCTGATTTTTATTTTTTAAATTAAGAAAAAAAAATTGTCATGTTCCACAAAATAACATTGTTTTCCTTCGCTTTCTTTTTATTTGTCAAGCTTAGCCCAAGGCTCAATTTTTTGAAAAAAAATAAGTCTCTTAACTTTTGGCTAGACCAAGTTAGATTGGGCTGAGCCCTCACCTGATTGCTAAGCCTATTCAAATGTTAAGATTTAGTTTTTTTTGTCAAACCATATGTCTTTTCTTGTTGGGGCCTATTAATCAATTTTTTTAACTTCAAAAAATTAATCAAATTCTTTTATTTTTTTCAACAAAGTAATTGATGTTGTGCTTATATAAATTATATGAAATACAACCTCAAAAGTATTTCACACTAACGTTATCACTCTCTTACAATTGTATATATAAAAATTTTATTTTCTTTTTTCATTAATATAATAAAGTCACAACAAGAAAAGATAAGTAACATCATAATTTCCATAGTATAGAAAACAATGGAATTGAACCCCAATATGTGTGTGTATATCTCCTTCATGACGCAAATTCCTTTCGTCAATTAAGGAAATGAACTTTCTCAACATTTTATAAGATAGGTATCACTTGGTCACAAAGGTTCTCTTAATTTCTTACCTCATTTTTTTACTAGGGTGCTTTTCAACGATTTTGTATTTTTTTCAATATTATTTCTGACATAAAAAGTTTTTTTATTTTGGAAAAAGTAAAAATAGAAATTTTCAGAAAAAAAGTGAAAATAGAACTCAAAATGTAGAATTCAAAAAGAAAACCTGTTCAATATGGAACTAGTGAATCCTCATCAGGAGTCAACTTCTGGTCTTCTCCCGATGTTCCCAATTTTGGGAACTGAAATCTGCCCTTTCTAATTGCCTAAAAGGACATAAATTAAGAGGGTCAATCAAAAAATAAAAAGTCCCTTCGAAAAATGTTATACCGTCGCAAGTGTTGATTGTGGAGGAGAGGTAGATTCTGATATAATCCGGAAGCCCAAAACAGAAACAAATAAGGGGACAAAAGTAGCAGAAGGAAAGGAAACAAACAATAAAGTCTTTAAAGAATTAGTGGTGCTTCTTCAATGATTGCTTGCTAGCTGGCCCATCTAAAAGATTTACAATTTTCCACCTAACCAATCCTTGGCGGCTTACGTAAATCTCTGGAATTCAAACCATCTTTTGCCAGTAGTTGATCACACCTTATCTCGTCAACTTGATTCGTTGATTATCGTCCACCTTCCACATCGATCTTCTAGTTACTTACTTCATTTAAGTTTTAAACGCATACGTAGTAAATACTTCCTCCTATTTAAAATAAATAACGTTTTAGAGAGATTTTAATTATTTAAAATAAGTATCATTCATAATTTTTCATGCATATTTATAATTTTATTTCCAAAATTACCCTTTAATTTCTCTCATATCCTAATTATACAGATTACATTTTCAAGACAATTCAACATGTAATTAATAAAGGTATATCAAACATTTCACTAACTTTCTTAATAAGTGTGCATTTATCTAAAATAACATTTATTTTAAATAGGAGGGAGTAATTGAGTAGCCTAGTGATATATGTCGTCAAAAAATAATCATAGATTTGAAGCATTTTCTCAAGACTTAAAGTTTGCAATTTTCACGACGCTCTCTCTAATCAAATTAAAGCTTTGATTTTAATTTAGGAATCTCTTAGCCCCCCTCTTAAAAGCCAGATCTAGCATGTATGCCTACATCATGACTCATATATAAAAAACTTGCCTTCTTTCCTTTTCTAAAGAAGACCTTAGGCTAAGCTCACAGGGGACTAGCTTTTCAGCTTATATGAAATAGCAAACTTCTTCTGCCAATAAAAGTTGACATCAAATTTATTTCATGTAACAACTATAAAATATAATATGTGCAACGCGTGATTCTAGTGGTCGGCATCAATTATTATTAAGTTGTATCAGATTTGATATAGTATCACTAAAAAACATTGTATTATTAAAAAATTTTAAGCTATGAGTACAATTTCTAATTAAAATCGAAAATTTTAAGTTAAATATTAGTATAACGTGGATGTTAAATATCACCAGATGTAGTGTTTTCTCTAGCTATGGTAGTTGTATATCTGTTTAGCCTTTAATGTATTTATAGAATGTGTTGAGAGAATTTTGTAGTTAATATAAAGAGGGTTAAGTAAGAAGTGTTAGCTTCTTCAAATCCTAAATTGATTTATATAAATTTTGGATCTTTTAGTAAATTAATTTAGATTAAACTTTTATTAAAATTACAATTAATTCTAATTAAATATCAACTAGATCCAAACAAGATATAATATCTTATATTGATTCTTATTTATTGAATATATTATATTTAATCTTAAAGTTTTTTAAACTTTACAATAAAGTCCAACTTGATTATGCTAAACATTCTTTGCAACAACAACTACTTTGATCCAATTAATAATCATGTCTACTATCTAGTATTTCTCTTCTTCCTTGTGTGTAAAAATTATGTCATTTTGCTCCTTCTAAAGTGTATCAATGGTAATACTAAAAGTAGCTTTGAGAATTATTCCATTAGCCATATTCTGCTTTGAATGACAAATGATCTAGTTCAATGTTTGCTACCATTCATACATGAAATTGCCCATTGTGATTAGGTCAAGAATCTTGCTCCATACTGCTTTAGAGAACCTGTATAGAAAAAAGAGATGGTCTCTATCTTCCATCTCCAGCTTGGTTAAAACACAAGTAGAATCAACATTGTCATGTCATTGACTTTTAGTCTTGAGCTTATCTAGCTTGGCTGTCTAAAGAAATGCCTTCATTATTCTGTCAATCTCTTTTATAACCTTCTTAGGTAGAGCAATGTGAGCTATTCAGTGTAGATGTAAGTTGTTAAAATTTGAGATGATGAGAGTGGTTTTGACTGCATAAGAAAGAAATATGTTATGTCAAGCATTTACTCTAGCTTTTATCCTCACAATGAGAGGAAGACAATCTTGGAATTTTGGCATTGAGGAAGTGATTGGAATTCCATGATAACAAAAAAGAGTGGAGTGGACATTCATACCTGTGATCCTCCTCACTTCTATAAGATTCCTAACATCATCAGATAGACATGGGCAGCTCTTTTCAATATTGGCCTTTAACCACAACCAATCAAAAAATAGTTGTAAAATTTGCATCATAATGTTGATGGAATGAGTATCAACTCCATATAAAAGTATCAAATCATCAGCGTACATAAGATGAGTGGGATTCACATCTCTACATTTTTAATGATATTGGAAGCTACCATTGCAGGATGACAACTTTTTTAATAATCTAGATAAACCTTCCATCATAAGTTTGAACAAATAAGGAGATATAGGATCTCCTTATCTGATACCCTTGCATTCTTAAAAGGTTTAGTAGGGAAACCATTTGCTAACACACTTAATGTAGGATATTGAATGAAAATCATTATCCAATTTACAAATTTATAAGGTAGTTGTAGTGCTTCTAGACATATATGAATAAACTTCCAACTAATTTTATCAAATGCTTTAAAGAATTCAATCTTAATTGATCAATTGTTAAGGGATTTACTTGAGTTGTATTCCTTCATCAGCTCCTAAAGTAGAAGAATATTATCACTAATATTCCTATCAGGTATGAAAGTCCCCTGTGCAATATTAATAATGCATGTGATCACTAGTTTCAATCTTTCAGCTAATAGCATAGAATCACCTTATAAATGGCGTTATAGTAGGATATTAGCTTGAAGTCTTGTGCCTTATAAGGGCTATGCTTTTTGGGTACTAAGCAAATGAAGGTCTGATTTAGTTTTTAAGCATTTTTGAAGATGCAAAAAAATTCACCACTACTTCAATGAATAATTTTCTAGTGATATCCCAAGTCTTTTGAAAGAATAGTGGAGGAAAACCATCTGGTCTAAGTGATTTGGAAGAGTGCAAATCGAAGAGGATCCTTTTGACATCCACTTCAGTAACCAAGGACACTATGTGTTCCTTGATTCCTTTATCAATTGAGCAATCAAAGAGTTACAGGGTGTTATAGTTTGGCATTAAAGCATTATCAGCTCCCATCAGATCGAGGAAGTAATTCCTAGTTAATTCTTGCAAACCATTCTAATCTTACAAAAATGTAATTTTGTTGACATTTCTTCTAGCTAGCAAAGTGGAGTAGAAGAATTTTATGTTAGAGTCTCCATCTTTCGTCCAGTTTATCTGGCTTTTTGCTTGAGTATTGAATTATGCAATTCCAGCATTTTATGGAATTCTTGCAGATTCCTATTTTCTAATACCCAAAGGTCTGAATTGTATGGAGAATTATAACTGGCTTGTTAAACTTGGACCAGCTTCTCTTTGAGGGAATTTAGATTTAGGTTTCTTTCGATTAGGAAGTTCTTGAGTGCTCTTTTCACCGTTTTTAACTTTTTCACACATTGATAAGATTTGAAACCCTCCACCTCCTAGTTCCAACATCTACATATGACTACTGAGAAATTTAGCTAAGTGATGCTAATGAAGAATCTGAAAGGAGTGCCCCTAGCTCTGCTTTCAGATAGCCTTTGTATCGCGCATAAGAGTGATTAGACGTTAAGTTCTCTCCAAAGTGAGCCGATGAATTGGGAATTTGAGTAAGCCAAGTAGAGTTGACTAATGCTATGTGCAATTTTTTCCTTATGAGCATATTGCCCTGTTGATTGTTACTTTATGTAACTAGTCTTTCAGTCCAGTGTAAATCCATCAAATACATCTTCATTAAGAAATCAAAGAGTTCCTTGGTTGAGCTAATGTTATACGTCCTACTATTTTCCACCTTTTCAACTTAGAGAGTAGTTATAATCCCCCACAATAAGTCACTGGTTTTGTATACCTAATTGTAGTCTTTGTAAATCCATCAACAATTTATTTCATTGAAAATAAGACTTATACATTTCATCTAGCATACACATGAATAAGTTGGTATGATTCTTCCAACATCTGCACCCCAATCATTCAAGTATTATAAAGAAAAAAGATTCTACTATTATAATGAGACCTATAGTTAAAAAAAGTCTCCCAATCTGTTCCCAAAAACTTAGAACTGAATAAAGTCTGATGTTTTTTATTTTGGTTTCAATGAGGCCTATAAGATAGACCTTCTTTTCTTTCACCACTTCTTTATTATAGATTCTTTAGCCCTCTAGTGTTTCAAACTAGGATTGACAGTGATGGGAAATCCCCTATATGTTTGCTATTTTGATTTCCCATCCTCCTAGCTGACTTTCTTCTGGAGCAACTAATTTTTTAATGACATTTGAAACCTATATTCAAAGTATCATTCTACCTTGAGCAGGAAATTTTCAAATTAATATTAATCAAGAACAACATAACATTATTATTAATTATTTTAGAGTAATCAATATTATATTGGTCATTCAAGTACCTCTATATAATTTATATACATTCAACTATCGATCGAACTACTTTTGGATAGAATACAGTGTTAATATCATAACATAGGAATCCCATATGAGATACTTTGGAGATTTCTGAATAAAATGGTCACTTATACAATTATAAGAATGAGAATTTTCATAAGTAATATTCTAAATGGAATTCTCATATAGGATAAGGTTAATGAACTTATTCTCTAATAAATACACACATATTTATTTAAATAGTTTCGTACTTTAATTTATAAAATCGACTTCTTTACTTGTAAGAAAAAAATATAATATATTTTAATCTGTTATGGTCTATTAATATATGATCTTAATAGAATAATGAATAGAACTAATTTAAGAATAATATATAAATCTTATAATTATGATCTTATTATAATTTTATTAACAATATATATATATAATGCAACAAACTTATTGACCACATAAATTAACAAAAAAATAAATTGTCTTCTCCCATTTGACATTCATTCAAGATGTACCCAGTAGTGGGAATCGAAACCTGCTCTTTCTAGTTGTCTAAAAGAATATAGAGCAAGAAGGTCAACGAAAAAAGAAGTCCCCTCTCAAAACATGTTATTCCGTCGCAAGTGTTGACTGTCGAGGGGAGGTAGATCCTGATCTAGTCTGGAAAGCTAAAAACAGAAACAAATATGCATAAGTCGTAGAAGGAAAGGAAACAAACAATAAAGTCTTTTAAGAATTAGTGGTGTTTGTTCCATTTGCTAGCTAGCTAGCTGGCCCATCTAAAAGATTTAACAATTTCATATCTAACCATTCTCCACGGGCCGCGATGTAAAGCTCTGTAATTCTATCAATCATTTGCACGTAATTTCCTAATCACAGCTTCTCTCATCAACTTTGATTCGTTGATTATCATCCAACTTCTACGTCAAACTTCTAGTCACTTACTTCACTACAATTCTTTTAATTTTTACTAAAATATCATGCTTTTGGCTTCACTTTAATAACGTTTAAATATGTATGCACACATAGTAAAATTGAGTATCTTAAAGTTACACATATAAAACTTCTCGCTTTGCAAGATTATTGTTCTATGCAGCTTTCTTTTTTGTATTTTTTAATAAAAAATTTATTTTTATAACTTAAATTTGTGACTTTTTGATCACAAAGGATTAACTTTTACCAATTACCCAATGACTATCTTTAGCAAGAAAATTGAGTAGCCCAATTTTGTCAAAGAAATAATAGAATTGAAGTATTTTCTCAAGACTTGTAGCTTCCAAATTTCAAGATTAAGATGAAGTAATACCCTCTCTCTAGTCAAATTAAAACTTTGATTTTAAGTCAGGAATCCGATAGAACTTGGCCCCCCTCTTATAAGCCAGAACTAGCGCATATATATATATATATATATGCCTACATCATGAACCATAATTAAAGACCTTGCTTTCCTTGCTTTTCTAAGCAAGACCTTAAGCCAAGCTTGTAGGATTTTGGGGTTAATTTTCAGCTATATAAAATAACGAACTTCTTTTGCCACATGAAGAAACATTTACAACAAATTGATCTCAGGTAACAAATATAATTGTAGTTGGGTCGGTCGTGCTAGGCCCAGATCCAACCCTAGGATGGCGTGTGGGCCGATCGACCCATTCCTAAGATGATGAGCTAAGCCCGGCAGGTATTCACTATATAAGTTCATTATCTCCTCATGACGCAGGTATGACCCTAGAACCCTAATACTCTCTATTCATAGCCACAAAAACTACTACAAAAGAACTGACTTAAGCATAGGAGGGGTCGGCCGACAATCAACCCCCGATATGCCTTTATTGTTTTTGCAGATATTTCCTAGTTGAAGTTAATTGAGTTCATGGATCCAAACAACGGCGCCCAATTTCAGCAAAATCAGACCGAACCAGTTGGCGCCCACTGTAGGACCGGGCATCAGGGCACCACGTCCAGAAACATTCAGATAAGTCAGGCGGCAGCAACAAATCCGGATGTAGCCACTGTCGCGATACTTGCATTACAACGAATGGGCTTGCGATTACCTGCCACCCTTCCACCGACGCATCATGATCCCCAGATCCATCCTCCACCCATCACCCAAAACCTTAGCATAGACGAGCTACCCCCATTAAACCCAAATAACCAAACACAATCTTCGCATCCGAATAACCAACCACCACCCCAGAGCCGAGATCAAGAAGAGCAGAGCGTAGCCTTGAAGGATAACACCGGAAATAATTTACACCCTCACATCCAACACCCCCTAAACACAAACCCTTCTGCTCCACAACAAATCTCCCTTACCTAAAGACAAATAGAGGAAGCGGCCGATTTATTGATTCACCAAATCTTACAATCTCAGACGGAACAGCAGCGAATCCCCGCTCGGCAAATAGGTATGATAGCTGATCGCCATTTTGCTGAAACTCTTAAAAAAATCGTGGACGATCGAATCAATATGACCATGAATTCTCGTCCGGATCAGCCATCAACACAATACAACTCTTCTTTCATTCAGGAGATCCTAGATAGCCTTCCAGCGATCGGTACTAAGATACCAATGCCTGAAAAATATACTGGAAAGATCGATCCTCTCGACTATCTTCAATACTTTCAGTCGATGATGAACCTGCATTGCATCCCCGATTCTATTCAATGTAAGGCTTTCTGTACAACCTTTCAAGAAGGAGCCCGACGATGGTTCAACAGTTTACCCCCACGTTGCATCACTTGTTTTGAGGATTTTAAGCTGCTATTCCTCAACCAGTTTGCTACAAGTAAACGGCCACAGAAGACTGCCTTAGAAATGATGCAGTTGACCCAAGGAATGAATGAAAGTTTACGGGAGTTCATCATTCGGTTTAACAATGAAGTTGTTGAAGTCCCTAACCTCACCTGCTCGTCCATGTTGGCTGCCCTTATGAGCAACACGAGGGATGAAGAGTTCAAGAAGTCATTGGCCCTTGATCAACCCAAGTCTATTCAAAAGATAAGAAATCGGGCGGATAAGTATATCTAACTCGAGGAAGTGTTGAAAAACACAAAACGTAAGGCAGATGACAGTTGGCCAAGTGGCAGAACAGATGATTCACAAAAACGGCAGAAGGATCAGTCTAGCTGGAGGAAGCCGACCAACCGAAAGGATCAACAACGAGAATCCTTCACACCGCTCAACAGGCGGTATGCGGAAGTACTGGCAGTCATGAGAGTAGAAGGGGGATCCCTCCGAAAACCTTATAAGTTGAAAACTCCCCTAAAAAAAAGGGATCCTGATTTATATTGTCGTTTCCATAGAGACGTAGGTCATGACACGAAGGACTGTTGGGACTTAAAGCGAGAAATCGAATCTCTTATTCAAAAGGAAAAGTTGGGTAGATTTTTGAAGCACGATACAAATGCTGAACGGGATAATGAGGGTAGGAGCGGTCGGTCTAATAATTGGCGAAAGCCTTGGAAGCATAACGATACGAACGATAGAACGGGGCAGAATAGGAATTCAGATGACCGACGCGATACGAGAAGACAGTCCAGGGTAAGAGGCGATAGAAATGCAGGTCAGCAAGATGACCGATCGGTTAGGGTCATAAACATGATTTCTGGTGGCAGTGCAGCAGGAGGGTCAATCGTCAGAGGAAGAAAGAGGTATGTTAGGCAGGTCGTCGAAGATTTATCAGCAAAGAAAAAGAAGCAAAACGATGGGGTGATCTCGCTTGACGAATCTGATTTGGAAGGTGTTAGCTGTCCTCATGATGATGTATTAGTGGTCATTTTGAATATGGATGGTAGCGAGGTGAAACGGGTAATGATTGACACAGGTAGCTTGATCGACCTACTATATTATGATGCATTTAAGCAGATGGAGATACCGGAGGAGCGACTATTATCAATAGAGGGACCCATCAAAGGGGTAACAGGAGCATCAGCCTACCCATTCGCTCGAGTTTTCTTGAACGTAAAATTC
>JANVCQ010000003.1:31690495-31704887 GCA_025531925.1 Erythroxylum plowmanianum
ACGTATGTAGATCTTAGCGTTTGCATGGGAGTCTCTTACATGCAGATGGGCTGAGGAGAGCGTGGATCGGGCTTGGGTTTGACATAGTCATTAGGCGTGAGACTGACCTTTGAAGAATCGACCGATCGGCCCACGGGTCGTTTTGACTGAATCCGGGCCCAGCATGGCCGACCCGACCAGGTTGTTTGTTTTGCTGGTGATAATTATGACTAACACTGGAATCCACAAACAAAGGTTCAGTGTTTTTGCTCTGCTTTGACCATTTTCTATATCTTGCCTCTCTTAAAAATACTGTAGGCTTACGTGAAGAGATTTCATGTCAAAGAACCATCAAAATGTTCAAATACCATTAAGATTCGTCCAAGAAAAAATCTAGGAATATTTTCCAGTCACTTTCTATAGTAAATCTCTAGCAGTTTATTTCTTAAAGTAGATAAAGATAAGACCTTGAAGAGCAAGCAATGGAGGAAAAAGTGCACAGCCTTTATAGTTGAACGAAATAAGTTAAAAGTTAGTAGATTACCGAAAGCTCGAATTAATGGAAGTTAGAAAACTTTAAAGGCATACAAAGATGGCATAAAAGTGAAAAACTGGAGATTAACAGAGAAGGTGATAATGTGAAAACAGAGTAAAGGATAAATAAGAGGGTCAGAGCTAGTTTTGGAGGCACCAAAAGAGACTTATAAGCAAGATTGAGATAGAGGAGGGGAAGAGATTAATTAAAATTAAAGATAATTTAAGTGAGACCATAATAATCCTACTAAGTGACAAGTAAACATATATTTTTACAGAATTCCTGCATCCATTTCAAAACCATCTTGTTTGATATTAACTAAACATAAATCATAAAAGCTTTGGGTTGTCTTCAATTTGGCGTGGTAAATCAGTTGTCTTAATTTTCTCTATACACGGTACAGCGGAATGTTAGTGATATATGTCATTGTTAACAGCATCTTTGCGTGAGGAATCCTAGGTGGTGTTGCAGCTATTATAATTAGGTGGTAGTTGTTGGGACTAAGCGGCTAGTTCTCCCACTTTTTTTTATCGATTTAGGCTTAGGCAGACCACTTGGTTGTCTCTAGTCTCTTCGTCTTTACAGGTTATTGGTGTTTGAATCAGTACAATCACAGACCGTGGGAGGCCAAGTAGTGTGTAAAACCAATATGAAGCAGACACGTATGCCAAATCCTTCAGAACAAGACAACCATGATAGTATCATAGAGGGGGACATGCATTCTGTTTTCCGTCAATGAGTTAGTTAGAGCAGCATAAACTAATTTCATAACAGTTTAGAGTTTAATTAACACATAAAGACTTAATTTTTATCAAATCAATAACAATCTTTTAATTCAAGATAAATAATTAAAGAAGACTATGATACTCCTCTCGTAAATCAACTATGATGGAATCATAAACGTAGTAGAAAAATAAAATTTTCAAGTACAATTTTTCTATTGAAATCTTTTATTTGTTTTTTTTATGGGTCTAGCTCCAATTAATATTCACTTAGTAGTCTCTCAATTCTTGAGAAGAAAAAGTAGGAGTAACAACTCCAACCCTATTTATAGGAAAAGCATCATGGTTTTATAATTTTTATTAAAATTAAATATTTCATATTAAAATTAAATATCTCAATTATAATTAATTTAATTTTAATAAAATCATATATCTCCTATTGATCCCTAAAGTTTCTCATATTTTTATAATTAAATCAATTTTTATTAAAATTCGATACATTAATTATAATTAAAGTCTAACTCTATAATTAATTTAATTTTAATAAAACCAAATATTTTATATTTGATTTCTAAAATTACTCAAAATTTATAATTAAGTCTAACTTAATTGAAATTAATTTTTCTCTTTTGAACTGCTCTATATGTGTGATCCATTAGGTTCTTAATATATTGGTAATAATTATAAATTCTAATTTTAATTTATAATTAGAATAAAATAAATTAAAACTTCTTTTAATTTATCTTTAATTCTTCAATTAAATGATTTATAATCATAGATCAAGATTGATATCTAGTAACATGTCATGACCACACAAATATCATGAATGTCAAAGTGGTTTAACTTTACCTAGTCGTACATGGTTATGATATATAATTCAATCCTTTGAGCATTCAATGTTCCAATTAGACAAAATATAGATATAGTGTCTACTCTTTTATATCCAATTTTGTTCGTTCTTGTTAATTAGTAATTGATTTATAATTGATATTTGAAAATATATTTTTAAATGTCAATTCACTCTAGCCAAAGAATTTCATAAATCACTACTAATCAAGATCAGTAGAATATTCTCTTTAATTACTTTAGAAAGGCAAATCATTTATTAACTTACTCAAATATCTCTATAAGGTTCATACTGTATCCAAGTATTGTCGACTGAATTATCCTAAGACAATTAATAAATAACATCAAGACAGAGTAATTCTCACATGAGATGCCATAGTAATCTCAAATCTAATGATTAATCATACAACTATCATTATGAGAAAATTCACAGACACATAAGCAATATTTTATTTAGAATCTTCATAATCGAATTAGTTCAGTGAACTCTAATTAGCACTCACACATTAATTTAAGTATCTCTATATTTTAACTTATGAGATCAGTTACTTTCTTCATAAGATAGAAATAAAATGTGTGCGAGTCTTACTATTTTATCAATATCCGGTCTTGATGAAACTATAACTAGGAATAAGACATAAATATAAATTGAATATTATAATTATAATCTCATCATAATTTCAATTACAAAATAATTATTTCAGGAATTTTAGCTTTTGTATTAAAACATCAAATATGATTAACTTAATATATAAAGAAAAAAATGTCTTTTATTAATTAAACAATAATAACATACATCAAATTTCAAGTGACTGGTTGGTTGCAAGGGAATATACTAAAAAAAACATAAATCGTAAAGCCTCCGGGTTGTCTTCAATTTGGCGTAGTAAATCAGTTGTCTTAAGTTTCCCTGTGCACTGTAAAGCGGAATGTTACCGATATATGTCATTGTTAACAGCATCTTTGCGTGAGGAATCCTAGCCTAGGTGACGGTGTGGTAGTTGTTGGGACTAAACGGCTAGTTCTCCTACTTCTTTTTATCGACTTAGGCAGACTACTTGGTTGTCTCTTGTCTCTTCGTCTTTACAGGTTATTGGTGTTTGAGAATCAGTGCAATCACAGACCATGGGAGGCCAAGCAGTGTTTAAAACCAATTGCACTAAGATCTTTGTTGGTGGGTTGGCTTGGGAAACGCGGAGAGATGCTCTGCAGCTCTACTTCCAGCAGTTTGGTGAAATTCTGGAGGCCGTTGTGATAGTTGATAGAGTTACACGAAAATCAAAAGGATATGGCTTTGTAATTATTGAACTCAACTACCTCCCCTGCTATTCTTTATATTACACGCATATCTATATCTATGTTTATTTTGCAGGTAATATTTAAGAATTCAGATGCAGCAACAAAAGCTTGTCAAAATCCACGCCCAGTAATTGATGGGAGGAGAACCAACTGTAATCTTGCAGCAGCTGGGAAGAATCAGTTAGCAAGTTGGCCTTTATTCCCTCGGCCCATGCTGCAGAATTCAATTCCTGGTGTTGTTTATGGGTAAACTCTCTATAATTATAATTGTCTTCAGATAAATAAATAAATAAATACGGTTCTTAAGTTTGTCGTCTTTCAACAAGCAGATATCCTGCTTCTCCACAAGACTTGTATGCAACGGTTAGTTTTCACATTTCACTACAGTGAGTATTTCTATGGTACCATAAATCAGGTATATAGCAGCTAATATAATAATAGGATATTGGTTATCGCAGAAATATGATTATGCAAATGGGAGGCAGCCTTTTATGATGTATTACGCCATTCCATTCTCATTCCCAGCTGGACTTTACTCAAACTATGAACCATTTTCTCAGCAATATTGCCATGGTTTTGGTATGTTATCAGGTCATAAATTCAGCTGACGATCCTGTTTACCATCTAAAAGTGACTTACATTGTTCATTGATGAATTATGAGCAGGGAGAGCACCAGCTATAACGACGAACATATCAATTGCCGGTGCCCGCCAGGAACAGTGAATGGAAGACAAAATTCACTAGCTTCATTACTTGTTACCCACAATGTTAATCATTGATATGATATGGTGACTGTTCAAAATTAGAAATTGGTCTTATTATCATGTTCCTGACTGTTGAGGTCATTCCATACAATAAAAAACCTTTTCTTTCAATTTTTTTTTTAATTTTATTTTACCGATCTTGTGGCTCATAGAAAATAAAAAGTTCGGATTTCTATAGCTGTCGTTAAAATACATTCGATTGCGCGGGGAGGCAGGGATCCATCAAGTCTTGAAGAACATAGCAGAACCTTTCTTTGAGTAATACTGAAAAATAAAAACATCATAGAAGGAATACAAAATATGAATTCTTCCCGTCAATCAGTTCCTGTTCTGTTACGGCAAATGTGGAAAGAGGAAGAAGTACTGAACTGTTTTGAAAATCATTCCCCCCTTGATTGGTTACCTCAAAACTAGTTTTAGTTATTTCAGAAGTCAACAGAATGTGATGAGAGATTTCTATCAAGATAGAAATTAAATGAATTCAGATTTTCATCACCAATTTGTCTATGCATTTAATCATGTAAGAACTAAACAAGGGTCAGTTTCATCAAAACAGAAACAATAGGAACCAATGCTAAAGATTACAAAGATGGGCTAAATCTCAGCAGACCAAAGCCGAAGAGAAGCAGCAAAAATGTGTGTATCCAAACAAGTAAGAGTCCAACCTGAATTTTCATGATATCCAGTTGATAAACAGAGTTTAGAGGTTGACCATGATATCCAACATAAAACAGCCATTCATATTCCTCGAGATCCCATTCGATTCTCTATAAGCTAACAATAAAACCATGAACAACCAAACCCCCTACAGGTATCACAGATTCCAGGCTCAGATGGAAGGACAAAATAAAGATAGTTTAAACGCCACTGGTACCTTTAATATATATCAGTTTCTATATATGTATATATAGAGATATCTATTGGCCGCTGTCAATCCAGGAAGCATTACAGCTCACTCAGTGCAAAGGCTGACGGAGAATGCGGGGCCGAACAGGGGTCTTCGATGGGCTCACCCTGCAAACACAAAGTATGAGACTATTTTAGAAATTTAAATGAAAAGATTTTTAAGGAAAGGGGAAGATAGAATGAGTCCAAAAAGATCTGCCCCCACCTTATTGGCAATGATCCCAAAACTACACCACTACAGTTAAGAGCAGTAATAGCACTCTCAGCCTGCAAATGTTGAATAGAAGAATAAATTAACTCCCATATATCACAACCAAACATAGTAATATATTACAAAATCAACTAATCTTTGGAAGTGAAAAGTAATCCAACAAATTTCCAAACAGCTACAAGCACAAAAGCATTCGACTAAAATAGAAAGTCCATATGGCTCAATGCATTTGGCAGTCTCAGACATAAACAAAGACTTTAAGCATTTACATCTTACTAGAGCATTCATATAACCTCTCTGCACAGTCAGACATGTTTGTTTCATCAGAAAAGTAAACGATAAAAGCTAGCATATTTTGCAATCAACACCTATTTTCATTATGAGAAACTTGCAGAAATGAGGTAAGCAAGAATGAGGGTATAAGGGTAGGGGTGATTGGAGAAATTCAGAGAATAAGATATCCAGCCATCCAGATTCTGGACCTTATCATAAGTTATGGTTTACTAGGTGCTGCCCTATTAGTTTGCACTCTAGTTAACGGGTCAATGAATGAGTTCCTGTACTAACATCATAACTTTATCATTTACTTGATGCTTCCATATTAATTGCACACTAGTTGATGCATCAAAATGAATTCTGTACTATCTAATATCAACATTCCAAAGCATAAACAGTCTCTATTCCCAATCTAGGCTAAGCTAAGAGATGGACCTGTTCTATAATATCTTTTTAAGTTCTCACCCAAATGGACATATTCAACTTTATCCTGATAACTGTGAACTGGCATTATATGCAAAACCTTTCGCTATACTTACAAATTAAGACTGCAGATGCAACCAAAAAGATACATTTCATATTTTAAAGTTTAAACCTAACATAATTTTAAAAAATTACCATGCATTGAGGTACATTCTAGACTTAGGATCACATTCATCGATGTGCAATTACTATGCATTGAGATTCATTCTAGATCAGGATCAATGTGAAACAACATGATCAACTTCTCTAGTATATTCACTGTTCAACTAAAGCATAAAAGTATACATAAGGCAAACAGGAGAGGGGAGGCAAGAATGTTATCAGGAATCGATAACAAAAAACATACATGTCTAAACTTTTTCTTTTATTTTCAGCTTCATCTTTATATATTTTATGAATCTGTAACTCCAATTCACTTCCAAGTATGGGTACACAATTTTGAGAAATTACAACAATTGCAGAAGGCATAAACGAAATAGACACGTATGACCTCCTAACATTCTTAATTAGATGAACGTGCATGTATTCATTTTAAGCCTCATTAACATATCCAAGTGAAATCCCCTAAAATTCTCAATATTGTCCCAAGTATATTTCCTGCACCATAGAAAATACTCAGATTTGAATATAACTAGAGCTACTAACCTCCAGACTGAGAAGCTTGTTTAACATTGAAAAGTGAAAATATATTATCCTAATTGAGACCTGGAAAGAAGCTTAAGTACAAGCTTTTTCATGATTCACAAAGTAAATCATCCACTTTCTGTGAGGTTTCCACAACTGCAGCAAGATTTTTCACTTTTATACATTAAAAAAGTCATTAGAAAACATATCCATGCATGCCCACTCCAGGACAGACATTAACATGTCAGCACCTTTTCCTGTAACAGCTTATCTACTGCATCTTGCTCAGAGGTACAAATAGAGAGAAGGTCCAAAAGAGGAAAAAAACTGGATGAAGAAACAGAGAAGAAAACAAATCGACAGAGAGGGTTCAACAAGAGAAAGAGACTAGATAACGAAATGGAAAAGAAAAGCAGGAGAAATAAATAGGCAGCAGCAACATCAGTAGGGATAATGCTTTAGGAATGATTAAAACAAGTGTTTGCATTATCCCAATTTATTGCACCGATTGAGTATTTTCCATGATCCATTTACAACTCAACCTCTTTTATGCTATCCTCAACGTTTGGTCTCAATTGTTAATTACAGAACCATGAATATCTTTAAGTGAGGAAATTGAAAATTACTGGTATACTCGTAATCTATTAAGTGACACATGATTCGCGAGTTCCCAGAAGTTGTAGATAACTCACAATATTATGCAAGTACCACAGCATGATGCTTTAGGACACAATACCTTGTACAAGGGTCACACTCAATGTAACACAGTTCACAAGAAACAAATTCCTAACTTCAATGGCCCTACACTTAGGGTGCACGAGGTCAAATAACATGGACTTTCATTTGAAACTGATAAACTAGGAAGAAAAGATATTATTAATCTCGATTGAAACCAAACATTCCAAATGTATATATGGCACTTCTGTTTCAGAATTTTAGGTGCATGGACCCAAAAGTTGGTAGAAAGCAAAATGAAACCAGTAAGAATCTAATGATCAAAGAGTATTAAATTCCAGAAAAATATCTTCTTCTCAGCAAACCACAGTCGTAGTCATACAAGATATACTGAAAAAGAAGAACGTAACATATGTATAAATGATAGTAACCGTATGCAAGGAGTGGTTACCATTGTGAATTCAACGAATGCAATACGAGTTGAATGATTATAGTCTCCAAGCAGCCTCAAGCGTTGAATCTATGGCAAGGAGAATTTTCAATATAATATCGCCCCAAGTTCAAGCGCAAGCAATGTTTTAAAGTAGGTAAGCTTGTTTTATTCCAAACCTCTCCACAAAAGCTTTCAAAGAAGAGTCTGACATCTGCCTGCGTAACCTGTATCAATTGAACAACAGAATTAGGATAATAAGTATCACTTTTTTCACTCAAAACGTTCATCGTATTTTATATTAATATTACCTTCTTGTCAATATTTGTGCAGTACACTGTCCTTGCACACATCTCACGCTCATCTTCTGACTGAAGATTGAAGACAATAACGACATTAGATAAGCAAGCCTTCTTTACAAATTTGGATATAAGAACAAACATGGCTTTTTAAATATCCTAAATGAAAGGCTTGAGAGAACAAACTTCCTCACCCTTGGCAAAAATGTCGGGTTAACAGGTGCAATAGCCGTCTTGGAAGGCAGCACTCTAAGGGGGTAAAATCCAAGAACCGTTCCTGACAAATTCAAGGCAGCCCTTGCACTTTCTGCAATAACAATTCGCGTTCAATTCCAGTTAGAAAGAAAACCAAGTAAACGATATTAAATAAGAAAGTAAGAAAACCAAGTAAACTATATTAAATAAGTTAATTGCATACCTTCATCAGTAAACTCAATGAAGGCAAATCGGAGAACGGAGTTAGGATCACCACATATACGACAATCAACAACCTTTGTCCAAACATAAAAGGAAAGAGATCAGTTAGACTTACAACTGGTATTGCCGAAAGGGAAAAGGGCAACTGTGAAGAAACTAAACCAGATACCTGTCCGCAATGAACAAAGACACCTGCAAGCTGCTCTTCAGTAACCTAAATAAGGGCAAAGACAAAAAATAACCTTAAGGTCAACTGGTAACCCTCAAGATGATAAAGAAACCTAGTGAAAACTCCAAAACAGAACAGTAAATGCAACTATTACCTGCTGATCAATGTCAGAGACATAGACAGTCCTCCTGATTATCTCCTCTCGCTGAGCCATACCTGTCCTACTGTTCATCCTTCGCCTTCCTTGATTATAGACATTCTTCTTCTGAACCAACAGACAAAGAATGTCAATAGAACACTAAATCGAAAAGGAAACTAGACCAGACCCTAAATCATTATGCTTTTTCGCTGCAGAAATTCTGTAGGCCGATAGAAGTAAAAACTTCATCATCAGTTACCGTCTACCATTCCCAGGCAAACAGGAAAGTAGATAAGACTTTGGTGAAGCGAATAAATAAGGGGAAATTGAAAAATACCCTTTTGTTAGTATGTCCGTTGGCGTTGCCATGGTTATTCTGCACTACAAAATTGTTAGTATAGCCAAACCCACCAGCCAAATAGCCGTGATTGCTCGCAAGCGAAGGAGGAACAAACTCTTCAGCCATGGGATTAAGCTTGGACAACATCTCCACCAAATCATTCATGTTATTGGCCCCGTTAGAATCAGGCCTCAGATTAGAAGCAAAGCCACCAGACTTGGCCACCACTTGTTGCTGATTGATACCAAACCCAGACTGCATCTGGGTTCCAGTAGTCTTGCCATTGCTTAAAGCGGGTGTTGCAGCTTCCTCTTGGAGCTCAGGCTTGCCGTTAATACTCTGATCATTGTTTTGGCTCTGGAAATTGGATTCTTTACTGTTTATGACCGAATCATTCCTGGGTTTTGATCTTTCGAGATCTTGTGTTCCGTTGGGGTCCGATGATACCACAGTGCTATCAAAATTCTGACCGGAAGACCCGTTCCTGGCTCCAGCATTCTCTGCAACCGCCATGATCAAACAAAGAACACAGCTTCTTGGTATCCAAAGATGGGCTTCTTCAGATTCCCGAGCAAAGGTCCGATTTTAATGTCCCTTTCCTTTAACAGAATGATCAAATTTGAGATTTTTATGAAAAGAATAAAAGAAAGAAAGATTTGACAAAGACCCAAATGGAACATTTGACAATCAGAAAAGAAAAACAATCAAGTTACAGAAGAAAAGGGTACCTGACTTATCCTAAACCGTTAGCATTGATGAGCAAAAGGGCAGAGCGCACTCACTGGAGGATCGCTTTGTACAAGGAACTGAATAATAAAAAGAAAAAGAAAATACTTGTGCTCTGTAATAGTTATTCTTATGAAACAAAGAGTATGGGCGCAAAAGAGAGAGAATTTTGCCTTTTTTTCTTTTAATCAGATTAAGTTTTATTTCATTCTACTTTGTTGGTGTGTTGATCTTAGTGACGATGGTCGGTGTAGATAGAGCGGAGTTGAGAAGGAGAGTTGGAGAGAGGAGAGTGTGTTCTTCGGATCGTCCGTTTGTGCTCCTTCCTTCCTTCCTTTGGCCTTTTTGGAGCTTCCTTCTTGCTCGTTTATCTTCTTGTTTTGTTTTCGACACATTTATATTCTCTTTATATTATTTATGCCTTACGAATACGAATGTGATCAAACCACTCGCTCACTCACTCACCATTTTGGTTTCCATAAAAAGCCCATCCGATCTAACCATTTCCATCCCTTTGTGTCTCTCATGCCATACCCGAACCTGAACCACCTGATCCACCCAACGCAACACAACACTTGAAGGACTTAATTTTATTATATTAGATAAATACAAGAGAACAGAGTTTCATTACGTTTTCATTGTATTGTATATAAATGTCAAGCAAGCTCGAGAACAAAACTTAAATTTCACTTATTCAATCTTTATTACCCAGTTGACCAGTGGGTTACGTTAACCCTTCTGTTATCTTGCTTCTTTTTCTTTGTAGAATACAATATGGATTGTGTAGCTATGTGCACCTGCCCTATATTTTACCTATACAATTTTAATTTAACTTTCATTTTACGTCACTCTTCGTCATTTCTTTATGAATACTATTATAATTCATCACCAAGATTTTCATTTCAATAACCAAAAGAGGTCAAGCATACCTTTTCATTTATTAAATTTCACATTTTATATATAAATGTAAAGAGAAAAAAACAACAATATACTTATGCAATAGCAACAAGATTCTATGAGACGTAAGATCTAGAGAAATTTGATAACATGTGTAATTAGTAAAAAAGTTGTTTCTAAACAAAATACTTAAAAGGACTCTAATTGTTAGATATTATTATTCTAATCAATTTATGAATTAATTTCATCAATTGGGTTCCTATACTATAATTAGTTAAAGTATATGGAGAAATGAGTAGTAATAATCTGTTTTGAGGATTTCTAGGTTGGTTGATATAAAAGAATTGTATGCATATTTGACGGAGAAAGGGAAAAGAAAACAAAAAAAGTAGAATTATGAGGTTTTTATCATTGATTTACATAATAAATAAATAAAAACAATGGGGTTGGGATTGGGGACCGCAGAAGCTGATGTCTCGAAGGTGGACCCTATTCTCAAAATTTGATTATGATAGATGGATACATACCATGAGCTACTGGTAGCCAGTGATTTCCTGGTGGGCCCTATCTGTTTAACATGTTATTATTAAGATTTTTTCTTTTTTTTTAATTTTTAGCTTTCCAAATGAATCAACGCTTCCACCTTGTCTATTGGCGAAAGTCATTTTGTTTCAATTTTTTCTTTAGATTATTTTTATTATCATGTAAGTTTGAAAAATGTGACTTGACTTTCTCATTAACTTTGTTTATACAACAAAAAACAAAAAGTAAAAAGAAAGAAATTATGATATCATTTAATATAATTATTAATATTCATAAATTCAATTTTTTGAATGTTCCTAAGTTTATTTTAAATGACTAATCTATTATTTTGTAACTGAAATGACTAAATAAATTAGAATAAATTTACGAATTTAAATTTAATATAATAAATCTTTAATAACCTTTTTAAAGGTAAGACATAAGTGTATTAAAAAAAAAACTAAACTTGAGTCTATAAGTACGCAAAGCATGCAAATCAAACATGAAAATAGAAACATGACCTTAGAAATTTTATTCACATATTGTTGATATGCCTTCTTCATTCAAAATAGGTTCAATTTAAGATTTCATTTTGATGAAAAGTTAATATAAATCTTAGGTCAGTTATTTTTAAATTGTTCAACTAAATAATAAAATAAAGATTTTCATACACTAATGCATCCTTTGTTAAAATATCTTTCAAAAATTTCGTAAGTTTCTCTTCATCATTCCCTAAAATCTAACTACTAGGTTCTTTAACTAAAATTTACCAGAAGATCATGACTAGTGTTTGATGATTGATTAATAAGAGTTATATTTCATTCTCAATGGTTGATATCTCAAGTTATTGATAGATAAACAAATGTGATTTGCGATTTTTTTATAATCTAGATAAGTAAGATTATTTTCATTTAAGGTTTTAGTCGCTATTTAGAGTTTTTTTTAATTAACATTGTAAGACTCTTTTGCTAGTCATTAGTGAATCTCGAACTACCAAAATAGAATGAAAATGGGATTAAAAAATTGGCGGCCCAAATACTTCACTTTGCATTGAAAAGCTAGGAATGAGCAATTCTTGTAAATCTAATTCATTGAAATTTCATCTAGTAAACTGAAGAATTATAAATTTCCAAAATAATAGATAGGAATATAGCAAATAGAGCCATTGCAACCCCCATCAAAGGGGTAGTTCCCCATCCAGGAGCTACTTTACCATAATCCGAATTCAAGGGTTTCAATAAATCCCCCACAACCTTGCTCTTTTTTTATTTTATATTTTCATTTTTTTTCGGGGGAGCAATCCCCAATAAACAGATAAGGAAGCTATAATTGTAAATCACGATCGAATCTATGGAAGCATTGCTAATGTCTAACATAATTTAGGCACAAGGAAGGTATGTCAAAGAAATCAAGATGACTTAACTACAAGGGATCAATGGACCATAGTGCTTTGATTGGCTTCATTAGAATGAGTTAGACTTGCCTTAAACATTATTAGTTGGACTAAGGATGAAATGATCCTTAAATTTTAAACTATTGAAAAATAGAGTAGACCATAAATGGGTATCAGTTAACCAATATACAGATTGACTTAGAACTTAGTTAACCTTCACCTTCGGATGAAGGTTATTAATAATTGAAGTGTGGAAAAATTGGGAGGACATGGAAAAGAACATAGATAACATATCTTATCTTCATTTTATCTCATGATTTTTTTTACTCAGGAGTGGATAAGTGGTAAGTTATATAAACTACTAACTAAAATAATGCATAAAGTGGTTGGAGCTATCAACCATCATCTAAGTTATGGACTTGGTAGACTTAGTACCCACATTACTGTACTTTTGTCCAACAAGCCTCTAAATACCTATAAATAGCTCATTTGAGTAAAAGCTTCATTCATTAAGAGAGAAGTTTCATACCTTTTGCAACTATTGTGAGAGTATATAATGGTTGACATTTTTGTTATAAGTGTTATACATCTTTCTATTCCTTCTACTGTTCATTTTCATTGACTAAGTTAATCACATTGGTTTACTTAAGCTATTATGGAAAACGCTTTAAACATGAGTGAATTGAAAAGGTTAAGTTGAATTGTAGGAGTTCAACTACC
Source organism: Erythroxylum plowmanianum (assembly GCA_025531925.1). Taxonomy (NCBI): domain Eukaryota; kingdom Viridiplantae; phylum Streptophyta; class Magnoliopsida; order Malpighiales; family Erythroxylaceae; genus Erythroxylum; species Erythroxylum plowmanianum. The sequence continues at coordinate 31,703,869 of JANVCQ010000003.1, forward strand.
ATACTTACTTAGACTTTGGTATATTTTAGTGTGAACTTGGAGTCCTTGCAAAGTAATAAATAGTACCAGAATTATGTTAGCTCAATGGCTAAAGGTATCAATATTAATAAGCATATTACTCAAGTAGAAGCACTCATTATTCATTTGCCTACGAGTGAAGAAGTTCCATTTTATCCATCTCAATTTAAAGTTTTAGACAAGAAAATCCAAGTAGACAAGATCAAGTGGTTGAATTATTGAATACATAAGAGGAAGTTAATTTCAAGATAATAATCCCCAAATATGTTGTTTATAATCAAATGTTGGTCAAGTTAAAAGCACTATGTTTAAGGTGCACAAATCTAAATTTTTTTAGAAAATCCAGAATGCTAAAGAATTTAAGAACTTCTTGTAATATACAAAGAAGTACTTTGTTGTTGCCAAAGTGGCAGATACAAAAAGAGCATTTGACGATTTATCGTGATGGAGATACAAAACTATAATCAACAATGAGGACCTTTACCAAAATTAGTATTGGTCATCCTCTTATAAAAACATGGGAGAAGATGAAGGAGTTAAAGTATCAATTCCCCAAATAATGCTTTTTGGCTTATTAGAGATGCCTTAAAGCAATTAAAGTAAGATTGCTCTATAAGGGATTGTTAAGCATCTCATGTCCTTAATATTGGATATTAAAAATATATTAGACAAGGAAAATCTTTTCAACTATAGGTTACAACCATAGGCACAAATAGAAAATTATATTAGATGAGAAAAATCTTTCTTTTCAACTGTAAGTTACAACCATAGGCACAAATAGAGTTACATCAGTAAAACATCAAGAATGTTATAGGTGCTATTATAATTGTAAATGCTTTGGTAGATTTCAAGAATCCAAGCAAGACTAAAGCCTCCTCCTTTTCTCAAAATTTGAAAGCTAATAGTTACTAAGAAAAGTGTGAGAGCAAAGAGAATAAAGACCATAGTGGCTAAAAGAAGCATGATCAAGAAGGGAAGTCCAAATAAAGCAAAAAGGCCAA
>JANVCQ010000003.1:31710189-31726048 GCA_025531925.1 Erythroxylum plowmanianum
GTATGTAGATCTTAGCGTTTGCATGGGAGTCTCTTACATGCAGATGGGCTGAGGAGAGCGTGGATCGGGCTTGGGCTGGACATAGTCATTAGGCGTGAGACTGACCTTTGAAGAATCGACCGATCGGCCCACGGGTCGTTTTGACTGAGTCTGGGCCCAGCATGGCCGACCCGACCAGTAACTTTTTAAGAAAGTTGTAAGATCTCTAAACAATCAAAACTTCAAGTCAAACTTGAAAGAACTAACAGAAGTTTCAACTATTTGATATGAGGAATTTATTGACAAAAAGTCGAAGAAAGTGTAGAGTTTTCATCAAGAACACGGAGTTAAATGTAATAAATATAATCATTTGTATAATGCAATTAATAGAAAAGTTATATAGACTAAGTGCATATCAACAATGCCTATACTACAGGATATTAGAGTCTATATTATGATAAGAATTCAAAAGAATAAATATGTTCATAAGAAATAGATACATGATATATGTAACAAGATTATAGATAAATTAACAAGGATGATGGGTTTTTATATAAGGTTGTATATAATGGATAAAGATGGTTTGAGGTAAAAAAAAAAGAGGAGAGAGGTGTAGAATGAATTTGGAGAATAAAATTACTCATGCAAGAGTTGATATTATTCTGGCATTTTATGCTTCAATCCTACTATTATTTTGCTAAAACTTGGCTATAGACTATAGGATTATTTAATTGATTGAATGAAATAACTACAAATTTTATTTGCCTATGTAGTTTTAATATTATATCGTAAGTATAGAACATATGTTTACTCAATGTTGTTATTGGAATACAGGCTAAAAGGAAGACTAGATCTTAGATTCCAAGATTCAAAGAGACGGAAACAATTAAACCAAGAAAGTATAGTATGTATTCGTTTGAAGTCACAAGGATTCAATTATGTCAATTATATAACCACAAGAAATCTTCGATTCTATTTAGAGAGTTTCAACTTTGTATCATTTAATTTTATCCACACATTATAAATATATAGATAAGATTTACTGGTTTATAAGTACAGAAGATCTGTTTCTTAAAATAACACTCACCTATTTTGCAATTATATGTATGTTAAGTGGATCCAAGTAAGTATAATAAAGAAATGATGTCAGAGTATCAACAAGTGCACCAACTCACCCAAACCATCATCACTATATGTAAAATAGATTTTCATATCATCATCTTTATATTGATTAATTAAAAATCTCAAAAAGTGAGTAAATTATATTTTAAATCAAAAATTTAACTCAAATTTTAATAATAACTATAATTTAAGATTAAATGTATAAAACTTCGATTTATTGTAAATATAGATAACATTAAGTTGTTACATTTGAACCCCAACTTCCAAAATCTGAGCTACTTGATTTTGAAGATGACGAGGCACATTAGCAGTAAACATAATGGTTGATATTTAGGTAAACATATATTTCTTAAAATAAGGCGGGGTGTGTTTATTTCCATTTAGAAGTTATGGGGTCAAGAACAATGGCTACTCTCAGGGTGCCACTGCCACAGGTCGTTCCTTCACCCAACCAAAACGCTGAGAGACTTTCTTTTCAAGGTATACCAGTTTTAATGACACAAATGTAAATTTGAACTTTTGGTTGGTTTGTTGTTTTTGAGTATTGTTGAGCTGTTCGATTTTATTCATAATTAGGAAAGATGACATTCATGATCCATACGCCGAGTTCTTATACACTTCTGCTTCGCCTTTTTCAAGACATACCACTTTTAATGATACAAACGTCATTGGTTTTTGATGTTTAAAAAATGAAAAGAAAAAGATAAGCAGGTGCGAGACTATGCTACTCCAAAGAGGTCAATTCCTATTCTTGGTCTCGATTATTTAAAAATACTACTTTTTATGTTCTAAAGTACTTTTGTGTTCTTATCTAACTCAGGCAGACGAAGGTGGGGAATATTTGCGAGGAATTCTTTTAGTTCGATTAATCGATTCTTACTTTATTTTATTAAATTTTAGTATAAAAAAACAAAATAAAATTGACAGAACAGAGGATCTCGTTATCAGCATGCACAGAAGAAATATAGCTGGTCAGATAAGTAGGTGAAGCTTTTGAATTGGTGACCATAGGCAAAAAAAATGTTATTTATTCAAAGACTAACCAAAGTTTGGCACTTGATATTGGTCGAAAGAGAGGGCAACAGGTTAAATATCTCACCAAGTGACCCTCATTTCAAAGCTAAATATAGCTTCTTTACCACACCTTTCCCAGATACGGGACTCAAGTAAGGCATACAGAATTAAAAATAGAGAAATAATGGAAAAGATATGAAGTGAAATATCATTATATGACTTTTTAACCCTGTCATTTTTGCTAAAAGATCTGACATGCGCTGTATAAAATAAGAATTAAGCAATCACCACGGGCGAGTGGCGACATAACATGGATTCCATATCCACGTTTTTTATTGGCGTGAATGAGATCAAATCAGTAATATTTTTTACCAAAATAAAATATAATTTATTGGCTGACTTCCAATGGATGTATCATCATCAATTGGTTAAAACAAAAAGTCGAGTCTCGTTACTTGAATCCGAAAAGAATGACGAAATCATAACAGTTAAGTCCCGTAATGCAAGGCAACATCTTCGGTGTTTTTGCTAGGGTCAGAAGAAACAACCAAGACTTTCTTCGACGTGATGCTGCACTTTTCTACAATGGAACATTCCAGGTGCTTCCAGGAACTTACAAGCATATCATGGTTTTGACAAAAGCATAATAAACTTCAATTCTATGCCTTTAACAGGTTAGTAACAGTACCTCTATTGTCTAACAGGTTAGTAATAGTACCTGTATTGTCTAAGTAAATAAAACAGAAAAATTTACCGCACCTGAAAGAGGAAGAGGGGAATGCTTGGAGCCGTCCTTAATGAGACACCTTATATTGCCTTTCCCCCGTTTCAAAATAATATATGTCAGAGGTCTACCTCTAAGTACAATGAAGAAAAAGGGAAGGGAACACACAAACGTACTCCTGTCTCATTCCCTAGAACATTGTCACCAAAACAAAAGTAGGGCACCAGCTTTCAACTAGGACTAGGATACTAAAACAATGACCTATAAGATTACTTTCCAATGTTTCATTTACATTATATGACTAATGTACAAAGACATACTTAAGATTACACTGGGGATGCCGATAGTAGAAATTCAGGCTCATATCTCTGAAGCAGTATACCGCAAAAGGGACACAAAGGTTTTGACAATTCTTCTGAATCTGAAACTTCTGTCTGGCCTCTGATATCCAGGGTATACTCCGGTAATGTAAAAAAAGTCTCCGGCGCCAATTTGGAAGACCATCTATGGCAGCATTTACAAAACCATATTGGAGTAATTGGGCAAACCTGCATAGAAACAGCACACCTTGCTGATTTATGTTTCTGAACAGTTCCATCACTCTGGCTACCTTCGCAAAAAGCAACTTCTGGAGAATCGAAAGGAACCATCGTTGAACAATAGTTACAATGCTCTTCTGCTACATATCCACTTAAGTTAAACCTGTTTTTTAAGCAAACGCATGTCATAGAAAAACAAGTATAATAAAGACGAGGAAAGAATCTGCACTTCTAGAATTGCCACCCGTGCAAATCACTAATGTAATTTTCTTCTAATGTCTGAGGATGAAACATCCTTGTCATTACATGATACTAACACTTTTAGTTTGTGAAGGAATATGTTAGCCATCATAATTAACTTATCATAACCTGGAAGCAACCAAATTGGATCATCTAGAAGAATACAAGCTATACCTCCTTTCATCCCTTAAGATTTCTGATACAATTGCTTTCAGCTGATGCCTGCCATCAGCATGATTGCGTGCAATCCACTGCTCCATTTGCGCTATTCCAACAGGAGACCAACAACCAGATTTGGTTGAAGTTTTCTCTGGATGGGAAATGAGATTTTTGAAAGCAGAGAAACTCAAACCCACAAGCCTTTCACGTAGTTCATGTTCACTGCTAAAAAGCAGCTTCATCCACAATCTGAATCTCTCATTTTCAGCACTCACTGGCTCTAAATTAACTTGGCAGTTGATCTCTTCCGGCTTCAGCTCGGACAAGATTACACGCCTACAGATAATATTCAGGAGGTGCAATTGGCGAGAAGTAACCAGTGACAAAGTCTGAGGAATGTGTAATAAAGCCTCATCAAGGGAAAGGTTCACTTTCGATCCAATAAATGTTACCAATAGCCATTTACACAGTATATGGTCTATATAGATAGGTATCAAATGCCTGACAGCTGACAATGCCGCCATGACATCCCAAATAACAAGAGGTTTTTCTGGATTTTCAAATTTTTTCAGAGACCATAATATATTGGATTCCCAGTGAAGTAACTCATTTGCTTGAAAACCAAGAAAAGCTTCTTTACTGAAGTCCAGAGAAGTGTCAAGTAATGCATGATCTTGTTGCCCACCAATCCAGAAGAACTCAACAATAGCCTTCTGAGCTCTGCATATTATAGAGAAGATTCATTTTCAGAGGGAATGGGAAAGACTAGGTAAATAGGAACCTATTTTAATTAATAAACTGAGCATAATATTGCTGGCGTCCTCCCTTTAATTTAATTTATTTTGTTTTATTAATTTATACTTATTGTAGATGTTCCTAGAATTTTGTTCTCAAGTTCATTTCATGCTTTCGTTGTTTTAACTTTCAGTTACCCATTCCAACTGCAGGACCACAAAAGCAACTCACCTTGCCTGGTACATAGGATTCAATTGATCAATATCAAGATTACGGACCTGCAAACAAAGATAAAGACTCCTATTATGGCAGTAAATAAGAGGTTTAAAGAAATAAATAAACAGTCTTAAAGACCAAGCAATGAAATTCAAGTTTTTGATGTTGTATCTAAATCCTGCCTTTCCTTATCTTTCTAAAGTTGGAAGCAACAAATAAGATCATATTATGGATAACTGAGTTAGCATACCATAGCAAGCACAAGATTTCCAGGAGAAACTGCAACACCTAGGCATGAGAGAAATATATCTGGAAGCTGCAGGATTTGTTCTAACATCTTAGTGAAGATGAAAATGCATATACCGCAATTGAAAAAATGGATACCAAAAACATAACAAGCATACATCAGTTGAGGTCCTCAATCCAGGAATATTCGAAGGGATGGGAACTTCACAAAGAGAATCCCCACGGAAAACCCAGCTTTGGACATAATTGTCCTGCAACCATTTTCAGAAAGAGATTGATTAAATTAAGATCACCTAGTAGATGACATTACATAAAAACACCACCACCACCACCTAATGAGAATCCCGATAATAAACGGAATCTGGAGAGGTCTAATAATACGCAACCTTACCCCTAATTAGTAAGGAGACTATTTTCAATAAATCCACAAGGAAAAAAATACATATTAAAATAATAAATAATAATTAAAAATAAAATAAAAATAAAATGACAAACAAGATAATACTAATAAAATAAAAATAAATACATATTTTTATTTTAAAATAAATAATACAATAAATATAGAACAAGGTAAAGAGTAGAAATAAAAGATAAATAAGTAAGTTAATACACAAAAAAGAAAGAAGACAACCACATAAATAAATCAAACAAACCATTACAAGAAAATATTTAACCTGAGAGAATGTTTAGGCTAAAAAATTTGGAGGGAGGTACTACATATTAAAAGGTTAGGCTAAATATAATTCATAAGACTCAAGGAAAAATGCTTAAAAGACCTAAGAGAACAAGGAGGATCTCTTTATATGAGACCTTTTATCTGTGTCCTAGTCCACAAAAAGTTCAAAGTTTTACCATTACAAATAAGATTGTAAGGCAAGGTGTATAAGATTACAAGTATCTGCAATAGTGGCAACTAAATGAAGCTTTAAGCCTTTCTCAAAAATCTAACAGATGTTCATAGTCTTTTGATCCTATAGAACCTTCATATCTTAGAAATCGTATGCTCAGGATCATTAAAAATAGCTCAGTGCCTCTTTCTCTTTTCTCTTCTTTCTTTCTGATTTCACGACCTTTCATTTTAGCTTAATAACATATCAGTATCAGAAAAAAATCAAATTGATGTCTGAAAGCCATCTAATATAGATGAACCCACTTTTCAAAAGGAGCTAATAAGGCCTTGATGTGCTCACTACGAGTTAATTAGGACATCCTGCCAACTTAGTGGCAGCATATAATGTGTATAAGCTTATAAAGGCACAGTACAAACAATAAATTGCAAACAATCAAACGTGAATTGAAGTACAACCTATCATCCAAATCAGTCAGCAAATACCGGGACTAGAATAATAGACAACAAGGGGTTGCGATCTAATTAATGCCAACAACAAATGAACCTTCCCTTCATTACTTTCAATACCTGGCCAGAGCTGTACAAGCAACATCCATCAAAAGCCCAAGCTAATCCTGTAACCTGATCAATTCTTAAACTCATAAATGCTCAAGATACAGCAACACACTAAGTAGCAAGTAAGAAACTTACAATGCAGTCATGAGCATCATATACACCCGCATTGTCAAATTGACAACCAGATAAATCAGATGTCCATACTTCAAAAGAACCAGATCCTTTGCCAACTGCTAAGTGGATCTTGCATGGGGATTCGGCGGGCACTGCCAGAGAGAGAACTGATACTGGTATGCTGTTGATAGCTATAACCTACAAGGAAATTTTACTGACTGAAGAAGGAAAGGTCAAACGATATAAATCGATGGGCTGGCAGAAATGTTAAGGAGATAAGAACTACCTCCCTCAACAGGACAAAAGGAGCACTATTAGCTTCTGATGTCTCCAGCAACTGCTCAGCATTTGACATCCAAATTTTGACACTGAAAAAAGAGAGAAACAAGTCAAGCGTCTACCATAGATATGACGAAATTACTTCCAATAAAAAATATGGATGCCAGAGAAGTCTCTCGAATTGTATGAATATAAATTGATTCACTCAAAATCCAAACAGAAATTAGAATTTTAACAGAAGATTTTATTCAGATTCATTAATCCACTTTGACCTAGAAGGCAGGCTCACAGTAAGAAACAAGATATTGAAGTTACAGCAGTACACAACATGTCAACAAACATCATAGACGAAAATCTCTTAATCATTATTGAATATACAAGTGCCAAGTCCACATAAACAGTTAAAGATATGTTTGGATGATTATATCATACCTTACCTCCCATCAGAACTCCCACTAGCCAACAAAAGCCGAGGATCAGAACTGGAAGCTAGTAAAACCAAGCTGATTGCCGTAGTCCATGAATTATGAGCCTGAAGAAGCCCAACAAGGATTACAGAAGTAGGGTTCTCAACATGCTCAACGGAGAAGTATTCTGGTGCATGAATTCTCCACACTGAAATTTTACCGGACTTGCCTCCAGCTACAAGTATGGAGAAGATGTGGGATGAAACATCTAAGGGAACAGTTTGGTTTTTGGATGAGAACCTCAAAAGCGGAGACCAGGCAACAACAAGTGATGATAGCATTGCACTTCGAGAAGCATATTTATCTGCAGTTATCAATGCACAAGTGCTGTAATCCTCCAATTCATTTCCCCGTCTTCTACTTTTAGCCTCATTGACCTGAAAAATGACCAACATGCACTCAAATAGGTTAAAAAGGGAAGGGGATGGGAGTGTTAGGAAATTATCATATTGCAAGAGGTCTACGTTAACCAATCTTCTGTTCTCCATCTTTGTTTGATGGATAGATGTCAGACTGTCTTTCACGCCATTCCTTGTAGGCAAAAACGCACAAGCTTCTGATTCCTCACTGCTATAACAAGGACATTTTAAAAATGAGAAGCAGATAGATGAACAGTAATATAATAACCAAATTATCTTACGCACTAAATTAAAGGATTTCCCATTATTTAACATCAAATGTCAAGAATTTAGGTCACTTCCTGTTGAAAAAAAAGGTTTGTCTATGCTAAGCAGAAAAGTTGAGATAAAATTAACTACGGTAGATAAAATTTTGGTGATATGTAGACTGTAGCTACTTCTCATCCTAGTACCCACATTAACTTCTAATCCTGCCTGGTGTTCATACTTCTGTTAGGCCATTGTTTACTTTTATTGAGTTAAATGAAGAATAGCCTTCTCTTAAGCTGCAAAACATGACTCTCCACATAATTATAGTATAGAGACCAGCAAATCAAAAGCACAACACTATTCCAGACAAGGAATGAGAAGAATCGGCTATTTACATGTCACCACGAACAACCGCTCGTCTTCGCTTCCGTTCCTTTCTGGTACTGGAGTTTGTCAGATCATTATTACAGGATTGTAATAGACTATCAGCACATCCTTGTGCTACTTCGTCCTAGTAGAGAAGGCAGAAAATGGTGAAGATAGTAATGCCAATTGAGTGTGGTCACAAACACCTGTGTGCTTTAGAATGAACTAGTAAATTAATAGATGAAAGAGCTTACATTAGCAAATTCTGGGGATAAAGAGTTCAACTCTCCAAAATTTCTACTTGTGAGATAATTGTATAGTTTGTCAGATAGATCTGAAACCTACAGAAGGATAGGACAAAAAGAAATATTTGAGACTTGAGCATCTAGGAAGTTGCGAAGCATTGACAGGAAACATTGATATTGGAATGAGGATCATGTCTAGTTTCACAAGTGAAGCATACTTCAATCCACTCGGCACAAAAATCGCAAAATGGTTGACGATAAAGTTTGACACGGCCTTCAGTCGTGCAAACAGCGAGCAAACATCTGAATGGAGCGTTGGTGGCATCAAAATTGAAATCAGCATTATTAATTATATAGGTGAATATAATAATGGAAAAAGAGTAGTTGATGTAATACCCAGAGTTAGGAGCCATTCCAATAGGAGACCAAGAAATAGAGCGAGCACAAGGACGGCGATCCCGAGATAAAGAAATGGGTAATAGGCACCCAGTAAGCAAATCTACAAGTATCTCACAATTTTTGTTTAAAATAAGATTAGATAGACAGAGAGAACACTAAGATGAGAAATAGAAAAATAATTCCAACCTTCTCTTGTGACCCTGCCGATTGGATAAGGTTGAGTGTCCGCAGGAAGTCTGATTAAGCCTCGCGCTCCAAAAGGCATTGCTGGATTCTGGCAACACCAATTAACAAGAAACTACTGTTAATTTTAATTCTATCATTACTAGTATTACTAGTACTAGGATGAAGAATAATATTATTATCACCAGAATGGTGACAAGGTGACCGGAGGCCACGGCGATCAGGTTCTCGTCCGACCAAGCCAGGGCGTTGGGGAACGACGGCGCAGCCACAAGCGCAGCTGCTTGGAACCGGGAAGCCATAAGGAAACAAACAAACCTCTTTTTCTTTTCTTTATTTCCCTCCAAAAAAACGAATCCCCAATTAAACTATAAATTATGTTGAAGGAGAAGAAAGCGGAGACACCAGCAGCTTTCAAGTTTTAACAGTTTGTGGTTCGTGAACCCTAATTCGAATCCCACCGACCTCTTTGTTTAATTCTTTTTTGTTTACTGTACATATTTGGGCCCAATTTTTACTCAGCCCAACCCAACGGGATCAACTCAGTTATTGGTTATGTCATTATGAAGAAAACCCTAATCTCCAGAGTCTCCGTATATATTGATTGCATTAGCCTTTCCACAGCCATTTCAGTCGCCGAGGAAGGTCATCTCTCTTCTGTCGTTTCATTTCCTGTTAGCTCTTCCTCTCTCTTTATCTGTTTCTCTGATTTAAGTCTACGGTTTATTGGATCTACATACGTAGAGCTCCGTCTCTCTTAATTGCTGTGTTGTGGTGTATCGTTTGCAGATTAGAGATTTGTTAGCGACAATACAGTGATGGGAGATATTGCTTGCAGCTACGCCGCTATGATTCTTCATGACGAAGAAATTCCCGTTACTGTAATTAACTCTTCCTTTGTTTCTTCTCAATTCTTAGTTAAATTGTCTTCTTTTTTATTGGTAGAATAATTGGTTGGAACAGGGTGAAAAGATACAAACTTTGCTGAAGGCAGCCAACGTGTCGGTGGAGCCCTACTGGCCAGGCCTTTTCGCAAAATTGGCGGAGAAGAGGAATCTCGATGACTTCATTTTGAATGTTGGTGCCGGTGGCGGTGGAGCCCCCATAGCAGCTGCTGCCCCTGCTGGTGGTGCCGCCCCTGCCGCCGCCGCACCAGCTGCTGAGGAGAAGAAGGTAATATGTATTAGGATTTTTGTTTTTACGTTTCAAGTTTTCCTCTATTTTGTTTAATCGGTTTGTTTTTCGGTGCAGGAGGAACCAAAGGAAGAGAGTGACGAGGATATGGGCTTCAGTTTGTTTGATTAGAGGTTCCTTCGTAGTTTGGAAAATTAAGGTTGTAACTTAGCTGAATTTTGTCGACACTATAATTCTCATGCTGTGTTTTTCTTTTTTCTTTCAGGATAGTTTGCGTTATTACTATCTATTTACTCAAATGCAATATTATGTTATGAATTTGTTTTATTTTTAATGGTATTGGCATGAATTATGACTTTGTGACCACTTCCTACATGATTAAACCTCTTAGTTCTTGTTCAAAGTGGCACTCCCAACTCAAATATCCATCCTGCTTTGTTCTTGTTTATTAGGTTAGATGATTCCATAAATCATTCTGTAGGGCTGCTTCTTTTAGGTTAAAAAAAATTATTTTCTGGTTCCTCATGATCTAAATTCATTTTTTCCTCGAGTGGTTTAGTGTTTCATTTTTGGTTGGAACTAGAACATTTCAGTTACTAATGGCTCCTCTTGTACAGTATCAACATAAACATGTTAGGATGTTAGAACATGCGGTAGGATGTTATGTAGTTCTCTTTCCCAGAAACAAAGTTCCTTGACATAAAGAGTTACAAACAGCCCTGTCGTCCACTTTGCCCTTCACACCTATTAGTCCTAATTGTCATGACATCGATCTTCAGCCGACGATCAGTCGATGGTATCCGGTACTGGAATTGAGAGATTTCTCAAACCGTGGTAGGCGACTACAGAAATAAAATTAGGGAAATGCAGTCTCTTCTGTTGGGAGGCGAACTTTATCACTTATTCTTCCACATAGATTTGGTAATGGACTGGGTTGTTAAGGTTGAATTCTGAGTTTAAACTAAATCTGATTAATTTAATTTAAATTTGGTAGATTTTGAGCCGTTAATCCATTTCTAATTTTAGAGAATTACGTTGTGGTGATGCGGTCATAAAAAAAGGAACACGTTTTCCTCGCAATTTCTAGCCAACTAAACTTTCACGGCAAAAACATGGTCGTCCATGGGCCAACTTCTTCTCCAGCAAAATCCACCATTTGATAAATCCAGATGGAGATCTGTATTCAAGTAACTTGGCCATTGCTTCTCAAGCATCAAATTTGAATTTGTTCAACATCAATCCATAACGCGTGACTGTCTGCTCCTGAGGCCATATTGGGCCAATGCTGCTTTGTCAATTGCAATGACAAATGACTTTACCTATCCTACGCTTAGCACATGACAACGTAACAGGTTACTGAGAAATAGCAAAATAATTTTGAGATTTAGTTGCAGAGAAGTAATCTAAGAAGGCATTAAAGTTCAAATACAAGATAATCCATGGTTGGAGTCTTAAAATCTTCTCTGGATTGAGACTTTGCAAGAGTCAATGCAATGGAAATGCAGTTGCGGAATCCATGGTAACATGATAGTGACCATCTAAGGCATCGTAACATCATCGCAACATCCAGGTCTATTGAAGCCTGCTCAACTTCTCGTTTACACTTGTCAGAAGACATCGCAAAATGCTACATTGTAACCTTGGCTTACCCTTCCTTCGTCATCACCACCCGCAACATACTGGTCAATATGAGCACATACAAAAATCTGTGTAGAAATTTAAGCCAAGAAAGGTTAAAATGGAATTTTCTGATTAGATGTTTAAACAACATAATGTTGGATAAAATGCGAGGAATTGATTACAGACAAAAACTAAAGGAAAATCTGCATTTATTTGTCGTGAGCTTGCATGGATCATTGAGAAACTTGCACAAATGTGCCAGTTGTGGAAATTATGAGGACAAATAACATGTCTAAAACAAGTTTCAATTGTCCATTCCTCTTCGCATTATAAAAATCAGATGTTTCCATAAGCAACGTTATGTCCATCAACTCCTATTAATATAAGTTTTACTAGGTTAAAATTATTAAAAAATTAACATACAATAAAATATGGAATGGAGCTCAGATATTTTCAATACATAATCAACTTTTGACACACATAAAAATCGATTGGGAAGAAGACACTATATGACTACTAGTGCCAAAAACATACTCATGTAACAAATTTCACGCAAGTATTTGTGTAATCATAATTTGAGTTTCATTAAGCTTCTACTATATTAATATATCAAAATGCTCATGAGTTGTTTCGTGAATGTCAATATGTAAATAATTAGCCAACTTTATTTTATTATATTAATCTTAGACCTTTTTTTTTTTTGTAAATTTCTACAAATTGAAACCTAAATCAATAATTTTCTTGCTTAACAAGGATGTACTAGCAGAAACCGAAGTTAATATTGAACTATTGTGATCCAGTTGATTATATATTCTTCACTGATAATCATTAGTTAAGTCATAACAAATCTATATGATGACGTCAATATGTACTGAAGCTTTATCACCATACAACTAATAAAAACATATTCAATTGCAACAAGTTTGTAACTTTGATCCAAAACAACAGTTTTGTTATGGTATTACTAATCTCATTCCAATAACTATCAAAGTTTCCAATTGTCTTGTCTGTTATTACTTGACTACTTTATTAAAAGAGATGACCTATTGAGATAATGCTAACTTCATCTCACACATATTAGCAAAAAAAAATGTGAGGAGTTAGATATTTTATGTCAGAAAATAACTCAATAACTATTTTAAATACCTCTGACTTAGCACATATTTCTTTTTCCAATTCTCATTGTTTATTTATCGATAAACAAGTTTGCTGATAATCTTGTTGTCACCACCTAACGAACATATCCACATAACTAATTGCAGTTTCACGCATTTTAAATGTCATATCCCACCTTGTTGGACAATCTAGATAGAATTTCCTAGTATAGGGAATGCATAATTTTCTTGTAGTTTTTCAAACTTCTCAACATGTTTAGGTATTGTACTCTAATACATTATATTATCTTGGATTGCTTTTATAATCTTCAATCCATCCTTCACGATTATACTCATTATATGTGCAAAACAATGAATATGGAAACAATGAATATGGAAGGACATTCTATCCATTAATAAGCTCTCAACCTACAACTTACTTTTAACTTTGTCAATCATAATATCGCTTGTGTTATCATATTCTAAAGTTATTGTTGACAACTTAGCATTGATGTTCTAATATGTAAAATGATCAACCAATACACTTATTAGCCTTTCACTTGTATAAGGTGTAAGAAGATAAATAAACATACCATTTAGAAATAAAATCAAATATCAAATATAATTAAATCAAAGAACAAGTGATAACAAAATCAAAGAACATTATTTACCTCATGATAAAATTACATAAAGCCTAATTGTTGTCAATATAATGCAATATCATAACCATAGAGTCCCTCTTTTAATTTTTAGTTGTCCATATATCTAATGTGATCACATTTTTCCTGTTACTAAATGAAAACATCTTTAATATCAATCACTTTTGGGCATCATAGATCTCGAAGATGTCATTCTTAATGGTATTCCAAGTAGGCATCTTAAAAGCCGGATAAAGTGATGTAACAAACATTCTAAAGTTTAGATGATCTATAATCGAGACTGGATATTCATGTCCTTATTGCTTTCTAAAAAAATGTTTGGATTTTTCAAGATTATAAGCCATGATGGTTGTTTCATTTTTCCTTTTAATATAATATGTGTAAAAATGTTTGACCTCCTAATAATATTCTTCTTTGATTATATGCATTGACATGTCTTTTCAAATGCTTGGTTCCACCTTTTAAACTATTATCAAACAATTTATCAATTTATGATAGTACTTACACTTTTCCTTATCTAGTTCCTCATTTGTTTTAGTTTTTATAAGGAGATTTCACACATGACTTCTTATCTTCGAATAATTGTTTGTTTTTTCTGTTTGAATTGGTTTTTCACTTGCTATATAATCATGCATTAGATTAAAAGTTTCTATTACGTTTGATTGAGTTAAAGGCTTAACTGCATATATCTGAAACAATTATAGACAATCGACATATTAATAATCTAAGTATAAGCAAAATATCATATGGCAGTTATGGAAATAAGAAAACTTAGCCTAAAATAAAGAAGTCATGAGATAAGCCAGCCAACATCTATGAACATAATCTATTCCAACTATAAAATATTAGCTATTCACAACTTACAAAATTACACTTCTTTATATAAAAAATAATTCATGTTGATGAGATGTCTTACAAAATTACACTTCTTTATATGAAAAATAATTCATGTTGATGAGATGTTGCATTATCAACATAAGGTTAATTATGAATTATATGGTTAAATAGCTAAGCAAAATTTAACTCGAATTGAAAATTAACATGGAAGCTACCTTTCACAAGATTCAAATAGACCTAAAGAATGCAATGTGGTGAACTATTTACAAAGTCATCATTAATTAAATAGATCTATAAGGAAATTAGTAATCTTCTCATATTCAATAAAATAATACAAACATTTTGAATAACTAAAATTTTAATCTTCTAGAATGAGGATAACAACTTCCCTTGAAACCTCCATCATACTAGCTTTTCCTTAAATAAGTCACCAATTACCTATCAAATTCTCTAATGGTTGTTTCATAGCTTTTCCTTGAAGAAGTCACCAATTACCTACCAAATTCTCTAATGGTTGTTTCATAGGTTATAATGACTTAATATGGAAGTTTAAGGCCTTTTCTAAGGTGGGAATTTCATGTTAAAACATGAATTCAAATATGTTGACAAGGATATTGATAAATTTGAGAATGTTGACATTGGTTATATTATTAATAGGCAAATATATAAGATGGAGAAGGATCTAGGATACTATCAAATTGATAAGGCACGTTATAAGGTACCCAATTTAAATTTGAAGTCATTGAGACTTATTGAGTAAAACCAAATTAGGCTAGTAAACCTTATGTAAACTCATGGGAGTGTTGATGTATGTGCAACTCACAATTTAAACACACTGTTAACCATGCTCCTAACATATTACCTATAAATGGAAGAGAGGATCATAAATATGAAGAATATGGTGAAAATATAGATGAACATATGGATGAACAAGGTGAAAATATGAATAAATAGGATAAATATGTAGATGAAAATATGGTGGAATGTGATGAGCATATGCATGAAAATGTTGAGGAACATAGTCCACATATAGACAAACATATTGTAGATGCTCAATCAAACTTCTATATAGACATTTTTGATAACCATCAATTAACTGAAATTGATTTAACTGATTGTGGTAGTTTTATTAATAGTGATGAGTATCTTAATGGAGTGGAGTTAGGTAAAGCTTTGTTTGGACCAAGTTCAAGTATTAGGCATAATCCTACAGGTGTGTAGGGTCGTTTCTATCGTTTTATAGGCCCTGGACGAAATTTAAAAAAAAGGACCTTAATAAATCAACAGTATACTTATGTTTACATGTTTATATGAAACATAAATGACTCAATTTATAAGTTAACATAATCAACTAAATATTAAATTATCATAATACTAACAAATACACAGAGGATCATAATTTATGAAAAACAATTTCTCCGTGCATTTCTAGATGCAAAATCATTAATAATATTATCAAGATCAATATTGTCCAA